>JANAVB010022399.1:2316802-2691802 GCA_029216955.1 Iris pallida
TATTTAAAAAATAGAGGTTACACCGTGTGCTTTGCTCCGAAGAACACGCCAACTTCAACATCGTCGTATTTTTAGTCGAAGCCCATGAACAAACTTCAAACACATTTCTAAAAGAAGGCTTTTATACTCCAAGCTTGTACAACTCGAATACTCCTAATCGAAAACTAGTGACACTTAGAAGAATAAGAGTTGCCTTGGAAATAAGAAGATTAAAGCTCTTTAAGTATATAGGAAGGCTTGAGAATAGATAGATAAGATGAAGAATGAATGAGTGAATAGAAATATGAATTCTTCTCTATTTATAGGATTTTTCTAGGATAGAGTTTGGGCAAAACTCGGTAGGATTAACATTCATAATTTTGAACATTGCAGATCCAAAGGACTAGGAATTTGTTGCTGACTAAGAGTGATTTGACTTGACGGAGTGCGGACCGAGTTCGGATAGAACTCTGGTCGAGTTCGGTTAGGTCAATCTAGGTCATTTGGTTTATAGAGTTTTTGGATAAACCAAGGTTTAGGTTTTTGTTTTGGTCAGAAAAAATGAATTATGTGAGTAGGGTCTTCTAAATTTGCTAGTGATCCCGACACACAATTTTTTAGAATCAATAAAAAAACATAATAAAGTAAAAAATTGTTGAGACGAGAACTGTGATTTTCTGTTTTTTTTCATATCGAGCTCGGAGTTTTAAGTCAAATATCGAAATCGGTTCGACCATGGCTGTATGGGCCACATAGACCAGTAGGGGTAATTCCAGCATGTTTAGGAATGTTTACATATATTCATGTATTTTCCTGCCCTGACTAGTATATGTGAATCAATATCCCGATACGTAAATCAAGTACAGTCCAGCCAGAAAGTAGTGATGCCAATAGGTGATTCTAGTAGGTGATTCCAGAAATAAGGCTAGACAAGTAAGATGCATGTGTCACAAGTAAATGAATCAAGAAATACCAATTTGTGTCATGTCAGAGAATTAGGTAATACTATACTAGAAGCTGACATAATAATTATCAGATAATGAAGACTATCAGAGAATGTACTCGCCTGCAGTCCTGAGCAGTAAATGTGAATCGAGATCCAAAGTTTAGTCACAAAGACCTAAATATGAAATTATAGTGTTACTTGGTGTATTACAGTAAATAATATATTTCAATGCATTAATTATATGCTTCTAGGCCTTTTCTAGGCCATGGAAGTCAAAATAGGTCAAAGTTAGTCAAATTAGGTCAAAGCTAGTCAACTAAGTCAATTTGGCTAAATTAGCCATTTCTAGGTTGTATAAGTACAATTCTAGGGTTTTGGGACCATACCTATGTTGCTAAGCTATACTAGTTATCTTAGGATTCTATGGTAGCCTATTACCTATATCACTTAAGTAATTCTATTACCTATCGATCTATATGTATTACCTACATATTTATATATTACCTATATTATGACACCCCTATAATAGGTAAATTCCTTACCCCAATCTTTACCATATTTAACATGTAGGTAAAATCCATTCTAGGATATCCCTATACTAGGTAAACTACCATTCCATTACCTTACCCTCCTATGCAGCATTACCTATCTACATACATATTACATATACTATCTATCACTCACATGGGACACACACCTAGGCACTTCACACACTCAGACACTCTTAGCACTCATCCACTCACACAAACTCTCACAAGTGACACTCACACTAGTGCGCCTGTGCACTGTGCCACGCAAACCAGTGTGCAAAGGCACACTGTTGTTGTTTCTTCTTATTCATGTACATGCTACTGTAGTAGCATTCTCTGCTACTGCTACTATTGCACAGGCCAAGCCCTGACCCCTCTTTGCTGCTGTTAATGCCCTGCTATGCAGGGACACTAAGCCCTTAATCTCCTGGAGGTGCAGCCTAGGAAGTGCCTTGCCCAAACTCACATCCTATAAGCCAACTTAGGCCTGTACCAATACCTGTACATACCCACACACCCTGGGTTCTTACTCCATACTAAACTTCCTATGCACCTAGGTGTGTCCTGTACGTTGGAAGTCCAAATCAGTCCTGTTTCTGCATTTCACTAGCCCAAACACACTCACACACACCTATTCTTACTGCTACTGCTGCATACGTGCCTTCCTATTCCCCCTACTGATACTCTCCTATACATGATATTTTCTACTGCTAACAATGAGCCAAACACCAAAATTGGTATGGGACTCTCAATCCCCTATGCATACAACAACCTAATGTCCCCATACACACACACTGGTTACAATCATAACCCGACCATACCCTAACCTATGAATGATACATACCTTAACCACACTCAAACATAACCATTGCTGCCATCAGGCAATCCCTGTACCCACATAGGTCCAACACCCAACAGGGGGGTCTGATACCCTTTGTATCTGCTCTATCATACCTAGGTCCAGACACATTGGCTTCTCTCTCTCTTGAGCTACAGCCCCACCGTGGCCCAACTGATATATTCTGGTATCAGACCAAAGGCACTAACTCACGGGCACATGGGCACAGGCCTGTAGCCCATACACAAAACCTGTATCAGTCCAAGTTGATTGCAAACCCCCCTCCATTGTCCTATGCCCACACATAAGCTCACCTACACTTAATCTCAGGTCTGTACACATACCCAGTTCACTCACTATACACTTTGCACTCACATATGCCTGATCCTTGATTTCCCCCAAAATAGGATACCTATCTTACAAGTCCTAACCTCACATGGCACTCTCGAGGCACAGGTGAAATCGAGCATCCTTACCTAACTGATACTCTTAGGTACTGCATTACCCTAACCTGCACACTGACACCATACAACAGATTTATAGACACACACACACATGAATAATACTGCCCCAGAGCCAAAACAAGCCCCCTCCCCTTCTTAACTGACACATACATATGTATATGTATAGACTCACACTCACCATATACACACACTCAATCAAATATCAGTCCACCTCTCATCCAAATCTCTAATAAAACATACACACTCATAGCATATATATATATATATATATATATATATATATATATAAAATATATATATATTTTTTTTATATAAAAAAAATATATATTTTATATATATATATATATATATATATATATATATATATATATATATATATATATATATACACACACTCATAGCATATATATATATATATATATATATATATATATATATATATATATATACACACACTCATAGCATATATATATATATATATATATATATATATATATATATATATATATATATATAAATATATATATATATATATATATATATATATATATATATATATATATATATATATATTTTTTATATATATATATATATATATATATATATATATATATATATATATATATATATATGCTAGGAGTGTGTGTATAATATATATATATATATATATATATATATATATATATATATATATATATATATATATATATATATATAGAGAGAGAGAGAGAGAGAGAGAGAGAGAGAGAGAGAGAGAGAGAGAGATATACTCACATACATAATAAACACACACACATTCAAATATCAGTCCAAAAACAGGCCACATTGTCCCCTATACTCAAACCCATTTCCTCATACTTTTGTCATATGCTAAAATAGCTACTATTACTAGTACAAAGCCCAAGTCCTTGAGCATATACTGCTGCTATTGCTCTGTTATCAAGCAGTAATACTGCTAGCTGAATGCCCATATCCTGAACCTACTTCCCTCTTTATGTTATTTAATTAACTGATATGTATGGCCTAGTCCCTTCATAACCGATACATGCTCAACCAGTTGACTGATACATGTTTCCCCTTAGGACTGATGCAAATTATCTATAGGACTGATCCTATCTACTGATACATACTTTTCCTATATAGGACTGATGCATATTAACTATATAATATGAGACATGTTTATATAACTATATGACCGATACATAAATGCCTATATAACCTGATACATGATGCCCCTTCACATATGTAGCTACTTGGCCCTAACCCGAGCTCCTTCTTCCTATACTGTTGTGTCCTTATGGCCAATGGCCCTAGCCTATCTCTTTCCCCTTAGACATTCAGTCCTACCTATCACATACCCCATACCAACTATATAACTGATATATGTTAGGACACACTCACAAATTATTTAGAGACTCCTAAATATATATGTATCTATGTACATACAACACCCTCTAGTACAATGTCAGTCCACATCTCACTGGTTGAGTAATGAAACTGTAAACCCCCAAATATTTTCATTAAATAAATTATTTAGCGTTTATTGCTCAAATATAAAATTTTGCATTTTTGTTAAATATTAATATATATAGATATATAAATTCGATTATAGATATAATTGAATCTCTATTTGTTACTTTATCTTTTACTAAGATAAATTATATATAAATTTGTATTTATATAAAAAAAATATGCTTATTTTGTATAAATAAATTAATAGTTGTTATATACATTGGGATATGATTATTGCCCAAATAATATATATATTAAAAATTAGTTAGATAAATCTTTAGAGAATAATATTTTGATGAATCTTTTTAGAAATATTTATTATAAACATTTTAAGGACAACAGCAGTCGCGAGAATGACAACAGCAGTAGCAGGGTGCAACAGAACCCTCACGTTTGCACCACGACAGCGATGTCGTCTCTCGCTCGTTTCACGAGCCGTTTGCTCTGGTATGTGAACAACCTGACCCCCTTCTAATCCCTTTAAATAGTTCGATTTTAGTTGCACCATACGCTCCGTAAAATCGATCCAAAGATCGACGAAAACTACTTCAAAATAGAGCATGAAATTAATTCAAACAACCCACTTGGAAGGCGATTCTGTCCAATCCATCAACAGATTCAAAATTGTCTTTGAATAATTTTATAGACAACCTATAGATGATTAAAACCCCACTATTAGGTTTCTTTTTTGTGAATTAAATTGTTGTAAAAATAGTTTCAAAAATCAAGAAAATAGTTTTCAAAAACAGAGAATTTTATGGAAATCTTTCCGACACGGCGTGCGCCCCGACAAACCGGATGACTTGGTCGTAATCCATGAGCATCTAAAGATGTGGATGGATGTTGTCAACGTGTGGGATTCGACGGAACTCAATTTTGTTGTGCGTGCGCGCGCGAGGAAATCGAGGCGTATCCGTCAAGATATCCCGTATCAGCCTCTTTGCAAACTAGCCCATAACTTCGTGCACGTTTTCCATCTCGAGACAAAATGTGCGCCAACAGGACCATGTCATTTTTTTGTATGCCAAGTATGGTCCAATTCTGAGAAGGTCGACCGGAACATCCTTTTGGCGGGCCCGCGACTCGATCTAACGGGCAAATTTGTGCACGGTCCACCGGAATCCAAATTTGGACATATGGTTGGGTTCGTCTCGTTAAACCGGAGATGTAGACATATAGTTTAACGATGTTAGAGACCATATATACTGGCACGCTTTTCGATACAAACGGGTCCAACATCGGACATCATTTTGACCCAAAATTATGATTGGCCCCTATGTCCAGAATTGGACTTTTGAACAGGCATTCTTAGATATTTCTTTTATACCAAACATATTGGTGATGTCTGTTTGCGAGTTGGACTTTTGTGTGGCATATTGAGTAGTTGATATTATCGGTTTCACCAGCAAAGGATCCCAGGCGAGTACATTTGTTGTTTGTTTTCGATATTGATTATTACTATTTTTTATTGTTAATCATTCTATATTTGATTCTTGTCTTTTTTCATACCTTATCGTAGTCTTACCTGTAGTATCGGAAAGGAAAAGTACCAAAAGATGTGTGATATGACTGTATACATTGTAAACATCGTAGACATTATAGACATCGTAGACATTGTAGACATTGTAAACATTGTTTATTTATTGCAAATAGACATCGTAGACATTGTTTATTTACTACAAGTAGACATCGTAGACATTGTTTATTTTTTGCAAGTAGACATAGTAGACATTGTTTATTTACTGCAAAGTAGGCATCATAGACATTGTTTAAAAATCGTAGACATCGTGGTGTAACTGTCCCTAGACCGATCACATATCAAAAAGGTACTTCAAACACGTAGAAAGTATTTTCTTTGGCTTTATTCATTTACTGTTAAATTTTTGTCTATTTTTTCTTAATTATTTTTAAAACATGTATTTTATGGCTAACCTTTGTTTTATAGTTGTTTTCATATATTGGAATTGCACTCAATAAATTGTACTCGTTCCATTCCTGACTGGAAACCAACATTTTTCAGGTTAGTCGCGACTACACTTAGCATTGGAGAGACGGGTGTACTTGCAGGCCAAAACCTAGAGATTAGCTAGATAGATGAGTTATAGTCATTTTCAATATTTGTAAGAGTTTATATTTTTCTGCAAATGTAAAATTTGTGAATATTATAATCAGTTTAGTTTTATGAATGAGTAAATAAAGTATTTATTTTATGTGATATTAAGCATCATAGCCTTGACGGCGTTCTACTGCCGATACTATGGTGTAGGCTGGCTTGGACACGCACTCATATCCCGAAAAGCAGGTACGGGTCGTGACAGAAACCCACACACAAATGCATATATGGAGACACTCATACCAACTCAAAAATTGTCCACATCTTCCAAGCTAGATAACACATGTAATATTCTCTTATATTTACTAAATAATTATAAAAATGATAATCTATATCAAAATACATCTAGATACAAGTGTTAGATCTGAGTTTAGAGCATTGGGTGTTCTTTTGGTCATTTTGTCAAACACTTAGCGTGCGTATCAGGATACGTTGTGATACGCCTATGATTCACACTCCAAATTGATCCAAACTTGACCCTAAGTATACCCACATGTTCTAAATCATAATTAGGACCTAATAAACCTATTCACAAATCCTAGAAATGTTATTCTCGGGTTTTTCCCAAATTGGATTAAAATACAAAGGAAAAAGTCTTTAAATGGGTGAAGAAGAGTCAAAACTCCTCACCATGGGTAACCCTAATGCATGGAAGTTCTTATTTGATGCCTCTATACTATTTAGATTGCATTTTACCTATTGGGAGATTGATTTCCAATGAAAGTTCCAAGTGCTCCAACCTCCAATGTCTTGCTTATAGAGTCTTCTACTCTCCATGGGGAAGAGAACGGAATTAATTTGGGCCAATTTGGATGAGTTTTAGTGGTAGAAATTTTTTGGGGAAAGTCTCTAAATTAGGGTTAGGGTTTGATATAAAAGGAGGAAGAAGAAGATGTCTTCTTATATAGAATGGTGGCTGGTCATTGTTTGCCATTAAATATTAAGCACAACAAATTACAGATGAATTGAACTTGATTACAAACTCGCTTGTACAAGAGAAAGCCTAGGAGACAATCTAAGTACAATTGTTTAGTTTTGATTCCGGGGGGTGACGATAGAGGCTCGGGAAAGTATAGCAACTCTGCCTTACTCCTTGGACTATCTGACGAGCTCCTTGCTCTCGAAGAAATTGCCTTTCGTAGGTTACCAGCCTTGGATTACCAACCATTTGCCTGGGTATAATACCCTGCTATTTTTAGTGTTTTCTGCAGTAGCAGCTTTTTGGGCCGCATAAAGGGCCACGTGGCCACATGTCTCTCACAGCGCACAAAGACTCGATCTCAGGCTGCCAGCTGGTGGGGGTTGTTGAGATTTTGTTGCAACAAATCTGGGTAGTTAAGACTTGGTCAGCTTGCTACGTGTCTCATCGCAAGATAGGACCAGTCCGCTTGAGTCATTTTGAGCCGCATAGGCCCTTCAGAGTTCGGCCATGTTGGGCCGCATATGACTCATGCGGCAGTCTCCCTTAGTCTGCATGTAGCTTGGAGACTTTCGAGCCGCATAGGTTCTTATATTCTGGGCCGCATAGAGCTCATGCGGCTCGGATTGCAGTTACCCTTGGCCGTATGAAATACATAGATTGAGTTGCATAAGGTTCATGCGGCTCAGGTCGCATGTCCAGTCTAATCATGTCTTATCTTCTTTTCAGAGTGTCAGAGTTGTCAGAGCTGTCAGTCTTTGCCAGAGTTTGTCAGCTTTATCAGACTAGAGTCAGCTTTATCAGAAGGATTAATCAGCTTGGCCGCATAAGTAACTATTCTTTCTGCGGCTCAGTCTAGTGAAGATGGGCCACAGGGGGCGTACTGAGTCTGTCATACGACTCTTCTTTATGCGGGTCAATCTATTCCAGGGTACTCATGTGGTCAGTTGTGATCCGCATGAACCCCATATTTTCCATGCTTCTACAAGACCCCTTTAAAGTTTTCAAGTTGCAAATTTGGAATACTTTGAATAAGAAGTATGGAAAGTAGAGCTGTTTAGGTGTGGCAATCCTATCAGAGGTAGCATGGACGTGATAGGTTTGGATACTTCTGCTGGAGATTTTATATGGACTTATCATCCTTGGCATACCTTGGTTTTAGGTACGGATAATAAGTTGAGAGAGGGAACCATCATATTTACTCAGAGGTGATGAGAACATGGTAAATATGGGGTTGATGGTAATGAGGACGTGGTGGGAGTAGACTCAAATGAGGATACATAGAATAACTCAGAGGTAATATGGATGTGGAAGTTCTACGTAACGGGTAATGAATGCCACGGAACAACTGGGTTCCAAAACCATATGATTGTGAAGAAGGGGTACATATACTAGAGGACCTAATACAGAATTTGTGGTCAATAGAGGACATTTGTGGACCTATTATCCTTTTTGTGTACTGGCGGTGCGAGTACGAATAATAAGTGGAGAGAAAACCAACATATTTACTCTGAGGTAATGAGGACATGGTAAATATGGGTCTAAAGTAGAGCCTTCCTAGTCAGAAGTAATGAGGACGTGGTAGGAGTGGCCCTAATGAGGATACACAGAACAACTCAGAGGTGCTATCAACGTGGAAGTTTTATGTATTGGGTGGTTTGTTTGTGATGGACGGGAAAACAACTCAGAGGTAATATGGACGTGGTTGTTTTTTCCGTTGGGGAATTTTGTGGACCTATTGTCCTTTTGTGCATCTGGAAATGCGAGCAAATAGATTTGAATGATATTTTGTGGACCTACTACTCTTTGGTACACTGATGGTACGAGTAATAGATTAGGATAACTTTTGTGGACCTATTACCCTTCTACGTACTGGCGGTGCGGGTAATAGATTTGAAACAAAACCCAACAGAGGTAATATGGATGTGACAGGTTTTATGGTCTTAACACCATGTCTTTTATCTTGGGTTGGGTACAGGTGTTAAGTCAAGAGAATATCGGTATCAGAGGTAATATAGACGTGATAAACGATAATCAAGAATAATTTTTGGTGGACCTATTACTCTTCTGTGCACTGGTGGTGCGAGTAATAGATTTTGAGACAAAACCAACAGAGGTAATATGGACGTGATAGGTTTTGTGGTCTTAACACCATGTCTTTTATCCCGGGTTGGGTACAGGTGTTAAGTCAAGAGACTATCAGTATCATAGGTAATATGGACGTGATACACGATAATCAGGAACAGGAAGTTTGCTCAGTGATAACGATAAGCTGGGCAGACTCCTGTGTGATAAAGTATTAGAGTGGGAGTTCAGAGGTATCTGGTGTACATAACTCGACAGTCTAGGAAATTTAGTTGTTATTGGAGATTGAGTAGTTATTGGAGGTGGTACCAGGACGTTTGCCCTTGTCCTCTCCATCTGGGATGTGTAATCCCAGATGGCGAGCCTTCTTTAACTTCACCTCCGCATTGGTAGTGCTTATGATGAAGGTCGTCCAATCCCTGAATTGATCTTCACCCATCCAGAGGCTGATTGCGGGGAGCAACTTCTTCTGGCAGATTTCGATCAAGGAGCTTTCGGGATTGCCTTGGGGCAATCTCATTGCAGTTTGGCAAAACCGCTCGATATAGTTCCTTGTCAGCTCCTTCTCTCCCTGAACGACGTCCATAAGGGATGACATTGTCATATCATGTCCCACCTCGTAGAATCGTTCTAGGAACATATGCTTGAAGCCATCAAAAGAGTAGATGCAGTTGTTAGGAAGGTTGCGATACCAGTCGAACGCTATCCCCTCCAATGCTCCGATGAATAATTGTGTGAGGATGGCGTAACTATGCGGCAAGTGGTCGGTTGTAACCTCGAAGTAAGTCATGTTCTGACTAGAAGAGGTCTTTTCGTCATATGAATCGATATGAAACGGCTTGTACCGTGGTGTAAAAGGCACATCTCTCCATGCAACGGGATACGGCTGCCGTATTCTGAGGTCCCGAGAGGAGTCTCGGGCATTGAACATTGCCCAAAGCTCCTGGACTTCCCTCCTTGCTTCCCTGGCTTCATCTGCAGCTGAAGGAGCGAAGGCTCCTAGAGGATTATCATCCAAAGGAGGAGCGGTTGTGTTGGAGTCCGTGTTGACTGCGGGTCCCAAGCTTGTTTGTCCAGGCGTCCTTGCTAGTTGAGTTGGCACGGCAGCTTTAATTTCGTCTACTGACTTGACCAAGGACAAGAGCATGGCTTCAAGTACTTCTAGACGTTGTCGGTCAGTAGGTGCCTCATGATCATCGTCGGCCATAAAGACTGTCCGTACATGGGTAGAGGTAGAAGGGACCGTAGCAGAGGTTCTCTCTGTGTCGTACCTCCGTGCCGAGAAATCATCGAAAAATGTCGGAATATCTTCTTCCTCGGACTCGGAAGGGGTGCTACCCCTGTGTAGGAAGCCACATCGTCTTGGCGAGGGCGATCATCCTCAGGGACGTCCATGTCTGTTGCGTAATTCCAGTGGATCGCTACCCCCTGTGTAGGCTCTTGGGACACCGGGTTGTCGCATACTTTGAGGGGACTGCTACCCCCAGCCTCATCTACCCCCAGGGAGGTCAAGGATGCACCCCCAGGTGTTGGAAGTTTCTTTTTGGATCGAGTGCCTAGGTAGATAGCCCCTGTGGTTGTCGGTGGCAGTCCTCCAGACGTGAATTTTCTTGCAATACTGGCGGATATTGCCGGGCTGGAAGAGTTTGTCTTCTAATTTCCTCCCTTGTCGGAAAGAACCTTCCGAGTTGAATTATAGGAGGCGACAAAAAATTCCTCGTCTCCCAGAATTTGCACATATTTTTGAAGTTGCTGTTGGAAAGGTGCTGGCTGCTGCAGTCGTTGGAAAACGGACTGTCGATCTTCAGGTTCTGCCGACTTGTTGCAGCAGCATTTGATAATGACTTGGGTGCAACGACGTCCCGAGAGGGGCTCATCGCACGCCAAGGTTGCTTCCTTCTCCTTGCATTTGTGATTAATCACCTCTCGCAAGTCGTTAGCGGATTGATCTACCTTTTTCTCCCATTTGTGGACTCGGGTATCCCGAGCACACGGATGCGTAGGTGTCATATTTGCTCCTTGATCTGAGGCTAGTAAAAGCACTTGCTCTCGATCGTTTGAGGGAGACTTTTGAGACCCACCCTGTCCGTTAGCCCTGGGGGACTGGACGCGGGTGGTTCTGTATAACTTTCCATCAAGAGCCCGTATAACAGTTAACGGTGCCCGCTAACGGTCAACAACTTGGACAGTTGACTGGACTTGTTGGGCCCGCACTGCCCTAGACTTCTTTGACTTAGCACCCGAAGGCGCATAGTAAAAAGAGTCCCGATTGATACATCCAAAATTCTCAATGGACCGCATATAGTCGGGTCCGCATGAGAGACGGTCAAATACAGAACTTCTGACAGGGCCGCATGAGACACTCTGTCTATGGCCAGGACTGGCTGCTGCATGGGCCATCTGTCTGCGGCCAGAGTTGGCGGCAAACTACATGCAAACAAATTACAAACTCGCTTGTACATGAGAAAGCCTACAAAGAAAGCCTAGGAGACAATCTAAGTACAATTGTTTAGTTTTGATTCTGGGGGGGGGGGGGTGACGATAGAGGCTCGGGAAAGTGTAGCAACTCTGCCTTACTCCTTGGACTATCTGACGCGCTCCTTGCTCTCGAAGAAATTACCTTTCGTAGGTTACCAGCCTTGGATTGCCAACCATTTGCTTGGGTGTAATACCCTGCTATTTATAGTATTTTCTGCAGTAGCAGCTTTTTGGGCTTCATAAAGGGCCACGTGGCCACGTGTCTCTCACAGCGCACAAAGACTCGATCTCGGGCTGCCAGCTGGGGGGGTTTGTTGAGATTTTGTTGCAGCGAATCTGGGTAGTTGAGACTTGGTCAGCCTGCCACGTGTCTCATCGTAACATAGGACCAGTCTGCTTGAGTCATTTTGAGCCGCATAGGTCCTTCAGAGTTCGGCCATGCTAGGTTGCATAAGACTCATGCGGCAGTCTCCCTTAGGCTGCATGTAGCTTGGGGACTTTTGAGCCGCATAGGTTCTTATATTCTGGGCCGCATAGAGCTCATGTGGCTCAGATTGCAGTTACCCTTGGCCGCATGAGATACATAGATTGAGTTACATAAGGTTCATGCGGCTCGGGTCGCATGTCCAGTCTAATCATGTCTTATCTTCTTTTCAGAGTGTCAGAGTTGTCAGAGCTGTCAGTCTTTGCCAGAGTTTGTCAGCTTTATCAGACCAGAGTCAGCTTTATCAGAAGGATTAATCAGCTTGGCCATATAAGTAACTATTCTCTCTGCGGCCCAGTCTAGTGAAGATGGGCCGCAGGGGGCGTACTGAGTCTGTCATGCGGCTCTTCTTTATACGGGTCAATCTATTCCAGGGTACTCATGCGGTCAGTTGTGATCCGCATGAACAACATATTTTCCATGCTTATACAGTCATAACGTTAGAGTTGGGAGTTTTTACTAGGGGAAAAGTCCTTTAAGTTCCTCTTTTTAGTCATGCCAAGTTTAGAAAAAAGGCCGTACTCCCTAATTAAATGTTTAGCCTAATTTCCTATTTAATCTGGTTAGTCTAACTAGAGACTAACTAAAGTTTAATTAGGCTAGTCCTAATCATTTAATTAGGTGGTCATATCAAGTTGGTTTAGGTCCTCTAGGGTCGCTAACAACTATTCTAACTAATGGTTAACCACTAATCATATTCAATAATATAGCATATGCACTATATTAAATATTATAAATAATTAATCCAAAAATATAATTACTAGTTTTGTAAAAATAAATTTATCACTCAAAATATAATTTGAATTCATAATAATAACAAGAAATAGAAAAAAAAGTCAAAAATACCCCTCTTCTGGGAAGTGGTAGTTACACCAATATATTGTCGGTATGCCGACATTTGTCACAACAGATATTTGATCTAAAAAGGACCCACAAACTTGTATGTCGTTAGTATACTCCAGTATACCGACAGTATGCTGTTTCTAGTCGAGAAACAAGACTTAGAGCATGAAACTAGTTTCGAAAACCAAAGCTCGTCCCAAAAGTTGTAGAAATCAGTATAATCATAAAAACAATACTAGAGAAAAGTCGTGTATAGTATATATACTAAGTCTCATGGCTATCACTCTGTTATCGTTGTCGATACAGAGTTTTCCTACTATGAAAATATCTATACTTCGCATAAAATCAAAACCTAGCTCAAACTAAATTTTGAGACGGTAAAAATGACGATAATCATGAGATAAACATATTTAGTAAAGCAAGTACTAGACAATACTGGACTATCAATACCACTGAAAACCAAAAACAATAGAAAATAATATGTCCAGTAGTTCGTCAAGATATACTTGCCTAATATAGCTTCAAACCTAACTCTTCAACTCCACCACCAAGAGGGGTTCAAAACCCACGCTCTGAGGCCTCATAGCCAAGCTCCTAACTCATGAGAAAAAATGAAGATTAAACGAGAAGAGAAGAAGAAGAATGGAGAATTATAAAAAGAAAATTTAACAAGAAATTAAAGGGTATATATAGAAAAGGTGAATTAATTGTGACCGTCTGATTGTGATCCACGACTGATCTGAATCGATCTCGACCGTTTAGAAAAAAAATCAAGAAAATAATGGATAATAGAATGTATCATTACTATTCATGAAAATATCTAAATACTATTTATGAAAATATCTAAAATCGAAAATATCTAAAAGTAAAAATATCTCCCCAGACAGTATACCAGTCAAGGAGTAAAGTTTCAAAAATCAAGTTTTTATATTGTTCACCAAAAGTTAAGAAAATACATAATATTGTAAAAAAATGTATCTGTGTACAAATATCGATACTGTGAGACGAGTCTCACATCTCTTCCCTCCATAAAAAAATTGTCCTCAAAATTTTTATAAGGCAAGCAAAACAAACAAGAATCAAGCAAAACATGCTATCAGGATCAAGACAGAAAACTCATAAATCATGAAATCCAATTAGAGTAATATACAAGGAATGTAATATCAACTAGCGTACAACAACAATATCATACATTCCTAGAGAATATAGGTAGACGAATAAGTATACCTCACGAATCAAACAGTACGGGTAACGGGCTCAGATATCATCCTCGTGGTCCCATGTCGACTCGCTCGATGAGTGATGATCCCAGAAAACACAAACTAATCTAATATTTCGGTTCTTGAGAACCTTCTTCCTCTGGTCAAAATGGATACATACCTCTTCTTATACGATATGTTGGTACTAATGACCAACTCGGAATGATCTAGGATATGGCTCAAATTTGGAACATACCGACACAACTGAGGTACGTAGAACACATCATATACCTCGCATAGCAATGGCAAAAGAGCAAGACGTTATGATACATCTCCTACTCTCGAAAATATTGAATGACCCAATAAATCTAGGACTAAGCTTTTCCTGTACACCATATCTGATGACCCTATGGGTAGGCAAAATCCGAATAAATACGTGATCGTCAACAGTAAACTTAAGATGAAGTCAATATTGGTCTGCCCAATGATGTTAACGATCCTGAGACACTCTGAGATTCTCTCTGATCTGCCTGACTACTCCAACTGATTGAGCAATCAACTCGGGGCCAAGCATCTACCTCTCCCCAATGTCATCCCAGGCTAGGGTGACCTGCATCTCTTTCCATACAACGCCTCGAAGGGTACCATCAGAATACTCGCCTGGAATCTGTTGTTGTCAAAGAACTCCACTAAGTGCAAGTTATCCTCCAAAAACTAGAAGTCAAGAGTGCACGATCGAAGCATATCCTCCAAAGTCTGAATCTTACGCTCCGACTGACCATCTGTTTAAGGATGGTATGTTGAACTGAAACTCAATTGGGTACCCGGACTCTGTTGAAGACTTTGCCAGAAATGAGAAGTAAATTTGGAATCCCGATCTAAGACTAGTAACTAACACTCCATACAATCTGACAATCTACCTCATGTACATCTCGGTCAACTACTCTGTAAACTGACCAACTCTGAAAGGTAAAAAGTGGGCAACCTTCGTAAGTTGATCCACTATCATCCAAACGACATCTCTAATAGTTGGACATCTCTACCGAGCTATCTCCCTCTTCATACCATTCACCAGAAATGCTGATGAATATCACGGTACATCTTCGTCCCTTCTGGATGAACATAATACTAAGAACTGTGGGCCTCTGACATAATCTTGTGCCGGATATCTCTACTTGGCACACAAAAACGACTCCCAAATAGGAGTATCCCATCCTCATGGATGTATAATTCTGCCCTGTGCCCTATAACAAACTCTGCTATGAGTCTTTGAAGCCTGTCATCACCTGACTGTGCTGTTCTGATCCTTTATACAATGGTAGACTAAACCTACAAGCCTGTCATCATAGGTACCTCACCAGGTATTACTATCTCAATGCCCATCTCATGAAGATCTACTAGAAGGTGACGTTGCCCCGACAAGAAATAGACTACTGTGTCTCCTACTCAAAGTGTGTACAACGATGTTAGCCTTTCCCAGATGAAATTGAAGATCAATATCATAGTCCTTCAGTAACTCAAGCAACCTCCTATCTAGAATGTTCAGGTCTCTCTAAGTGAACACATACCTCAAGCACTTACGATCAGTAAAAATCTCCACTCTTTTCCCATACAAATAATGCCTCCAGAGCTTGAGTGTAAACACAACCGCGACCAACTCAAGATCATGTGTCGGATAGTTTCTCTCATGGTCCTGAAGTTGTCGAGACGCATAAGCTATGAGTCCATCATGCTGCATAAGGAAACAACCAAATTCTTGGCCTGACGCATCACAATACACCATGAATCCATCTGGTCTGACGGATAAGGTCAGAATAGGAGCCAAAATCAAACTCTACTTGAGTTTATCAAAAGAAGCCTGACAAGCATCTGACCACTCAAAGCCAACATCTATGTCAGCCATGTCAAAGGTACGAAGATCCTAGCAAAGTCTGCCATAACCCTTCTGTAGTAACCTGCTAATCCCAACAAGTTGCGTACATCTGAAGCTGTACGAGGTACTGGCCAACACCAGACATCCTCTACTTTCTTGGGATCCACCTCAATACCATCTTTGATATAATATGACCCATGAAAGAGACTATATTGAACCAAAAATTATACTTGCTGAACTTCACGTAAAGCTGATGGTCCTGAAGAATCTGAAGAACCACACGAAATTGCTGCTCGTGCTCTACCTCGGTCTAACTATAGACCAAGATATCATCAATAAATACTGTCACAAACTGGTCTATGTGGGACATATGGATGTGATTCATGAGATCCATAAAAATCGCTAGCACATTGGTCATTCCAAAAGGCATAACAAAAAACTCCCAAAGGTCATATCTAGATATAAATGCAATCTTGGGTATATCCTGCTCTCTGACTGATCTGGTGATACCCAAACCGCAAATCAATCTTTAAGAACACAGTTGCTCCACTGAGCTGGTCGAATAAATCATATATCATAGGTAAGGGATACTTATTCTTTACGATCACCGTGTTAAGCTGACGATGGTTAATGACCAAACGTGATGAACCATCCTTCTTCTTTACAAGAGGGGTCGGAGCTCCCTAAGGTGATCCACTAGGATGAATGAATCCCTTAGTCCTAAGCTTCTCGATAGACTGATACATCACTAACAACTCTGAAGGAGACATCATGTAGACTCTCGTTGATACTGGATCTGCTCTCAGATTTAAATTAATATAATAATCAATCTCCTGAACTAGAGGCATACTTGGAAGCTCTTCGAGAAATACATCGAGAAACTCGTAAACTACTCTTGGAAACTACACCTCCCCAGCCTCTGCCATCCACAAGATAACTGGTGAAGACTCCACCTTTCATCTAGAGAACGAGAATTCCTCCTCATGAGAAATACGAAAGATAACCATGACAGCATGGCAATCTATTATAGTGTGTTGATCACTCAACCAATCCACAGCTAAGATGATATCATAATCGCCTATAGGAAACCCTATCAGTTTTGCGAAAAATACTCATGCATACTACGACTCGACACTAGGTATTAACTCGATCAACTCATATGAGATCGTTACTAGTAAGTATATTCAACTTTACAAGTAATGACTCGAGCTCCAACCCAATGTGTCGTAAATTATACAAATATAAACGAATGCGAAGCAACAAAATCAAATAAAGCTGAAGTTGAATGAGAGTGAACAAAAATAATACTTGCGGCCACTTCCCATATTGTTGAGGCCTCCTCGATAGAAAGCATAAAAGGCTGACCCTGACCTCTGGGCATTGGCCCCTCTGCTGATGGCCTCTCTGACACTAAATCTGAGCCTGATCCTGAGCATACTGCTAGGCCTCTGTTGCTAGAATATCTTCGAGTGCATCGATATCCTTTGAGCCTGCTACTGCTGGATCGGAGTTGTCGCCCTAAACTGCTGAACTACAGGATGGAAAGATGATGATCCAACCAAACTCCTCCGAGGACAAGTCCCTATCATGTGGTATGATGATCCAATGCTAAGCCCAAGCCATGTACCCTACGGCACTCTGATAAGACGTGTGCTGCCTTCAACAATAGGAATAATCCACTGTAGAAGATTGTCTCTGCTGCTACTGAGGGCGTGTCTGAGTTGACTGTTGAAAGAAAGTTGTTGGAACTGATCCACTTGGAGCTCAAATCGTCGAAGCTCTGTCACGCCCCATCCCAAAAGTCATGTAACTAGCTCGTGACACGGCCAGCTAGTACACACTCAAGCTTGATCCCTATCTAGGGAACCCTCAAGAATTTTTTTAAGCTGTCTAACTAAAACTTAAGTCCACAAAATACTAGAATCATCATGGCAATCTATATCTCATCCACAGAGGTAAAAAGATAAAATCAATTATGAACTGATGGAATAAAATAATAAATAATAGTATAAAAGTGAAGATTCAAGTAATCAAAGAATTCAAGTCACGTCCGGTGGAGACAAATCCTCTACCAATAGACGAAAAATAAAATAAGATAGGGAATAACTAAGTCCAAGATATGCTAAGCATCAATAACGTCGTTAGTTGTAGTGATACCATGGTCTGGGGTCGGTCCATAAACTTGTTCGTCTGTACTTAGATGAACCTTGACTAAACCTGGAGAGATCACCAGGTCCTCAGGGGACTAGTAAGATACATAAAACATGCCTACTATGATAGTAAATAATATGCATTGAAGGACATGAATAGTGGAAGAAATAAAGACTAAACAAAATACAGTACAAGAATAAAACATGAAATAAATGGCATGTCGTTGAGAATCGTGCTAATAAATGTGACTACAAGTAAAATCGTGGTAAACTGCAACCCTGTGGAAGCTAACAACCCTATAGATTGCAGCCCCGTGGTTGCTAACGACCCTATAGATTGCAGTCCCGTGGTTGCTAACAACCTATAATAAGTCTCTATCGCAACCCGGTGGTTAATAACGATCGAGAGTGGTCAAGTATAGTCAACACCTTTAACCAAATCCTCATATAGAACTATGAGTCAAGTCAATGAAGTTATCTCATGTCAAGTCAAGTCTAAATGATACAGGGAACATAATCAATCAATGTCAAGGAATATGGCATAGGATTAAGCTACTCTATCACGAGACGCTCATATAGACAAAAAAAGAAAATATGACAAGTAATGTAGAAACATTAACAAAACTACGTGCATGTAAAACAAATAAAGAAAGTAAGCAACATGAGTATGAGCAAATATGAAGGAAAATAATAGGGTAATAAGGATCATGCATAAAATATACTGTACAGTTCGACAATGTATACTTGCTTGGTGGTAGTGCGTAGAACCAACAATATTCAATCAATCAATGAGCCACAAAATCCAAACTCTAACAAACATCTCCGGATGCTGAAACAGACATTACCAACATTTTCGACATAAGAAAAATGTCTAAGATTGACTACGATAAGTCCAATTCTGGATATATGGACAAAACGATAATTTTGAGTCAAAATGGTGTCCGTCGTTGGACCCGCTTTGTACCGAAAAGTGTGCCAGAATCGATGGTCTCTAAAGTTGACAAATTATACGTCACGCCCCAGAACCAGAATACTGGAGAGCGGGGGCAGATATAGCCAGCTACGTATATTGAAATGGAAACCACCTCGATATACGGTCACGGCTGTCTAGAAATATGAGGGTTTACTACAAGCCAACAGTCTCTTATGGTCATGAACAAGCCTAATGTCTCAATCACAAGCGAGTAAGTAAGGTCGCAAGATGTATGATCATTAAATATACAATAATAAGGCGTCCCAAATATCATATATTCAGCTGATCATGAAGCTAGTCGTACAAAATACGGAGACTAGCAAGAGTTAAGTCATACATGATCAATCCTAGGATTTGTTAATCATGTTACAGCCCGTAGGCAGACAGTAAGTAAAGTGCATCGAGCTAACAGGTGCTCGTCGGCTAAACGCCTCAAAAGAATAGTTTTACAATAGAGTGAGCGAAACAAAATAGAAAACCCACTCGTAGCCCGGGTTCCTTCTAGTCGCCACCATTGGGCTGGAAGCTTGGTAGATCCTCGGGAGCTGCTCCGAAATCTGGCCACACAAAACTCCTTGCTGATCGGCAAGGTCAGGTACAGTGCCGCTGAGGAAGACGACACAGGGAAACAATAAGGAAGGACCAGGACAGATCAACGATACAAGCATGTAATCAGGGCAAGAATTTTAGGGATTTGAAAATACGGGCGGAGATCAAGGGCGAATACTGATTGAGACATCTATTCGGTAAACCCTCACATTTCTTGATTGACAAGACCTGCATGGGCCACCACTTTATATACCTACGAGTCTAAGTTTTTGATATAAACTCAAGGCATTTCTAGTTTTGGATTTTGATGAGTCGTACACAAATTTACCCATTGAGTCGGATCGTGGGCCCGCCAAAACGGCGATCCGATCATCCGTCTCAGAATCGGACCAAACTTGGCTCAAAAGACCAGAAAAACAATACGATTCCAATGGTGCAAGTTTCGTCACGATATGACGAATGTACATGAAGTACTTAGAATTTTTGCAAAGTGGCCGATACGGCGTTCTTCGACCGATATGTCTCGAATTTGTCACGCACACACAACCAATTCAAATTCTGGCAAAATCAAACGTACACAACATCCGTACGTACCTTTTGATGCCTTTAGATTGTGACAAAGTCATCCGGTTTGTCGGGATAGACCCCGTATCAGGCAATTTTCTAAGTTTTCGAAACTATTTTCATGATCTTTTCCCTCAATTTCAAATTGATTTAACTTGCAGATCATAACAAAATATAAGAAAGTAATTTATGGTTTTTGAACCCATTTTGATTGTCTTCAAACCTATTATAGTAGTTTTCTAAATTTTCTAATATTCTGTCCACGATTCTTCTTTCAAATCGGGCATGTGGGACATTTCTATACTGTTTTACATATTAGTATTCACTATTTTTGTTGACTTTTTTTATTCAATTTATTGTTGAATCTTGTTCTGTTCAACCTAAACTATTAGACAGGGTGTCGAGTTGGTTAGGTAGGCTACGCGTAGGAGTTTATAGAAAGGAAAACGATTGAGTAGGTAAATAGAAAATATGTCGAGATCATAGGCAGCCTGAAGTCGGGTCTGCAGAACAGGTGTCACTGGTCTGTGATTACAGGCTATTGTTCAGTGGCGTACGGCGGCTCCAGCGGCGCTCCAGCTGTCGAGAGTGTAGAAGCATGAAAAATCTCAGTTAACAAATATTCCTCCACCACAGCACAAATGATACAAAGGCTCAGACCGAGTATTAAAAAGACAACAGAAGATACGGAAAGAAGTTCTGTTATTATTATGCCTACAAAAATCTAGTATAGATTCATCAAGGCTATACGTAAAAGACTAATCCTACTTCTTCTACAAAAGATGGATCACAGGTTCAGTAGACCCTATAGGAGTCTACAATAGACTTAGTCTTCATCAAAGTGCAGGTGTCTTTCTTCTTGGTACGCATACTAGAAGAATGATCTCCATCAAGGCGCATTCTGACTTTCTTTTATGCGCAACCCTTCAAACGTGCGTCAATTGCTCGGCCAAAGCAAGCAACTTTCTGAAGTAGCTATTGGCCCGAGCTCACTGAAGGTGCAGTAGTTCGCAAAGCTCAGAATGAGTAGGGCAGAGCACGACCGGCTGCTCATCGGATGAGCAACCAATCCTAACCCCGTAGCTTGATCCTCCAAGACCTCCAAGGCGTCGCCCAGAGTCAAACTCCTTAGGGAGGATACTTGGATACTTCTCAAGAGCGGTGACGACTCCTTCTACAAGGAGTTCTTCTCCAAGAACAGGGCTCCTTCGAACGAGAGAAGCCCCAACCAACAGCCGACTTATGCAAGACCATCGACCGTCTGAAGCTTAGTCTGGATCAAACATGGTGGTGAAGGGTGCCAGAAAGAAGATAGTGACTCTTCAGAGGAACACTTCCCCTTTTATAGGACCGGGAGTGGTCCAAACTATAGGCCACTTGGCCGACCGTTAAAATTGCCTCATTAATGGGATGAGCCTAGGACTCAACACAATGGGTCTCAATTAATAGGCCCATTCAAGTGAGTCTCCAAACTGTTCAAATGCTCCTTGGAATTCCCCAATTAACGGTGGTAATTAAGAAGGAGTCTGCATTCAAGGGTAGTCATTTACTTCTCTTGAAAAGAAGACTTAAAAGCCAAGCTGTCTCCAATTGTAGGCGCAGGTACCCCATTGTGTTCTTTTGCTTCCAAGGTGCAGTCAGTACATCCCCTCTCAGAAGCACATGCATCTGCTTCGATCCAAGTACCCGGCCTGTTCAATGGCCCTTTTTTTCTTAGCAAAGACTTGGGAGACACCGTTTGCCTCCAACACAAGCCCGACTGCTTCTCTAAAGCACAGTAAAATGGTCTATCTGAAGGCACAGCCTACTCGTCGCCCTAAAGCACAGTGACTTTATACGAAATACAGCCTACTCGTTGCCCCTAAAAGCACAAAGGCCCCGTTGTCTTCGAAACATAGTCCACTTGTCGCCCTAAAGCACAGAGGCTCCGTCGTCTCCAGACGCACAGTCTACTCGTCACCCCAGAAGCGGAACCGGCCTTGCCTGAAGCATAGATGGCATGGACCAACCCAATTGATTTGCTTAAACTGCCTTTCTCAAAGATAGGATTGGGATGGATCAAGTTGATAAATGCGAATATCTTACCAGATTGATTTAACTCTCGGACGAAGATTACACAAAATCTAAATCTGAAATAAATCCCAAGATTTGCTCGACTACATTCGAACAAGCAAATCGGCACACGCCACGTGTCACCTCCTTCGGTTATTTTGATAACCACCAGAGATCTCGTTTGAGGGGAATCTGATCACCCGCCACATGTCAGTACCACAGAAGCCTGTACCGTGCAAGGATGGCAGATTCCTGTATATCTCAAAACCTTAATGCATATCGCATATGTGTCCCTCTCTCCTATAAATAGGAGAGGTTTTCCTCCAACAACATGATCGATAAGGAGAAGAAGATCTACAGAATTATCAAAATCTTGAACTTCGACATCCTCCTGATCGGCAACCCTAGAGTTCCATCGAAGCTACCATAAAGTCAGAGCAAGTCTCATATCATCATCGGATCGTCAACGGAGTAAAGGAGCCACTGCAGTACTCGATCTCCACCATCACACTTTCTCAGAAACTTTTGTACTTAGATTTTTTCGCATAAGAATCGATTGTATTCTTTTTTACGTTCAATATACAAAATGTTCGTTCAACCTTTTTTCATGTCGAACAGAGGATTATGTTAGGTCGAAAAGAACTTAGCAAGGGTCCTTCAGTGCTCTTGTATACACGAAGGAAGTAGAGGCATAAAGACTTCGTCTGTTCCCTGTGAGCGTAGGATGAGAGAAGAATTTGAAACGCATTTGGTGTCTAAATCAAGACCCAACTGTACTCAGATTACCATCAACTGCTGCTGTTGTCAAGCAGATCCGTCATCGTCAAAGAGGAGGTTCGTCTTTCAAAGGCTGCGATCGAGAACTTGTGAGGAAGAAGAAGAGCTCCGAGTTGCTTCATGCAATGTTGCTCGGGACTCTCCGTCCCAGAAGAAGCTATCCAAGAAACCCCTTTCCTCGATTGGCAAGTCCAAAAATTGGCCTGGGGGTAGCAAGAAGCCTGTGCCCAAGGAAGGTGTGTTCCAACACACGTGCTCCGAGGACGGATCATCATCGCAAGAAGAAGGTTCATCGACCGCTGCACCTGCGGGGGGTAGCGAGCCTGCTACGGTGTATAACAACCCTTCGCTTCAGCATGACGAAGAGACGTATGACACCGACACTTCTGCAGACGCAAGCAGTCAGAAGATCGGGGGTAGAAATAATGTTGAGTCAGAGGACGATTGCAACTTACCAGTCTTCCGACAAGACGATAAGCACCAGCACTCCAAACCAGAAATCAAAATATCTACCACCCCTTCTACTTACACGCACATAGCATCTGTGCACATAGTGGCTGATGACAACAAAGAATCAAGCAAAAGTGTTGATCAGCAGAAACGTATTGAGGTGCTCGAAGGAAGTCTTGACACGTTGAACATATCCATGCAGACTTTAGCCTATGTCGTTCTGGAGATCAAGGACAGATTAGTTCCTGCTGCTTCTACACCTGCGGCTCCAACGGTTCGTGATGGGTCTAGTACCCTGCCCGTCATAAACCAAGTCGTGCAGTCGTCGGCCACTCCGTCGACCATCAATCCAGCGGTATCCAACAAAATACAGCAAGCAATCGAAGAGTTATACGCTCGCTATGATGCCAAAGAAAAGTGAGCCACACTCCGAATGATATGCATCTGACAGCCTTATCCTGCTGAGTGGGACAATGTGGTTTATCCTTCCAAATATAAACCACAGACTATCACCCCTTATGGTACTAAGGAGTCGCCTAGACGATACTTGAGGTACTTTGCCTCAGTAATAGGACACCTGCCAAAGGACGATGCCCTTCTCACCAGCATCTTCGTCGGAGCTTTACAGGGGGTGGCCTATGAATGGTTCTACAGTTTGCCCGATAATTGCATTAAATCATTTGAAGACCTGAAGAACATGTTCTTGGAACGGTTCTACGAAGGAGGGATGGACATGATGATGTCTACTCTCATGGACATCGTTCAAAAAGAAAAGAAGCCCGTACGAGCGTACATTGAACGCTTTTGTTAGGCCGCCCTAAGGCTACCTCCAGGTGTGCCTGAGTCCATGCTCATGGACTCATGCCGCAAGAATATGCTCCCGGCCATCAAACTGTGGCACAGTACTCCCTGCATCGAGTGGATACCCTTCATTACTGAAGCAGACGTAGCTCAGAAGAAGGCACATGACGCACAACTCCTGGGTCTGAAATTCCCCTCCATTGAAGATAAAGGGAAACGAGTAAGAGACGGTAAATGTAAGCAAGCTATGGCCGTTAATATTACAAAGGGTCCAGCGCTCGTGAGCTCCAAGCCGGCCAAAGCACAGAAGCCGAAGGAAACCTACTCCTTCAATGATGAAGACACGCTTGTATTATTCGAGATGCTGACCAAGGGCGGCAGGCTGCAGCTTCCACCTTCCAAGTGTCCTAACGAAGTAGAAAAGGTGGATAATCCTAAGTACTGCCATTACCACCAGTACATCCACCACTCAACACAGGACTGCTATGTTTTAAAAAGACAGATTTAATGCCTTATCGACGACAAAATCATCTTCCTTGATTATGAGAAAAAGACTGTGACGGCCAACATGGTCACGATACAGTTCGAGAGCTTTTCGATAGCCGAGACTCAAGACGGCGTCGTCCCAATCCCGAAGGCAACGTTGGAAGTCATCAACCTTCCATCCGCCAGGGACAATGCTCAGGGCCTCATCCACTTCATAACACCACAAGGTGAAGTAATATGGGTTCGTCCAAATCTTACTCCTGATATGATTGTGCCAGCAGCGTGCCCGGCTAAAGGGAGGAAGGTCAGGACATGTCGCATGGTCTCCTCCTTAGTAGAAGACACCAGGGTGACCACTTGTTCAGCTCTCCAGCAAGAGGACTCCTGAAGAAGAGACACCCCCACCGACGACCCATTCTACTCCTGATACAGCACAAGCCGTACCTTCTCAACCTACTGCTGCAGATAAGCAGAAATAAAAGGAGGTCCGCTTCGATAAGACTTTACGAAAGGACTCGACAGTAGGCCCAATCAAGCCCTACAACTTCGATACACTGGCACAGCTGGTCAATACGCCGGCTCGGTTATCACTCTTCGAGCTTCTCTGGCTCTCCAAAGCAACTGGGATGCCCTCAGCAAGGTTCTATAGAATGCAGAGGCGTACCTCGCACAGGTGAAGCAGCCCAAGAAAGACCCTGTGGCATGTCCACATTGCCATAGCATAGTCGAGGTAATTCCTAACATCAACTTCATGCAGCATAATATGCTGCTAAAGAACAACCGGCACAATCGACCCCTGTACTACACAGGATACGTGGGTGCCGTCAAATTCGGTCGCATTCACATCGACCCAGACTCATCGCTCAGCATCATCCCTCGAAGTCTGTTCTAAACTCTAGGGATCCCGATGTACCGTTTCACGGCATCGAACACCACCATCAACGGCTTCAACGTGAAGAGGAGTGAGCCTCTGGGCAAGATCCGATTGAAGTGCCAAATAGGTGATCTTCATAATGAGGTTACCTGTTACATCATCGATGTGGACATAAACTACAACATGTTGCTTGGACGGCAATGGATCCATGAGTACATGATCGTCCCCTCCACCCTTCACCAGTGTATAAAGTACGTGGCCAGTGACGCGACCGTCAAGATAGAGTTTGCTGACATCGACCCGTTCCGAGGTCACAAAGTATACTGTATGGATGCCGATCTGAACAAACCACTCTCCTAGGACGATGAGTCCGATGATGCCGACGACGAAGCAGAAACTGCAACCGTCACGGAAGGACCCATGAGGGTTCGACTGAAAGGGAAGCCACCTAAGACTCCAGGCCCCCTGTCATCAAACTCCGGGGCAAGGCTCCAGCACGGCCGCCTCCGATGGCATCAAGCCAGGAGCCCCTGCAAATAAAGCTCTTCCGAAAGGCCCCGTCACCCGCTTCAAAGCCGCAGGATACTCTGGCTGCGCCTCTCGCGGTGATCAAGATGAAGCGAAAATCTTCTCCACCTCCTTCTGCAGCAGCTCTTGCCCACGAGGAATTACAAGATGGCGTCTGTGCCAATACCGAGGCACAGTCTATAGATGATGTAATCCTTTGAGATAAAATTTTATATTTTATTAATAGGAAGTTGTCTTCGAATTACTCCTGTGCATATTGGAATACTAAGTACTTCTTAGACAATGCTCTATGTACTCTACAAATGCAAGTGACAAACGCCAACCTTGCAAACCGAGTTATACCCTCCAAAGGCTCCTACTTTCTAGTTCTGCCAAGGAACTCTGAGGAGCAACCTATCGTCTTCGGTCGATTGGAACATCCACAGCGACTAGCCCCAGAAGAACCGAAACCCAACGATGGCAAGATGCAGCTCTACCGCTATGTTACTCAAGCCAAATATCTCATCCAGAGGATGGGATATGACCTGAACAGCAACAAAGGGCTGAACTACGGCAAAGCTCGGTGGCTTCCCTCACAAAGTTCGTACTATAAAAGGGAGGCCTCAGAAATACAACCAACGTACTCGTCGGAGGGTTGGGGTATATTACTCCCATGACCACTTCAGAGAGTTAAGAACCAAAGGCTCCACTACACTCGCATTCTTCCGACTCTTCAACCTGGGATTCTGATACCAGTATAGGCCGGGACCTCCAGAAGGTACTATCCGTCAACATGGTTTCCACAGACGATCCCGCAGAGAAAGAAGACCAGGCACTCAATTTCTTCGAAGAAGAACCCTGAGCTCAACACCTTGGCTCTCAGTGGAAATGACGTTTCGAACAGCGAGAGCCACCCACCGAGGACGAGGTCGTCCAGATCGACTTAGGGGATGAAACTTCCCCTAAACCCATCTTCATCAGCAACACCAACAGGAGCTCATGTGCCCTCATGAGTGTTCGTATATCCTGGTGAAAACTTGTTCAACCCTCCTACACTAAATCCCAATAAGTAAAGTCCTCCACGTCCATATTATCTCTGGATCGCTTTCTTACACCATGTTGTGCATTTACCATGTCCATATCACCTCTGAGTAGTTGCATCTCCCGTGAAGACTCTGTGTCATCATGACCACATAGAAAATATTTCACGTCCATATCACCTCTGAAGTGTCCTTCTATAACCGTGTCTACCATGTCCATATTACCTCTGAGTAGTCTCCCCCGTTACGATAACCCTAAAGTTGTCATAACTCCCTAGAATACAGCCACGTCCATATTACCTCTGAACTGTTATTCTAGTAGAAGGATGATTGCCATGTCCATATTACCTCTGAGTAAAGCACCATTTCCATGACAATCCTCCACAGTTGTCATTTATAGAACGCTTCACATCTATATTATCTCTTAGTCATTCTATACCTCCATAGATTCTATCCTTACAATGTCCATATCACCTCTGAGTAAGAAAAGTTTCTCTACAAAGATTCGATGTTTTCTACGTCCATATTACCTCTGAGCAGACACCCTATCCCCAATAAAGTCGTTCCCTTGTGGAAATTCCTATCCTTGTACAGATTTCACAAACATGAATATGAACAAAGAAAGGGAAGGAAAGAAAATTTCATATGTGATTGAAATATATTTGTTATTACAAAAGAGATTCTCTCACACAGAGAGAGACAAAAAAGAGAAGAAAATTAAAACTGAGAAAATTGAGTTCGAAGCTCCTCAAAACAGCCTCTCAAGTGGTCTCTTCGGCCGTCGACTGATGCCTGGACCCTTCGCTCAACCTCCTAACGTTGGGCATCTTCGTCTCCAACAAAAGACATGGCTTGATTCGCAAGGACCAATTTGGCCTGGCGATTGCCATGTCCTCCTTCTTCCGGGCCCAAGTTGGAAGACCGACTGTGTCGCATAGGCTATTACTGGCCCACTATGATGACAGATGCTATGGAATATGTGAAGAAGTGTCGGGCGTGTCAGTTGCATGTAGACTTCATTCACCGACCTTCAAAGCATCTACACCCAACTGTGGCCTCCTGGCCATTTGAAGCATGGGGAATGGATATCGTTGGGCCAATCAGCCCGCCTTCCTCTAAAGGACATCGGTTTATTCTTGCCATCACGGATTACTTTTCCAAGTGGGCGGAAGGAGTATCATCAGCAAAAGTAAAAGCCTTGAACGTGATCAGCTTCATCAAACACCACGTCATCTACCAGTTCGGGGTCTCCAGAAGAATTGTTCATGACAATGGCCCCCAGTTCGTGAGCCATGCCTTCCAGCGGTTCTGTGATAAGAACTGAATACAGAACATGGCATCAACGGCATATAACCCGGCGACTAATGGGTTGGCCGAAACATTCAACAAAACTATCGTCAAACTGCTCAAGAAAGTCATGTCCTCTAATAAACGAGACTGGAACAAAAAGTTGGGTGAATGCCTATGGGCATACCGTACGATCGTACAAACACCAACGGGCAATACACCGTTCGCCCTGGTCTACGGAAGTGAAGCGGTGCTCCCCTTGGAGATTCAAATCCCGTCCTTACGGGTAGCTATCACCAATCAGCTAACTGTCGAAGACAACCAGCACAGACGGTTACAAGAGTTAGAAGCATTGGATAAAAAATGCTTGCTAGCACAACAAAGAATCGAGCTTTACCAAGCTCGTATTTCTGGGGCCTTCAACAAAAGAGTCTGGAAAAAATCATACCAAAGGGGCGACCTCGTCTTAGTAGTGCGTAGGCCAATTGTGATCACTCACAAGACGGTTGGGAAGTTCGAACCCAAGTGGGAAGGACCGTTCGTCATAGAAATGGAATACTCTAACGGTGCTTATCGACTAACCAAACCCAATAGTGACTTGCTAATGATGTCCATCAACGGCAAGTTCCTAAAGAAGTATTACGCCTAAAGATGAAACCGGCATAGGCTCTCGCATCCCCTAAGAGTGCCTATGGGTTCTGGTAAGGGGATTCCTTTCTTTTATATCTTCTCTCCAGTAGATGAAGCACTTTATGTCCATATTACCTCTGGATTGCTCCTCTACACCCAGACGATGCGGCTACCACTTCCAAATTACCTCTGAGTAGTCGTTCTCTCCGTATTGATCCTATAATTATCATGGCTATCTAAAAAATAATTCACGTTCATACTACCTCTAAATTGTTGTTCTACATCCCAGCGAAGATTAAGCCTACCATGTTCATACTACCTCTGGTTAGACGTGTCTTCTATAATGACCCCTCCTTATGTTGAAGAAAAAAGTGAGGGAACAGAAGAGTTTTTATACAAAAACATGTGGCTATAAAGACCTATTACAGACTCTTCATAGTTACATACACAGAGATGTAGAAGCATGAAAATTTTAGCAGACTGGACATATGCGTTCAAGTCACCAATGAAGCCTTATGTGCCCAAGCCACCAATGAAGACATATGCGCCCAAGCTTCCAATGAAGACATATGTGCCCAAGCTTCCAGTAAAGCCTTATGCCCATGGCCCATTCTAGGCTACTCTACAAGGGGGCACATAGCCCTATTTCAGGCTATACGTCCAAGCCAGAACAGCTCCTGACTCGGTCAAATCCATGATCAAAACGTGCACCGAAGCATACGACCATGTCAGTCTCCACGAACAGTCGTGCACCGAAGCATGAGGCCACGACAGCACCACGATCAACCCACGATCATGCAGCCTGCATGCGCCTACACCCTATGCACCCAAAGCAAGACCATGCGCCCACATGAAAACCAGTGTGTTCCCTCATGTGGGCGCATAACATCATTCCAGCTCAAGAAGGACTATAAAAAGGGGTCTCATCCCTCTTCAAAACACAGAATGGAGAACATTTTCAAGAGCCAAATTGCTGCACTTCTTGCCAGTGAGCCTAGATTTTGCAATTTTTTTAGGTTTTCTCCCACTTTTGTAATCGGAATGTCAACGGAGTAAAGGAGCAACTGCCGTTCGATCTCCATCGTCCCATTCCCTAGAATTCTTTTTGTACTCGGGGATCCTCAGCACATGATCTCTCAGGCGTACTCGATTTATGGTGCCTTGCACCAATAAAGAAAAGACAGTATTTCTTCTTCTTTTTGTGTGTGTCCACAAAAATGGTGACTCTGCTGGGGACTACCTTTATCTCTGACGAGAAGGTGGTGACGCAATTCGATACCGACAAAGTGGGAAGCACTCAAAAGATGCTGATCGTGAAGTTCGATCAGCAGGCGTTCGAAGAGATGCTCTCGAGGGACGACTCTACTCCCTCAAAATCAGCAAAGCCAAAAAAGTCTCGTAAGACTTGGCTTCCGAAGGCTCGCCGTGCATATCCTGCCAGTGTCATAGCAGATATGCAACTGAAGAACTCTGTCACATGGGTGCATGGCTCTGCCACAGAAGATTCACAAATGAAGAAGGCTCACACCGTTTCGGGCTCTACTAGTCCAACGACTTCTCTCTTGTGCAACCAGCAACAGAGTGTTCAACGCTCGAGACTTGGCAAAGGAAAATACTACGATGCCAAGCATCGGAGTGTGCGACACTCTGGACAAACTCAGCGAGGCTCACAAATGAAAAAGGCGAAGCTGGAAGAAAATAGCACTGCTCCACCAAGCATGCGCCCAAAGCTATGCGCCCAAGGGGGTGTGTGGGCGCATAACTCTGATCAGAAGGCTTCTGTCTTCGACAGATTGTGCATCCAGGGCCATATGCCCAAGGCTATGTGCCCAGGCTCAACTGACCCATACTATATACCTACATTGAGGAAGCTTAGACATGTTGCCAAAAGGCATGTGCTCAAAGGCAGACTCCAGGGCCTATGCGCCCACAACAAAAAGACATGCCCCAACGCGTATATCACGGGACTGTCTTCAAGGTCATCACAAAACTTAGGTGTGGGGGTTTCCCCTGTACGTGAACCAAGTCTGGATGTGCCAACTCTCCTTACAAACCCACATGCAAAGCTCGGCGATGCATGTAACATGGGTTTTAAGGAAAAACTCCTTTCCGCTGACTTACGCGACATGATAAATCATAAGCGTAAAGCGAGGAAGGACACAACAATCCGTGGTGTACATCCGTGCACCTGTATTGTCATCAACTGTTGCTGCTCCAAAGCAACGAGAGTGCCTCAGAGGCAGTCCGTATTTTGACGGCTGTATTTCTCTGACGATAAAAAGCCGCTGTGTGTTTCATCCAACATGGCTTCATGGGGTACCCCTTATAGAATCCCCAATAAAAGATGGTGGACCATGAACCCAACTTTCTCTCTTAATTTTGCGAACAGAAGAAGAAAAAGTCTGCCAACAGATAGCCGGCAGGCTATCACATCTGAAGGAGTCTATATAGGTACTCGGTCGAAGGCAAGATTCTATATAGATGATGAGGAATCCCAAGCTGGGGGTAGTATTCCCTCAGAGTCTGAAGCAGATGACCTTCATACTGGGGGTAGCCTTCCAGACGATGATGGCCTCTCTGAGTCTGACGGTAACTATCTACCTCCCTTGCCTGAAGATGAAGGAGTTGTCAACTCAGAGACAGACAGTATCAGCACCAGTTGTACTGTTTCCTCTGTTCATCCTCGCATGTTATCTACATATATGGCGGACGGAGAAAGACCTGAAGCTGCCAGTGATCAGACCAACAAACGGCTAGAGGGTCTTGAAACAACATTTGCCAAGATCACTGATATGCTTACCAGTATCATGGCGGTCCAAGCTGCTGGGGCTGTTCCTCCACCTCAACAAAACGTTTCGACTCATGTTAGTCCGGCTCATAGCAATAACCCTCATTCACTACAAAAGGAGTATCATTCCGTTGTGCCTCCTCCAAATCTTGTAAATGCTGGGGGTGGTCCTTCACCAACGACGCTTGACAACCGTACAACAGCCGTTTTCCAATACCTGCTCAATCAACAGGATGTAATTAATTTACTGGTTGCCCGTATCAATACCATCTCACACAAAGACGAGCTTCAGAAGATGGGGAAATCGTAACCTTATCCTCCTGAATGGGAGAATGCTACTTGCCCTCCTAACTACAAGCTGCTGACGCTAAATTCATTTGACGGGATGACTTTTTCTCGTCAACACATGACATACTTCAACACACAGACTCTACACTTACCCAGGGACGATCCGTTCTTGTCAAAGCTGTTTATTAGTACTTTGTAGGGGGTAGCTTTTGAATGGTTCTGTAGTCTGTCTGACGGTTGTATCAATTCTTTTAAAGACTTGGAGAGGTTGTTCCTCAATAGGTTTTACGAGAGTGGCATGCATGTTAGTATGTCCACCCTCATCAAGACCAAGCAAAGGAGGACTGAGTCTGTCATTGCTTTCATCGAACGCTTCAGGTGACTAGCGTTGAAGATGCCCTTTGGCATACCTGACACAGAACTTATGGATACTTGTCGACATAACTTCCTTTCTACAGTAAAGTTCTGTCTGGGTATACATAAGTATGATATATGGCCCGCTTTCATTAGGGCCACTGATGCTGCTGAAAATGACGTCCCTAATTTAGAATTACTGGGGTTGAAAACACCCAAATTTGAAGACAAAGGCAAGCATCCTCAAACTATCCCTGTCCGTGTGGTAAAGGGAAAGAAGTCTTGAAGGTCAAAACTTCCAAGGAAGATTCCAATTCTCAGGGCGCCTCTGACAAATCTAAGGAGACTTTCTCCTTTGATGAAGACGATGTCGTTACCATTTTTTACACATTGACGAAGGATAATAAACTGACATTGCCTCTACCATGACGTCCTGCAGAGGCGAACCAACTCAACGATCCCAAGTACTGTCTTTATCATCAATACGTGCATCACTCTACCAAGGATTACATCATCCTGAAGAAGAAGATACAACAGCTTATCGACAACCAAGTGATCAACCTCGAAGCTGAAGACAAGGTCGTATCTTCTAACATGATCTCTCTTCAGTTTGGTGACTTTCCTCCCACAGAAGTCCCAGACGGCGTGATTCCGATCCCCAAGGCAATAATGGAAGTCGTCAACCTGCCACCAGCTCGCAACTCAACCTTGGTGCCATTCACGACTAAACGTGGTGAAATCATGTAGGTCCATCCGGACCTTGTGCAAAAAATAACGCAGGAGGTGGTATCCCATAAACAAAAAAGGATAAGAAATACAAGTCATGCCATATGGTGTCTTCTCCCATCTACGAAGTTCTATCTGGCGAGAGCGATCGGGGAAGACTTACCTACGTACTTACGACCCCGCACAAGAAGAAGCAGTACCTTCTCAAGCTCCTGTTGCCCCCACAAGTTCAGAAGCCAGCCCGTCTAAGCCTTCGACTACCGATAAAGCCAAGCAGAAGGAGATGCAATTTGACAAGTCTTTGAAGGCGCCTGCTCCCAAAGGCATGGATCGACCTTACAACTTTGACATACTGGCACAGCTGGCCAATACACCTGCCAGGTTGTCTCTGTTCGATCTATTACGACTCTCTAAAGAAACGTAGAAGGCCTTAAGTGAGGCACTACTACATGTCGACTCTTATCTCGCTGAAGTCAAAGCCCCCACTGAAGACACTGTCTCCTGTCCTCACTGCCACAGTACTATGGAAGCGGTGCCCAACATCACCTTTTCACAGGAGGACATGCTACTCAAAAATAATTGTTATGATAGACCTCTGTACTATACAGGATATATCGGGGAGATTAAGGTGGATCGGATGCACATCGATCCAGGTTCCTCCCTCAGCATCATTCCTAGAAGTTTGCTTCAAATTCTAGGAATCCCTCTGCACAGGCTATCTGCAACCAATACAACTATCATGGCTTTTAATACTGGGAGAAGCCACCTGCTGGGCAAGATCCATCTCAAGTGCCAGATCGGTGATCTCCGAATAGAGGTTTCTTGCTATGTGATCGATGCCAATGTATCCTACAACGTCTTGTTGGGACGTCCGTGGATACACGAGAATATGATCGTTCCTTCCACACTTTACCAGTGCTTTAAGTACGTCAACAGCAAAGGTGTCGTAAAGACGGAGTTTGCCGATGTCGATCCTTTTAAGGGCATCGAAGCCTACTATGGAGATTCGGTACTTTACCAATCTTAGCCCTCCAAGGATGATGGCAACGAAGCTGACGATGAAGCTGAAAGTTCATCCTCCAATATTGGTCCCTAGATTATCCGAGTCAAAGGACGTACTACTCTAAAAAGTACTCTGAAGCCTCTCACAATCTGGGTGAAGAAGGAGAACCCTGATAAGGTCAAACCATTGTCCATCACTCTCTGCAAGACACCTCGGGTGGAACCTGCTGAAGTCCATCCTCCCAATCCTGAAGAATTACCCTACGTGGTGAACTTGGCCAAGACCGTGGCTCCTCTTCCAGATAATGATCCTCTCAATGAGTATATCAATACTCATAATAATGTACCTTCAGCGGATGATGTTATCCCTGAAGAAGAACTTGCGTATTTTCTTAGTAAAGGTTTATCTTTGAATTACTCCGATGTCTATCAATCTGTAAACCACTACATAGATACGATATACGCTCTAGAGCATGGCATAGGACCACACCTCTGCATGTCGGTCACGACGTCTCACCTGCAGTAAAAAGTTTACCCAGAAGATATCCACTACTTCATCGTTCTAGCCAGAAAGAAGGGTGAAGAACTAATCATCTTCGGTCAAATAATAGGTGAAAGAAAGTTCGTTCCGGACTCTACTTCTCCCAATCACAACACGGAAGCTGACTATGACTCTTGGAAAATGTAACTTTTTCGATATAGTTGGCAGGCCAAGAATATCATCAAGAATATAGAATATGACATAAAAAGCGACCAGGGGTAAACTACGACCGGGGACGACGGTTGCCAATACGTCACTTTTCTTCTCCCGACAAACCTGAGAACTATTATCAACAAAACGGTGTTGGTTTGGGTTATGTCACTCCTCTAATAACTCCCAAAAGATCAGATGATGAAGCAGATCGTTGTTCTCATTCTTCTGATTTTTGCCTCTGGGACTCAAACTCCAGCATTGGTGACATGTTCATAGCAACTCTATCCGTCAATATGGTTTCAGTGACCAAATTATAGATGATGTCCAATCGATCGAGCTTGAACAATGGACTCAAAAGATGGATACTAGGTGGAAGCTGCATTTCGAACAACGTGAACCACCTACCGAAGACGAAGTCGTCCAAGTCAATTTAGGTGATGAATCATCTTTTAAACCAATCTTCATCAGCAAAAGTCTATCTGGCGATGAACGACAATCTCTAATACAGCTTATAAGAGAATACATCGACGTCTTTGCATGGAGCTATGAAGACATGCCAGGCCTGGACCCTAAAATTGCCATGCACCGCCTAAATATTTTGTCTAAAGCTAAGCAAGTGAAGCATCAGCAACGACGATTCCAACCATATGTCATGGAGGCCATCGAGAATGAAGTCAAAAAGCTTATTGCCAGCGGATTCATTCGCGAAGAACAACACCCGGACTGGGTTGCTAACATTGTTCCAGTCATGAAAAAGAATGATAAAGTTTGAGTCTGTATCGATTACCGTGATTTGAACTTTGTATGCCCGAAAGATGAGTTCCTTCTACCGATCACTAACGTAATGATCGACAATACTCGCGGCTTCGAGCGGATGTCCTTTATGGATGGGTTCTCAGGCTACCACCAGATGAAGATGTTCCCCAACGATGAGAAGCACACATCTTTTCGAACACCGTTGGGGTGTACTACTATATGGTGATGCCCTTCGGATTGAAAATACAGGGACGACATACCAGCGAGCCATGAACATATTTTTTCGTGATCATTTGCCTAAAACAGTGGAATGCTACGTAGACGATATCGCAGTTAAAAGTCGTCTCAAGGGCAACCACCTCCAAGATTTGAGAACAGTGTTCGAACTAATGCGTGCACACCAACTCAAGATGAATCCAACCAAGTCTTTTCTCGGAGTCTCCAGTGGCAAGTTCCTTGGCTTCATCATCACTTCAAAGGATATACATCTTGACCCAGAGAAAGTGAAAGCTATCCTCGATATGCATCCCCCAAGAAACCTCAATGAGCTACACAGACTGCAAGGAAGGCTAGCCTACATCAGGCGATTCATTTCAAACCTTTCTAGAAGATGTCAACCGTTCACTTAGCTCATGAAGAAAGGCATATCTTTCGTCTGGACTGAACAATGTCAACGCACATTCGACGACATCAAGAATTATCTCACAAGCCCCCCAGTATTGGTAACTCCAATAATGGGGAAGCCCTTCTTACTATATATCCGCACTATGGACCATTCCCTCGGTGCCATATTAGCTCAGAAGAATGAAGGCAGCCATGAACATGCAATCTACTACCTCAGCCGCACAACAGTGGGTACCGCACACAGATACACACATATGGAAAAGGAATGCCTTGCCCTGGTATTTGCTATCCCGAAGATACGCCACTATGTGTCTGGGCAGACTATCTACATCATATCTAAAGTCAATCCTCTCAGAATACTCATGACTAAACTGGGTTCTCTCAATCCCGTTTAGCTACATGGGCGATGTTGTTGACTCCATATGATATGTTGTTCGTTCCTCAGAAGGCAGTAAAAGGCCAAGCGTTAGATGATTTTCTAGCAGCTCATCCGGTGCCAGAATCTTCCAAACTCTACGACAAAATTTTCAATAAAGTAGTGGAGTCTAATATCGCAACTGAAGAAATCCCTATTTGGCGAATGTTCTTTGATGGTGCATCAAGAACAAGACATAAAGGAAATATCGTGGCCGGAGTAGACGTTGTGCTTGTGTCACCCGACCATCTGGTTATACATCGTGCATATTCTCTCATGGAACCCTACACCAACAACGTGGGCGAATATAATGCTCTATTAATCTGCCTACAACTGGCAAAACAACTGGTGTTGACTATCTAGAAGCTTACGGTGATTCCAAGCTAATAGTTAGTCAGGTCCAAGGGGATTATGAAGTTCGTCACGAAGATCTCATCCCCTATCACAAAGCGACAATCGAGTTGGCATCTACTTTTGCTATATTCTTCATCGATCACGTGCCTCGACTACAGAATATATAAGCAGATGTATTAGCCGATCTTGCTGCTTCCTTGACCGTCCTTACCAATACTCAGCAGTCGATCATAGTGTCTGGTCGAGAACTATTCTATGTGAAAGATGCCTTGCATATTCATCACAATTACACAATGGAAACAAATGTCGATGTTAAGGACTGGAAATTTCCTTTCATAGACTACGCCATCTATGGAATCCTCCCCGAGGACCCAAAGGAAGCAGTGTCTATCTAAAGGCGATCCCTCAGATTTTACTACGACACAGCTACCAAGATGCTGTACCGATGCTCTTACGACGGGCTACTGTTACGATGTTTATCAAACACAGAAGCCAAACATGCACTCTGGGAGGCTTACGACGGAGTTTGTGGTGCACATCAACCGGGCCACAAATGACAAGATCGCCTCAGACGAATGGGTTATTGCCCACGACGATAGCAGATGCTGTTGAATACGCAAAAATGTGTAGGGCTTGTCAGTTCCACGCCGATTTCATTCATCAACCTTTAAAGTTTCTACACCCGACGGTAGCATCTTGACCTTTTGAAGCCTGGGGTATGGACGTCATAGGCCCAATCAGCCCGCCATCTTTCAAAGGACATCGGTTCATCCTAGCCATAATCGATTACTTCTCCAAATGGGCGGAAGCTATACCGCTCACCGAAGTGAAGGCGTCGAATGTGATCAGTTTCATAAAACTTTACGTTATCTACCGCTTCGGCCTACCTCGCAGGGTCATCCATGATAATGGTCCATAATTCGCAAGCCATATATTCTATCGGTTCTGCAATAGAAATTGAATCCAGAATGTAGCCTCTACTGCCTACAATCCAGCGACTAATGGGTTAGCAGAAGCCTTCAATAAAACCATCATTAAACTTCTCAAAAAGTTCGTGTCTTCAAACAAGCGCGATTGGAATGAGAAGCTCGGCGAATGTCTATGGGCCTATCGTACAACGGTCCGGACTCCAACAGGCAGTACGCCATTCTCTCTGGTTTATGGAAGCAAAGCAGTTCTTCCCCAAGAAATCCAGATTCCTTCTCTTCGGGTAGCCCTAGCCAGTGAGTTGACTACCAAAGAAAGCTACCGTCTGCGACTACAAGAGCTCGAAGCGCTAGACGAAAAATGCTTGTTATCTCAGCAGCGCATTGAGCTATACCAAGCATGCCTTTCTAGAGCTTTCAATAAAAAGGTGAAGGAAATAATCTTCCAAGTTGGCGATCTAGTCTTAGCAGTAAGAAGACCAATGATCATGACGCACAAAACAAAAGGGAAATTTCAGCCTAAATGGGAAGGTCCTTTCATTATAGAATCAGTGTATTCTAACGGTGCGTACCGACTAACCAAGCCTGATGGTGACTTACTCATGATGCCTATCAACGACAAGTTCCTGAAGAAATATTATGTGTAAACTTTTGTAAATAATGTTCACATATGTTCAGTCATGTAAATGTACAGTGTGATGTTTATGTGATTCGAAAAATTATCTAACTATTATCCGTATTTCAAGAGTCTTGAATACACCTTGGATAATAGGTCCTCTAAAATACTTCTCCAGTGGAATTATTCATGTTTTTGACTCTGTCCAAACTCGGTTTGACGAAAACAAGTCACGTCCCTATTACCTCTAAATTGTTTTTCGATAATTATTTCCCCAGTAGAATGATTAAAAAATATTTTTGCCATGTCCATATAACCTCTGAGCAAAGCGTTTATCAAGGATAATCACGTCCATATTACATCTGAATTATCTACTCCTACCTAATGTTATATATCTTTCCACGTCCATATTACCTCTGGTCAGATGTAGAACATCCTCTGCTATTATGTCCATATTACCTCTATTAGCAGCTTCGTTCAACTTATTATCTATATTCAAAAACTTGAATATAAAACGGATAATAGGTCAACATCAAATTTTCCAGTGGAATACCCACCAGAAATATCCCTACTACGTCCATATTACCTCTAGTTTCGATATTTCACAAAACCACATTCTTGAATTTTGAAAGCCAAAAGATTCTTTATTCTTTATTTGAGTGTCTATCAAGAGAAGAAAAAAGGGGTACAAGAGCCTTGACGGCTAGAAGAAACAGTCACAAAAAAAAATCTAAAAGATACATAGTCGATTGATATTGTCCCTTAGAGCTGCGATTTCGGCATCAGACTTCGCGATAGCTCAGCGGCGCGCCTCTTCTTGACGAGAGGCTTCATCCTGAAAGAGGATCAAACTCATGTGCTCTCCCTCCAACTTCACCAGCTGTTCTTTTAAATGGGCGGAAGTGGTGGCGGTCATGGCAGTATGAGCCAAGTAGTCCTCCTGCTTAGATGTTGTTATCCTCAAGTTGATTTTAAGTTGAGCAATTTTGCTTTAGATCTGCACGATGTGATTATACTTCTCGGTAATCTGTGCAGCCAGTTTATTCTTCGAGGTAGCACGTGCCTCACTTGCAGCAATGAACTAACCATACTGATAAGCCAATTCGCTGATCTCTTGAACGAGGGCATCCTTCCTCGCCTGGAAAGTGGCCTTCTTCTCCGCGAGAGCCGTGATCAAAGCCTCGTCTTCTGCACGGAACAACGATGTCCGGCTCCATTGTTTGGCATCCCGGAATCTGGCCACTGACCCTCCAGATCATTCAGAACTTTTCTCAGAGTATTAGCCCGCACTTCATAGCCGGCAATGCTTTCAAGGGCTGCCACTTGGCATTCGGCAACAGCCTTCATAGGAAGGCAGCATTCTGATTTAGGACTCCAGGAAGCTTTACTTTCAGCACAGAGTAGAAAGCTTTGACACCTTCTTGGGCCATCTCGTCGTCTTCAGTGGAGGTCATCGGGGAGGATGCTTGGAGAGTTTCTTCCGCTCCAGGAAGGGATGCCTAACAAGAAGCCGAACCTGACAAGAAAACAATATATACATCAGTAACCAAAAAAAGGGAGAAAGACAAAAGAGTTGTAATTTTGTACCTTCGGCACGCTCAGCGCCAGCCTGGGCTATGTCATTAGACTTGGCTTTAGGGAAACCGAGAGCAGGCCAGGCTGTTCAAGAAGAACAATATTAAGGCCTTGAGCGGCATCAGGCCGGGTATGTTCCACAGTCCCAGCAGGACCGGGAGCAGATTCAGCAACATCCCCCTCAGTAGGTTGTTCTACCTCTCCTTCTGCAGCCGATGCCGGCTCACTAACGGATCCCTCCATACCAACAAATTTAAATGAGCCAGAGACAACCTCTGTTTCTCCCCCCGATGCCTAGGGCTATCTTTACGAGTGGTTCCTTCTCCTTGTCTATAAGGAAAGATACAATCGTGGTCAGCCTCACGAGGAGCACGCAAAATCGAAGTAAAAAAATCTCATCCGAAGAGAGGCACAAAGATAACGTACTCGCGGGAGGTTGAGCCGATTGGACTTGATTTTCATCCAAGTCCCTCATCACGGCTCCTATTGCAAACATATCCCCCAAAGAAATATCATAGGAGGGACTGATCTTTTGATTGCCGTCATGGTCTAGGCCTTCGCCTTGATCATCCCGTCGCTCAAATCTTACAGCTGAAGAATACCCGCCCTCATCCATTGGTTGAGGACAAGCAGGGGACACTGTTGTCACGTCCACATTCTTAGACAAGGAGGCACCTGCCTTAGCTACAACTTCAGGGTCCTGTACAAAGGACAAACGCATGGGTGAGAAAGCTTCTAAAGGTTTAACCAGAACGGCTATGGAGTCTAGGAAGGGATCTACCTCCCAAATGGTAATGGCCTACAACGCTGTCTGCCGAGAAGATCTTCTGGGAGGAAGCGAGCCGACACCCACGTCCGCGACCTTCTTCCTCTCCCGAGAAACAACTACCTTCTTCCTTTTGGGTCGTAGAACCAGCTCGGTAGAAGATTTCCTCTTATGAGGAATGTCAGGAAGAGGCTCTTCAGTATCCTCTCTCCGAGGTGCTATAACGATAGGCTCCTCAACAATAACTCTCTGCTGCGGTGCTGCAGCCGGTTCAATAGTGGGTACGGTGTCTTCCTTTCTGTGACCCCCCATTGCCCACACTCGTCCTATATCAGCAAGAGTAAGGGCGAACCTAGTCCCCGCTATAAAACTCTGCTCACGGTTATATCGAGAAGGAAGGGTATTAACCTGAATATAAAACTTAGCAGCAGCAAAGAGCATGTGGGTGTCAGGTTTATCTTTTGGCAAGGTAAAAACTGCCCCCGTACATCCAGTATTGTAGTAGCCCCATGCACGTGCCCCGTCAATCAGACTCCCTATCGACTGGAGATGAGGACTGGGATTGCCCAGAAGAAGCTGGCTGTAGCCGAATTATCGTGCAAAGCGGCTCGGCAAATAAGGTTCCAGGAAAGTGTGGTTCCTATTCCTGAACACCAGATGGGAAGGCCTAATGGATTGGAGCCAACGAAACGCCCCAATATGAAGGCTAGTAGTGAGTGCTCCCTCTTCTACTAGGGTGTCTTCTACGCGACCACTGCCAGACGGAGGTGATACTCTGAATAATTCATAGTTCTGCATAAAACACAAAGCCCTCCTGTAAATAGGCACCCCTATAACGGTCTAATCCGTATCTCTGAATCTTCGAAGGAAGGCATCCCCCGCCAAAGAGTCTGCCATCAGCCCAGAATTTATTAATCTGGGATAATGTAGCACCAGCTATCCCATCAGATAGTAAAATGGACACTCAGTCCTAGCAAAGTCTTTTCTGCCGTCGGATGTTATCGCGTTCACAATAAAATATCGCAAATCCCGTTGGATGGTGCAGACCATCGCTGGAAGCAGAGCAAATTGGCGTACAAAGGCCAACTTTATGTCACGACCCGATCCCAAATAATTGGGTCGAACCGGATCATGCCCAGCCTGCACCGTTGTTGAGACGGCGGCAGTAAGCTGTATCCACTATTGCAGGTAATCACAACAACATCTAAATATTTGCCAAAACTTAATATTCGGAAATTTAAAACTTTATTCAACATTTGAAAAGTACAACCGGAATTAGAAAGACTGAAATAAAATGCTGAATTCAAATTAACAAAATTCTAAAACAACCAATCTGGAAACAGAAAATCTAGCTAAGCGTTCGGCTCATCGACCTCAGGTCCTGCGTCCTCCAAAGGGGACTCTGGCAACACCACAGGATACAGAACCGGGTCATAATAACTGTTGTATAACAACTCAGCATCCTCAAAATCCCCTAAAAAATGTTATCTCCAGTCAGGAGGGAGCAAAGTAAAATTCATGATAATCTAACAATTAAAATAATAATAGAATCATGCACTTTTAAACAATTTGAAAATAAACAGTTCTCCAACAATTAAAATATTGTGATGTGAATAGGCAATGAATATGACCAGCTTGGGTTGTACAGTTGTATCCTATTGATACGATATGGCTTATCCCCGTGTGCATGAGGGGTAAGCTAATACAGTCATTATACTATTTTGGATGTGGTCATACTCATTACACTACTCCCCCAGTACCCAACAGTCAATCAGTCAGTGCTCTCAGAGAGAGTTTCGTGTTGCATCGTGGTTTAAACTTGCAATAAAACGATTATTAAATAATTGTAAACTAACACAAAATGTACTTGCCTCAAATTAGACTGGATTTGAAGGGTTGAGACTTCAGGATTGAAATTAGCCGCGTCCTCGAAATCCTACTGTCGAGAAGTTCATCTCAGATTCCAAAATTGCCATGCTAACTATGCTAGTTGCAATCTCTAAGTTTTGTCCTAATCAATTTTAATCTTTATTTAGTTAACACGAACAAAATGCGATTATCGGTGCGTTGTAATTATGAAATATCAATTTATATTTAATTTCGGAAAAACTTGTATTTATAATTATCTATAAAAATATATTTTTCTTTAAATGAGAATAACATGAATTTCTAAAATATTATAATTATTATCAGTATTCCTAAATTTACGCTTTCGAACATCTACCAGAAAATCATATCCACATTACTAATTATTACAAATTTGCAGAAAATAAATGGGCTTATGCCATTACAAACCAATGAATTTAAATAAGAAATAAACTTGGGTTAGTCCTAAAATCTTTCTTACAATTTAATTATAAATAAAACTAATAATTAAAATAAATTTAATAGTGAGTCTCAGATATTGGTCCAATCGTCATATAGGCTAATGCCTCAACGTCCGGGCGAAACCGGTTTCGTTTGCAGTTAGCCAGGGCCCATTGACCAATACGGTCGTCTCCCAAAAATCCAAAATAATATTCTTTTCCGAAAAACCATTTTAAAATTATATAATTAAATTTTATAGAAAAATCCGGCAGCACTTCCTCTATTTTCGGTCAACCCAAAAACTAGAAAGTGTGCCATAATCACCATTTATAAATCCCAACCATAATTTACATAATAATATCACAATCCCAGTCCACAGAACCTTCCGAAATATTATTCGGAAACCCGAAATGAACTTCGGAAGAAAACCAAAACTCAACAGAACTAAAAATTTCCAACCAACATATATAAGAAACCAAATAAATCTCAGAACTAATACTACCAACTTAATTCGGGAAATCCAAATTCAAAACCGCAACAGAAACTTTTTCGAAAGTTTCTCTAAATTTCGACACCAGCAAATAATTATCCAAACCATCAGAATAATTTTGAATAGTTCTCGGGAAAACCCGAAATGATCAGAACATAGAAAAAACCATTGAACATAAGCCAAGAATGGTTCCGAAATTCCCGGAAACCATAACGTAGCAAAATTCCGAATTCCCGTAGAGAGTCTGGGGACCAATTTATCATCACAGACACGTTGGGAGGGACGAACTACTGTGATTATCCAGAAATTACCCAAATCGACGGAATTCGAAGGGTTACCTCGGACTCGGGACACGCCTCGCCGGGGTACGGCTGCGTAAACGTAACCGAAGCTCGGGATCGGACAACGGGTCGTGCACAGAAGCTCGCCGGAGACAGGGAAACTCTGGACAACAGCTGGACGGGCCGGTCACGCGCGCAAGGGGGTCGGGCGGCCCTGGAACGGCGGGCGACGATGGCGCCGGCGTCGGGATCGGCCTCGGGAGTGGGTGCGCCAGCTGGAGGGGTCGGCCAGGGGCGGATCGCCGGAGTTGGGCGGAGCCGCGGGCGGCGCTCGGAGAGGTCAGGGCCGACGGACGCGCTGTGGGTGCGGGTCCGGCAGAGGAAGACGAGGCGCGGGCTCGGGCGCCGGAAAGGGGCCGAGCGGGAAGGGCTCGGGTGCCGGTGTCGGGCGCGGGCTTGCTTAGGGAGAGGGAGAGAGGAGTGAAAGTTTGTGAAGAAGGGGAAGAGGGGGAAGTGAACTGTGGGAATAATAGGAAAGGTGGTGGTGTGTGGGTGTTCTTGAGGGGAGTGGGGAGTGTGCTGTGGGAATATGTGAGGGGGAGGGAAAGTAGGGAGAGGTGTGGTACTGAAGAATAGGGGGTACGTGAGTGTATGGCCTGGTCGTGGGGAGACCAGGCCAAGGGGTTTATATTTTTTTAATAAAACAAATAATAATCAGATTTTAAAAGAAATAAAAGGGTGGGTTCGAATCGGGAATGGATTCGGGTTCGAACTGGTCCAGGCTCGGGTTAGGTCAGCAACCAAAAACTAATTATTATTTTAAAAATAATTTTGAACTCAATATATAATAATAATAATAGCAATAATATTATATTTTAATAATAATAAAATTATAAATCCTAAAACTGGGTTTCACAATCTTCTCTCCTTAGAAAATTTCGTCCTCGAAATTAAAGACAGGGTTAGGCGTTACCTCAATCCTCAAACAAATACGGATACTGCTCCCGCATCTGGTCTTCTCGCTCCCAGGTAGACTCGCCTGGTGAGTTGTGCCGCCACATGACTCTGACTATCGGCGTCACAGAGTTCCTGGTTCTCTTCTCCCCTCTGTCCAATATTGCCACTGGCTTCTCTGGCACTGTGAGACTGGGTCCAATTTCCAGCTCCGAATGGTCCAAGATGTGGCTCGGGTCCGGGATGTAGCGTCTCTGCTGCAAAACGTGGAAGGCGTTGTGGACGCCTTCGAGACTTGGGGGTAGAGCCACTCGATAAGCCACTTCTCCAATCTGTTAAGTACTTCAAAAGGACCGATATACCTGGGGCTTAGCTTTCCTGCTCTGCCGAAATGGATGGTTCCTCTGGTAGGAGAGATCTTCACAAACACACTGTCACCTTCTTCAAACTCCAAAGGCCGTCGGCTGCTATCGGCCCAATGCTTCTGTCTGTCCTGGAAAATCCTGAGCTTGTCTCTGATCATTCTTACCTTCTCTGCTGCATCGGTCACCATCTCAGGTCCAAGCAATACTCGTTCTCCGACGTCGTCCCAAGCAAGTGGAGTGCGACAACGACGTCCATAGAGTGCCTCGAACGGTGTCATACCGATGCAAGCTTGGTAGCTGTTGTTGTAGGAGAACTCTACCAAGTACAAATGGTCTTCCCAAGACCCTCCAAATTCTAAGACGCAGGATCTCAGCATGTCTTCTAGCGTCTGGATTGTTCTCTCCGATTGTCCGTCAGTCTGGAGATGGTAGGTAGTGCTGAACTTCAGTTGTGTTCCCAAACTGTCATGCAAACTCTTCCAAAAGTGAGAGGTAAATCTAGTATCTCTGTCAGACACAATACTTACCGGAACTCCATGAATCCGGTAGATGTGCCGCATGTACAGTGCTGCCAACTTCTCAGGGGATAAATCGACCTTGAAGGGGATAAAGTGAGCTGACTTCGTCAGTCGGTCCACGATTACCCAAATGGCATCCTTCCCTCCTTGGGATCGAGGCAGTCCCGACATGAAGTCTATTGTTATGTACTCCCATTTCCACTCCTGGATGTCAAGCGGCTACAATAGTCCTGCTGGTCTCTGTCTGCTAGCTTTTACTTGTTGACAAATTAAACATCTAGCCATATACCTGGATACATCCTTCTTCATTCCATACTACCACACTATAGTACGCATATCCCGATACATTTTGTTGGCTCCAGGATGTATGGAATACTGCGACTGGTGCGCTTCTTGCATCAGCTCATTCATCAGTCCGCCAGTTGGTACGCAAAGCCTTGTACCATTCTTCAGTGCTCCGTCACTGGCGATTAAGAATCCTTCAAGTGTTCCTGCCAGCACTTGATCTCTGAGTTTGCAAAGCGTCTCATCTTGGAATTGTGCCTCCTTGACTCTGTCCATTAGACTTGAACGCACTTGCAACTGCATCATTGTTGATTCAGCTCCTGGTACAATGGCTTCTCTTCCCAGTTTTTTTATTTCTTCTTCAGGCAGTACAATCTCCAGTCCAAGTTTTTCTATATCCTCCATTAAATGATGCTCCTTGGTCAAGAACATTGCCATCGGGTGTCGACTAAGTGCATCTGCAACAACATTAGCCTTACCCGGATGATACTGCAGGTTGATGTCGAAATCCTTCATCAGCTCCAGCCATCGTCTCTGTCGCATGTTCAGCTCCTTCTGAGTGAAAACATATTTAAGACTTTTGTGGTCTGTAAATATTTCTACTCTCTCTCCATAAAGGTAATGCTTCCACAGCTTCAATGCAAATATCACCGCTGCAAGCTCCAAATCATGTGTAGGATAGTTCTTCTCATGAGTCCGTAATTGCCTAGATGCGTAAGCAATTAATTTCCCGTGTTGTTGAAGAACGCAGCCCAATCCCTTACCGAAACATCACTATAAATTGAGAAATTGCCGGTACCTGCGGGTAGCACAAGTATCGGCGCAGTTGTAAGCCTCTTCTTCAGTTCCTCAAAAGCTGACTGGCAAGCTTCAGACCAAATGAATTCTTCGTTCTTCCTGGTAAGCTTCGTCATTGGTTCAGCAATCTTGGAGAAATCCTTCACAAACTTTCGGTAGTATCCAGCCAAACCCAAAAAGCTTCTGATTTCTGTAACCGTACTTGGTGCAGTCCACTTCTCAATAGCAGCTATCTTCTTTGGATCCACCGAAATTCCTTTTTCTGTGACAACATGGCCCAGAAATTCCACTTTGTCTAAAAAGAATTCGTATTTAGATAGCTTAACATAGAGCTTCTCCTTCCTCAAGGTGCTCAGCACTTTCCTCAGGTGCTCTTTATGCTCTTTTTCAGTCTTCGAGTAGATCAGAATGTCGTCAATGAAGACAACAACAAACTGATCCAGATATTCATGGAAAACCTTATTCATGAGGTTCATGAATACCGCAGGAGTATTCGTCAGTCCAAACGGCATGACCAAGAATTCAAATTGCCCATACTTGGTGTTGAATGCCGTTTTCGGGATATCCTCCTTCCTGACCTTGATTTGGTGGTAGCCTGATCTGAGATCTATCTTCGAAAATACCTTGGCTCCACTTAGTTGATCAAACAGGTCGTCGATCCGGGGCAGAGGGTACTTGTTCTTGATGGTGATGTTGTTCAGCGCCCGGTAATCAATGCACATCCGTACGGTTCCATCCTTCTTGGGCACGAACAAAACTGGTGCTCCCCAGGGTGAAGCCCTGTCTCTGATAAATCCTTGTGCCTTCAGTTCGTCAATCTGGTCCTTCATCTCCTTTGCCTCCTTGGGGTTGACTCTGTAGCATCCTCGAGAAATAGGGGAAGAGCCGGGTAATAGATCAATGGTGAATTCCACACCTCGATCTGGCGGCAATCCTGGAAGGCTATCTGGAAAGACGTCCATGAATTCTGCTATGATAGGGTGAGGAGGCCCTGGTTCTTCGGTGATAGAGGAGTAGGTAACACTCTTCATGTCTTCCGGAGCTCGAGAGATTTCAAACTCTGGTTCTCCTGGTGGGCTGAAGATTACACAACCTCTATGACAATCTATCAGCGCATGCTGCTCACTTAACCAGTACATCCCTAGGACTATATCATAGTTGGGCAGGGGCATCACAAGTAAGGGTGTTAAAAATTGGTGGCCTGAGATAGTTATGGGACAGTTACAAGCCTCAGTGATGGGTATGGGTCCACCACCGGTCATAACTCTACTAATCATCTTGCTAAGTCCCGTATCTAGGTGGTGTACAGAAATAAACTTTGATGATACGAAACTATGTAATACACCCGAATCAAATAATGCTAGAGCAGGATGTGAAAATACATAAATGGAACCTGTGATGACATCAGCGGTGGGTTCCTGCTCTGGTTCTTGCTCTTCTGCTGCTAGGGCATAGGCTCGCCCGGTCTTCTGCTAGTGTTGTCCGAACCGTTGTTGCTGAGTGGGTAGGGGAGCTCTTTGCTGAGTTGCTCCGGTCCGGTGGACTGACGAGGGGCAGTCCTTCACTTGGTAGGTGGCAGACCCACAGACTAGGCAGTGTCCTAGCCTCTTCCTGCATATGTTCGACTGATGTCCTAGCCTCTTACAAAAATCACAGATAGGGATCTGCCTCTGAGGCGCTCTGTCATTGGTCCTTGCCTGATAGTGCTGCTGCTGATGGTGCGAAGGCCTATTGTTGTTGTTGTTGGGCCTCTTCTGGTTACCCTGGAAGTTGCTAGTTCCAGGATACTCCCTCTTTGAACGAGAAGGCTGGCTCTTCTCCATGTCCTGAGCTCGTATTAGAATCTTATCATATGTCTTCGCACTACCTGCGATCACAGGGGTACGAATCTCTTTCCTTAGTCCATACCTGAATCTTTCAGCACGGTCATTGGGGTCAGCAACCAAGTTCTGGGCAAAGCGGCTAAGTCGGCCGAATTCTGCCGCATACTCTCCAACCGTCATATTTTCTTGCTTTACGTCCTGGAACTATCTTTCCATCTCCCGCATCTCTGACGTTGGGAAGAACTTCCTACGGAACAGCCTCTTGAAGGTATCCCAGTCAAGCTGCTTGTCCTGGAGTCGGGGTTCATTCCGATACCAGGTGCTTGCCACATCTTGCAGTTGGAGTCCTAATGCTTCGGTCTTGAGGTCCTCTGGGAGTCGAGCGACGCTCAAGAGACGCTCCATGCTGTCTAGCCATTCATCGACGTAGATAATACCCTCGGTTCCTTTGAAAGGTCGAGGGCCCTGCTTCTTGAAACTCTCTATATCTCCGACCTTCATGTAATAATACGCCTCTAATCAAAAGAATGGCCTTAATGATATATAACTTAAATCCTGAATTTATGTTTACCTTGGCAGGTCGTGGCTCCAATGAAGTTGTTGCTCCTCTCTCGAGGGCAGCCATAGCCACATTGTAGGCATTCTCCATGCCTTCTCTCATGATCGCGGTCTGCTCGCGATGGGCTTCAGCTTGGGCTGCAGTCTGTTCTCGATGAGCTTCTGCTTGGGCTCTCTGTGCTTCAAGCACTCCTCGTAGCATGCCCACTAGATCAGTGGGATCGACGGGCACTGGTGGAGCAGCTGGTGCGGGAACTACCGCAGGGGACTGCGGCTCAGTCCGGGGAAGTGTAGGGTTCGCCGCTTGAGATGTAGTGGCGTAAATGCCGCAGAGTGCTGGAGATTGATGGGGACGGTCGGTCAGCTGCAACGGTGAGGGGTCTGGACGTGCTGGGGGAGATGGGGTGTGTTCGGGTGATGACACCTCATCGCCAGCAGGGGTGGTCTTTTCCTTGGTCATATTCTGGAAGGTTTAGGATGCAAACATAAGCAAGGTATCCTACCAGTCTATAATCAAACAAAATATTTATTTATATATAATTCGGACCTATGTTGTGACAAATCAATGTTCTAGTGTTCTAATTATTTCTAGGTATGTTTTCCTAAGTTGTTGTTCTGGACCTGCATGGGCCACCACTAAAAACATGTCACGACCCGATCCCAAATAATTGGGTCGAACCGGATCATGCCCAGCCTGCACCGTTGTTAAGACGGCGGCAGTAAGCTGTATCCACTATTGCAGGTAATCACAACAACATCTAAATATTTGCCACAACTCAATATTCGGAAATTTAAAACTTTATTCAACATTTGAAAAGTACAATCGGAATTAGAAAGACTGAAATAAAATACTGAATTCAAATTAACAAAATTCTAAAACAACCGATTTGGAAACAGAAAATCTAGCTAAGCGTTCGGCTCATCGGCCTCAGGTCCTGCGTCCTCCAAAGGGGACTCTGGCAACACCGCAGGGTACAGAATCGGATTATAATAACTATTGTATAACAGCTCAGCATCTACAAAATCCCCTAAAAATATTATCTCCAGTCAGGAGGGAGCAAAGTACAATTCATGATAATCTAACAATTAAAATAATAATAAAATCATGCACTTTTAAACAATTTGAAAATAAACAGTTCTCCAGCAATTAAAACATTGTGATGTGAATAGGCAATGAATATGACCGGCTTGGGTTGTATAGTTGTATCCTATTGATACGATATGGCTTATTCCCGTGTGTATGAGGGGTAAGCTAATACAGTCATTATACTATTTTGGATGTGGTCATACTTATTACACTACTCCCCCAGTACCCAACAGTCAATCAGTCAGTGCTCTCAGAGAGAGTTCCGTGTTGCATCGTGGTTTAAACTTGCAATAAAACGATTATTAAATAATTGTAAACTAACACAAAATGTACTTACCTCAAATTGGACTGGACTTGAAGGGTTGAGACTTCAGGATTGAAATTAGCCTCGTCCTCGAAATCCTACAGTCGAGAAGTTCATCTCAGATTCCAAAATCGCCATGCTAACTATGCTAGTTGCAATCTCTAAGTTTTGTCCTAATCAATTTTAATCTTTATTTAGTTAACACGAACAAAATGCGATTATCGGGGCATTATAATTATGAAACATCAATTTATATTTAATTTCGAAAAAACTTGTATTTATAATTATCTATAAAAATACATTTTTCTTTAAATGAGAATAACATGAATTTCTAAAATATTATAATTTTTATCAGTATTCCTAAATTTATGCTTTCGAACATCCACCAGAAAATCATATCCACATTACTAATTATTACAAATTTGCAGAAAATAAATGGGCTTATGCCCTTATAGACCAATGAATTTAAATAAGAAATAAACTTGGGTTAGTCCTGAAATCTTTCCTACAATTTAATTATAAATAAAACTAATAATTAAAATAAATTTAATAGTGAGTCTCAGATATTGGTCCAATCGTCATACAGGCTAATGCCTCAACGTCCGGGCGAAACCTGTTTCATTTGCACATAGCCAGGGCCCATTGACCAATACGGTCGTCGCCCAAAAATCTAAAATAATATTCTTTTCCGAAAAACCATTTTAAAATTATATAATTAAATTTTATAGAAAAATCTGACAACACTTCCTCTATTTTCGGTCAACCCAAAAACTGGGAAGTGTGCCATAATCACCATTTATAAATCCCAACCATAATTTACATAATAATATCACAATCCCAGTCCATAGAACCTTCCGAAATATTATTCGAAAACCCGAAATGAACTTCGGAAGAAAACCAAAACTCAACAGAACTAAAAATTTCCAACCAACATATATAGGAAACCAAATAAATCTCAGAACCAATACTACCAACTTAATTCGGGAAATCCAAATTCAAAACCGCAACAGAAACTTTTCTGAAAGTTTCTCTAAATTTCGACACCAGCAAATAATTATCCAAACCATCAGAATAATTCCGAATAGTTCTCGGAAAAACCCAAAATGATCAGAACATAGAAAAAGCCACAGAACATAAGCCAAGAATGGTTCTGAAATTCCCAGAAACCATAACGTAGCAAAATTTCGAATTCCCGTAGAGAGTTTGGGGACCAATTTATCATCACAGACACGTTGGGAGGGACGAACTACTGTGATTATCCAGAAATTACCCAAATCGACAGAATCCGAAGGGTTGCCTCGGACTCGGGACACGCCTCGCCGGGGTACGGCTGCGTAAACGTAACTGAATCTCGGGATCGGACAACGGGTCGCGCATGGAAGCTCGCCGGAGACAGGGAAACTCTGGACAACAGCTGGACGGGCCGGTCACGCGCGCAAGGGGGTCGGGCGGCCCTGGAACGGCGGGCGACGGTGGCGCCGGCGTCGGGATCGGCCTCGGGAGGGTGTGCGCCGGCTGGAGGGGTCGACCAGGGGCGGATCGCCGGAGTTGGGCGGAGCCGCAGGCGGCGCTTGGGAAGGTCGAGGCCGACGGATGAGCTATGGGCGCGGGTCCGGCAGAGGAGGCCGAGGCACGGCTCGGGTGCCAGAAAGGGGCCGAACGGGAAGGGCTCGGGTGCCGGCGTCGGGCGCGGGCTTGCTTAGGGAGAGGGAGAGAGGAGTAAAAGTTTGTGAGGAAGGGGAAAAGGGGGAAGTGAACTGTGGAAATAATGGGAAAGGTGGTGGTGTGTGGGTGTTCTTAAGGGGAGTGGGGAGTGTGCTGTAGGAATATGTGAGGGGGAGGGAAAGTAGGGAGAGGTGTGGTACTGAAGAATAGGGGGGTGCGTGAGTGTATGGCCTGGTCGTGGGGAGACCAGGCCAAGGGGTTTATGTTTTTTTAATAAAACAAATAATAATCAGATTTTAAAAGAAATAAAAGGGTGGGTTCGAATCGGGATTGGATTCGGGTTCGAACTGGTCCAGGCTCGAGTCAGGTCAGCAACCAAAAACCAATTATTATTTTGAAAATAATTTCGAACTCAATATATAATAATAATAATAGCAATAATATTATATTTTAATAATAATAAAATTATAAATCCTAAAATTGGGTTTTACACTTTATAGCCAGAATTATCATAACCCGGCTTATTCTCTCAATAGACCCTGAACCACCAGGGACTACGCAATCACGAAGCCATATCATCAGAAAAGCAGGTAGTACCGTCTTTTCTGACATCTTGAACTCGACCTGCCTGAAGAAATGATAAATCGGAGAGTTTTCCTCAGGATCATCACTATCCTCGGCATCCACAGCTCCGTGATATGCCATTAACTGCTCAATCTCAGAGCTCGTCAAGGGCTTGCGAGACAAGATGAGATTGGGCCGTCCTCCTCTTCTCTGGTGAAAACGTAGTTAGTTCAGGTCCTCGTATGCGGAAGGGACCCTTCAGTCTTATCCTTCTTCGTAATCTGGTGACAAATAAAAAAGTGACAGAGTAACTCTTTGTATACCTCCATCATCTCGGAGTTCTCCTTCTCCAGATCCAAGAGCTCTGCATCACAGGAGACGTACTCTGCATATGGCTCCGTTCCCCAGGGAAGTTTGGATATCGCCTGCATCTCGTGAAGAGCCAAACCCATCTCTCTACCCGGAGTAAAGAAAGTGCATGTGTGATGGTTGTATAACTCTGCCAAGGAGATAAACACTGGCCAATTAACCTTAATGCCATATTGGGTGGCTCTAGCGGCATAAAGAAGACCGACAACTTTTAGGGTGGCCTCATAAGTCGAGAGCACCCATCCAGTAAGGTCACTCCAGAACGGGACAGAATGTCTCCAACCTTCTATCCGCAGCTTCCCTTCCGGGTATAACTCCCTCTTTGACAACATCTGGTTGGAGAGAGTCTCAACATCATAGGGGTGAAGATCAGTCGGGACATTATTTATTATAACACCCGATTGCAGCCCCCTCATGGAGTAGGACGTGGAACCTTTGACACACTTGAACATGTCCTTCTTCTGGTCACCAAAGTTGAATTGGATCATGCCAGAAACAGCCCCATGCAGTTTAGGGGTCAGGTCCTATTTCATCTGCCTCTGCACAGCTAGATCAGCAAACGCTGACAGAGGATATTGGCGCTTCATCCATGGCAACCCTATTCTTCGGTCATTTAACTTAACTACCAGAGGGTACTCTAGATATATCGTCTCGTCATCCTCGAATCCTATATTGTCACCGAACAGGAAGTAAGGCTTCTTCAAACGGCGTGTCCCTCCAAGCAAGAGCTTCTCATCATTAATCACCTGCTTCAAAAAAGTTTTATCCTATTCAATTATGGTGATCGTCCTTTCCGTAGGCTGGTCTTGACTGATCTTGGCCTGAACATTGCTGACCATGTTGGTTATGAGACTTGTGCCGAGGATGTGGCAGGCAGAGCCTAAAGGGATACCACCAAGTTCCGGGACAAACATGTTAACTGCAAGAACAGAAGAGAAAGTCAGACTCAGTATCTGCAGAAAAAAACTAAGTGTTGGAGGAATCTTATGTACCCAAAGGGTTATGTGCCCAAAGGGCCATGCGCCTAAATGGTTATGTGCCCGAATGGTTATGCACCTAAAGCAGCATATGGGCACATAACAAAGCATGTGGGCACATAACATGCAGCAACATGTGGGCGTATAATATATAACAACATGTGGGTGCCATAGCACACCACAGTATTGGTGCATGCTTCTGTGGGCACATAAGAATGCTCACAGAAGCATATTGCCTTAGGCGCATACGCCCAGGCAGAGAAAAGTATGAGCGTCGCAAATTAACACTCAAGACTTTTTTTGAGGCGTAGCCTCATCCAGAATCGGGTCTTGGACTGGTTAGGACGCTGCCGCAGGAGGAGAGCCACTCGGTGCAGCCCCTTGCCCTTCGCAGATCTCTTGGCGGCCTTGGGGGACATGGTTCGTAAAGAGAGGAGATGAAGAGTCTTTTGAAAGTTCTAAGAGAAATGAGAATAATGAATTTTCTCTCTCTTTCAAAGCCTATTTATAGGCATGGGCCATACCCTATGCGCCCACTAGTCCTATGCGCCTATGCGCCCACTGCGTACTATGTGCCCATTATGGCTTATGCGCCCACATGAAGACCCAGTCTCTTGTAAACTATGTGACTGCCACGTGCTGACATGGACAACGCATGAAGGATGGACCTCTTCAAATTCTACCCCGATGAATCTGTCAGTTCAGATTTTTGAAGAAGATCTCAACAGCCATCTCTCTGACAGACTGGCCAAACTCTATGCGCCCAAAGAGAGAGCCATGCTATGCGCCCACTACATCACGAGAAGATGGTCCATGCTTCTTTCAAAGTATTTTGAACTCGTTCAAGTATCGAAAACTTTGAAGAGGGTCTTGTAGAAGCATGAAAATTTCAGCAGACTGGACATATGCGCCCAAGTCACCAATGAAGCCTTATGCGCCCAAGCCACCAATGAAGACATATGTGTCGAAGATTCCAGTGAAGACATATGCATCCAAGCTTCCAGTGAAGCCTTATGCCCATGCGCCCATTCTAGGCTACTCTAGAAGGGGGCGCATAGCCCTGTTTCAGGCTATGCGCCCAAGCCAGAACAACCCCTGACTCGGTCAAACCCACGATCAAAACGTGTACCGAAGCAAACAGCCACATCAGTCTCCACGAGCAGTCGTGCACCGAAGCATGCGGATACATCAACACCACGATCAACCCACGATCACGCAGCCTGCATAAGCCTACACCCTATGCACCCAAAGTAGGACCATGTGCCCATATGAAAACCAGTATGTTCCCTCATGTGGGCACATAACATCATTCCAGCTCAAGAATAACTATAAAAAGGGGTCTCATCCCTCTTCAAAACACAGAACGGAGAGCATTTTTAAGAGCCAAATTGCTGCACTTCTTGTCAGTGAGTCGAGAGTTAGCAATTTTCTTAGGTTTTCTCCCACTTTTGTAATCGAAGTATCAACGGAGTAAAGGAGCAATTGCCGCTCGATCTCCATCATTTCATTCCCCAGAATTCTTTTTGTACTCGGGGATCCTCAGCGCAGGATCTCTCAGGCGTACTCGATTTATGGTGCCTTACGCCAATAAAGAAAAGATAACATTTCTTCTTCTTTTTGTGTGTGTGTCCACAAGAGACAAGAATTTGAAACATCACCAAGCATGTACGCTCATGCCACATGTTCATGCTTCTGTTCAAAGTAACCCGAGCTTGACCCAAGTTTGGGACACTTTGAAGGGAGTCTTATAGAAGCATAAAAAATCTCAGCTGATAAACATTCCTCCACCATAGCGCAGATGATACAAAGGTACAGACCGAGTATTAAAAAGACAACAGAAGATACGGAAAGAAGTGCTATTATTATTATGCCTACAAAGATCTAGTACATATTTATCAAGGCTATACGTAAAAGACTAATTCTACTTCTTCTACAAAGGATCGATCACAGGTTCAGCAGACCCTAGAGGAGTCTATAATAGACTTAGTCTTCATCAAAGTGCATGCATCTTTCTTCTTGGTATGCATACTAGAAGATTGATCTCTATCAAGGCGCATTCTGACTTTCTTATACGCGCAGCCCTTCAAACGTACGTCAATTGCTCGGCCAAAGCAAGCAACTTCCTGAAGCAGCTATTGGCCCGAGCTCCCTAAAGGTGCAGTAGGTCGTAAAGACCAGAATGAGTAGGACAGAGCACGGCCGGCAGCTCATCGGATGAGCAACCAATCCTAATCCCGTAGCTTGAACCTCCATGTCACTCCCCGATCCCAATAGACGTATTCTTTCATGAATTCTGTATATGGTATCCCTTATTTAGCATCTGCATAATTCTATTTATTATTATTTAATGGTTGCATGTAGTTTTAAGCATGTCATTAGTGGAATGGTTGGAGCATGTTTAGAGGTTAGGATTTTCTTAATCCAACCTAACCCCTATTTATATTCTCTTCCTCACTCTCTCTCCTCATTCACTCCTCCATTTATTTTCCTCAACCACCATCCTTAGGCAAGTACAACTTGTTCAAAAGTAGAGATTTGTGCATTTTTCATTTTAGATTTTTCCTTTGATATTATTTGTCTATATTGTTCTTCTCTTCATTCTCTACAAGTTTAGTTCTTGGAGTTTTTGATTTTAATGGCTAGTTTGGTGTAGATCTAAGTTTCTAAAACTAGGATTTTATGTATTTATATGGTTTTGATCTACCAAATTTGGTTATTTTCGAAAACTAATGGTTATAGGTTGTAGGAAATTTGATTCTATACAATTTTGACCTTTGAAAAGTTAGATTTCGACTTGTTTTGAGGAAGTTATGGCCAAAACAATATTTGGATATTTTCTATGTCATCAGTCCTGGTTTTGGCAGGGACGATGAATAGTACTGCTGCATAGTGCCGCATAGTGCCGAGCCGCATGAGGATGCTGTATAGTACCGCATAGTGCCGAGCCGCATAAGAATGCTGTATAGTGCCGCATAGTGTCGAGCCGCATGAGGATGCTGCATAGTGCCGCATAGTGCCGAGCCGCATGAGAATGCTGTATAGTACCGCATAGTGCCGAGCCGCATGAGGATGCTGCATAGTACCGCATAGTGCCGAGCCGCATGAGGATGCTGCATAGTGCCGTATAGTACCGAGTCGCATAAGAATGCTGCATAGTGCCGCATAGTACCGAGCTGCATGAGGATGCTGCATAGTGCCGCATAGTGCCGAGCCGCATGAGAATGCTGCATAGTGCCGCATAGTGCCGAGCCGCATAAGAATGCTGCATAGTGCCGCATAGTGCCAAGCCGCATAAGAATGCTGTATAGTGCTGCATAGTGCTGAATAGTGCTGCATAGTGCCTATTTTGGCTGTTTTTGGCTATTTTAAGTCCTATTTGGCTGAATTGTGGCCAGAATTTCTCCTAACTCCTAACATGAAAGTTGTAGATCTTTGTCTTGGCTTCAAGAATCTTCATAACTAGCGAGCTCTTCACACCCTAAGTGTATAGTACCTTCTTGTTCTATTTTCCTCTTGTGTTTTGGTCCTCATTCCTGATCTAACTCCTATGCGTATGCTGGATAACCCTATGTATGTACTAAGGTACAATCTATGTGAGCATCGATGTGCTATCCTATGTGCTAAGTGTTTCTATGTGATACCTGTCAGTACCTCCAAGAGTCCAGCATTTACATAGCAATTGGTCAGAAGCAATGACGTGGCATTGTTGTGTGTCGCATTACACCAAGAAGGGGGTACATACGTATGACTCTATGAGCCCGTAAGGATCACTTCTTGGGGTACTCGTACAATGTACGACATATAGGGGAGTGAGCATGTGACCACGATATGTGAACTCCGATAATAACCTAGAAATTAACTAGGCAACTAACTTGGTAGATGCATTGGGTGGGAAGAATCCTGAGATCGTGCCATACTAGCCACCCCAGGACCAGTCCTGACGTGTCGGGTTGGCCACCACGGATATGGTTTCACTCGCCTATAGCGGATGGCTATATCCGACTCCTACGAGCTATGTGTTATATATTTTAGCGCGGTAGCCCTCCGGAGGACCGGTGCATAATCAATTTGCTATATGTCTTATGGTTTGGCTAGCCCTGCTGGGTTGACACGATCTGAGGATTCCTTTTAATCATTATCGCGGGGATAACTCCGCCAAATATAGAAAGTCGCATGAATGAATGGCCGCTTGAAAAATGACTTGACTGTGCCTTATAACTTTCGTTAGTAGCCAAGGGACATGGACTGTCATGGTGCGTGGTCCAACCCATGTCCTTGTTTGGTTGTTGGGTTGGACTATCGTGCTAGGACAGGCTGTGGACCGAGGTTACGACCGGAAGCTTTTATTATTACTAGTATTATTATTATTATTTGCTTGGGTTTTATCTCACACTTTTGTGCTTCCTTGTGGTACTTGCTATTCGGGGCTGACCCCGCTGGTTTTGTTTGGCCAGATCTTGTAGCAACGCCTGAGGATCCAAACTTCCTTCCCGACGTCAATGGTGCATACTAGGAGCATGGCTGGCGGGGGACTTGCGTGGGTTTCTTCTTCACCACTCTAGTATCTTTACTTATGTTCTGGCGTTTAGCCACCGGCACCTGTTGGCCGGCTAATCTGGATATTTTGTCTTACATAATTTGTAATTAAATCAGACTGCAGCTGAAAACAATTATGTACTTATGACTCTCTGGGCTAGCTAACTTATAAAGCTAGATCCCCATGATCATTTTGATGATGCGCCGGGGACGCCTTACTGCTTTATCTTATATGATCATTATTTACTGCTTCTTGTTTGATTGATTGAGACCTAGATGCTCTGTGAGACCATAGGAGACTTGATTGTAGCATGCACCCCCTTGTCTCTTGACAGCCACGATCGCCGTATGACGTTTATATACCTCGTATGGAGTAGCTGGCCTAGTCCGTCTCCGTATTTCGGTACTGGGGCGTGACAAGGTTTTATTGGTGGCCCATGCAGGTCTAATTTTCAGACTTGTGGGGTGTTATTATTATAGGAGTCTCAATCAAAACTTGTTTCCTTTGAATCTCTTTCCTCGATTTCTCTTCCCTCATCTTGATTGATAACTTGAATTGTATCCTCGAATCTTTATCGTCCTGTCATTTAATATTATGTATCTTTTCCTATAGGGGTGCTTCATTCTCAGTAGCTGGTGAGGCCAACATGGAGGAACGTCCAGTAGAGCATGGCTCGACGGGGCAGCAGCCGGAAGGAATGCCTTCTCCCGACCAGATCCGAGTGGAAGTGATATCAGAGCCAGTGGAGCCGCAGGTTCTGGAAACTCCCGCAACCCCGGCGGTACCGACAGCGACGACAGTACCTGATGCTGCAGCACTCCTGGAGGTCATCCGGGGATTCCTGGCCACTCAGCAGCGTCAGGTGGCAGCCCATCAGCAACAGCAGACCCAGCAGCAGGAACAGAATGTGCTATTGAATCAGGGGTTACAATTAGCCCTTGAGAGAAGTGTCAGAAATGATTCGGGAGCGTCAGGGAGGTTTTGTCGACTTAATCCGAGATATTTTGACGGCACAAAGGATGCCATCACGGCGGATGCATGGCTTCCGGATACTGAGGCCATTTTGACTGCAGCTAAGGTTCCCGCAGAAGAGAAGGTTGACCAGGTCAGACTGTTACTTCAGGATCTCGCCCGCGACTTGTGGGCATCGGAAGAGGTTGGAATGAGGCGTCCTGTTCCTTGGGATAGCTTCAGTACCAGATTCAAGGCCAAGTACTTTGGCGTGGTAGCGCGGTATGAGCTACAACAGAGATTTATCAGTCTCAAGCAGGCTGGTAAGACGGTGGATGGATATGCAGCAGAGTTCTGTAGACTGAGTCGGTTTGCACCAACGATGGTGGCTACAGAGCCAGAGAAGGCTATGAGATTCCAGCAGGGACTTCATTTGGAGATTCTACAGCTAGTAGAAGGGCACGACTATCAGACTTTTGACGCCGTTTTAACGGCTGCTCGGAGGCATGAACTCACCCAACAAAGGTTGATGACACGACATGGGGGCCAGAAGAGGTCACATCCCCAGAGTAGGGGCGGAGGAGCAGTGCAGCGAACATCGACGCCAGCACCCGGCATCCGTATTCATGAGTCAGGAGCGCCACGGAGGACGGTAGTATCAGAAATAATAGTACCAGCTCGGCATCAGCCGCAGAGGAACCAGCAGCAGCGCCAGGGGGCGCCCATTGGATGTACTTACTGCGGTAAGGGAGGGCACACTAGGGATGTGTTTCGTTCAGCTAACAAATTGTGCATGAGGTGTGGCAGTCCAGACCACAGGATTGCCAATTGTTCTATGATGCAGAGGCCAGGAGGGCCAGTTCAGCAGTTTCCGGCGTTGCCAGCTCCGGGGGCAGCACCCAATCGAGGACCAGTATTAGCCGTAAGGCCGCTAGCCCAGCGTCTACCGACACAGGCTCAGATGTTTCGCCAGGCGCAGAACCAGGAAGGCCTGCAAAGGCCACAACAACAGCATGGTCGAGGAAGGCAGCACCAGGGAGCTCAGCAAGGCCAGGGCCAGGCCTTCACCTTATCACTGGAGGATGCACTAGCTTCAGGCGACGTGGTTGCAGGTAATATTTCTGTTATCTCTTTTCCTGCAGTAGCATTGTTTGATTCGGGGGCTACCCACTCTTTTATATCTGCACGATTTGCGACACGTATTGGATTGGAGTTCGAGACATTGCCAGAGAGGATGAATATACTCACTGGTAATGGGCTCGTAGGAGTTAGCAGGGTATGCCTAGCGTGTCCGGTCGTAGTGAGTAGGCGATTATTGCCCGCATCTTTGATTGAGTTCCCTATGGGCAACTTTGACGTTGTCCTAGGCATGGACTGGTTGAGAGACAGTCATGCGACTATAGATTGTCGGAGAGGTAGGGTAGTATTTAATGTACCTGGCATTGAGGAGTTCGTCTTTGTTCGATCATTGGAGGATCGACCCAAGGACATTATTACAGAATCATTGGCAGAGCAGGAGCAGATTCCAAGAGTGGTCAGAGAGTTTCTTGATGTATTTCCAGATGAGCTTTCGGGTTTACCACCGGTGAGGGATGTGGAGTTTTGCATTGAGTTGAATCCTGGGACGGAGCCTAAAGTCGGCAGAGTTTACAGGATGTCGCAGTCAGAGTTGGACAAGTTGCACCAGCATGAAGAAGAACTGAAGGCGAAGCAGTTTATCCGAGACAGTGAATCACCCTGGGCAGCACCGGTGATTTTAGTACCCAAGAAGGATGGATCGACGCGAATGTGCATTGATTACCGGCAGTTGAATGCAGTAACAGTAAAGAACAAGTATCTATTACCAAGGATTGATGACTAATTTGATCAATTGAGTAAGGCCTGCGTCTTCTCTAAGATTGATCTTCGATCTGGATATTATCAAGTGAGGGTCCGGGAGCAGGACATACCTAAGACAGCATTTAGATCGCGGTATGGACATTATGAGTTTTTGGTGATGCCATTTGGATTGACTAATGCCCCAGCCGTGTTCATGGACTTGATGAACCGTATCTTTCTACCCTATTTGGATAAGTTTGTAGTAGTGTTTATAGATGACATCCTCGTTTATTCCAGTAGTAAAGAAGAACATGAGAAACATCTAAGGACAGTTTTGCAGACCTTGAGGGAGCACCAACTTTATGCGAAGCTTAGTAAATGTGAGTTTTGGTTGGATCGTATTTCGTTTCTGGGACATATTATTTCTGGAGCAGGAGTGTCAGTAGATCCGAAGAAGGTTGAAGCAGTAGAGAATTGGCCAGTTCCGAAGACGGTAGCAGAAGTGCGTAGTTTCTTGGGATTGGCAGGTTATTATCGGAGGTTCGTGGCAGATTTTGCCAGGATTTCGGTACCCTTGACGTGTTTGACGCATAAAGATGTAGAGTTTGTTTGGTCAGCAGAATGTCAGACATCATTTGAAGAGTTGAAGAAGAGATTAATCTCAGCCCCGATCTTGACACTTCCAGTAGGATCGGGAGGGTTTACAGTGTATTGTGACGCATCCGGGAAGGGACTTGGGTGTGTATTGATGCAGCATGGTAAGGTGATAGCATATGCATCTCGACAGCTTCGGGACCATGAAAAGAACTATCCGACCCACGACCTGGAATTAGCAGCAGTAGTATTTTTGCTTAAGTTATGGAGGCACTATTTATATGGGGATCGAGTAGAGATTTACACTGATCATAAGAGCTTAAAGTATGTATTTACCCAGAGGGACCTGAACATGAGACAGAGAAGATGATTGGAGTTACTGAAGGACTTTGATGTAAATCTTCAGTATCATCCAGGCAAGGCGAATGTGGTAGCAGATGCCTTGAGCAGGAGAGGTGGTGCATTCGTTTTAACCTCGCAAAGGCATATTTTGGAAGACCTTCAGGAAATGGGAATTGAAGTGATCTTGCCACAAGATACAGGAGTTATGGCCAGTTTACAGATTCAGTCTACTTTAGTAGAGAGGATCAGAGCAGCCCAGGTAGAGGATCCGTGGATCCAGAAGCTTCGATCAGAGTGTGAGTCAGGTCTCAGAAAGGAGTTAGTAATCCATGAGGATGGTACACTTAGGTTCGGAAACCGTCTTTGTGTACCAGGTGGAGACCTTCGACAAGAAGTTATGTCAGAGGCTCATAGTTCTCCTTATTCCATTCATCCCGGAGGCACAAAGATGTACCAGGATATGAAGCAGCACTTTTGGTGGAATGGCATGAAGAGGGAGATAGCGAGGTTCGTATCCAAATGTTTGGTATGTCAGCAAGTGAAGGCAGAGCAGCAGAGACCAGCAGGATTGTTACAGCCGCTTCCTATTCCGGAGTGGAAGTGGGATCACATCACGATGGACTTTGTGACCGGTTTACCTAGATCTTCGACCGGTCGAAACGCAGTTTGGGTAATCGTGAATCGGCTCACGAAGGTTGCTCATTTTCTTCCTTTCAGAGTAGGACAGTCTAATGAGCAGCTGGCAGAAATATATATAAAGCAGATTGTAAGGCAGCATGGTGTTCCAGTCAGCATAGTATCAGATCGAGACACACGGTTCACCTCTCACTTTTGGCGAAGTTTGCATCAAAGTTTGGGTACTAAGTTGAGGTTCAGTACAGCCTATCATCCGTAGACGGACGGACAATCAGAGAGAACCATTCAGACCTTGGAAGATATGTTACGGGCTTGTACTTTAGACTTCGGCGGAACTTGGGAAGATCATCTTCATTTAGTAGAGTTCTCTTACAATAATAGTTATCAGGCAAGTATACAGATGGCACCGTTTGAAGCATTATACGGAAGGAAGTGCAGGTCCCCTCTGGCATGGGATGATGTGGGAGAAAGAAAATTATTGGGACCAGAGATGATCACGCAGACAGTGGAGACAGTCAAGTTGATCAGAGAGCGGCTTCGAGTCGCGCAGGACAGACACCGACCCTGGGCAGATCAGCATCGTAGGCCTCTGGTGACCAAGTATTTCTGCGGATTTCGCCTACTCGGGGTGTCATTAGATTTGGAACCCGAGGAAAGCTTAGTCCGAGATTCGTTAGCCCTTTTGAGGTTCTCGCTCGGGTAGACGATGTTGCTTATCGGCTTGCCCTTCCTCCCTCGCTATCTGGCATACATGATGTGTTTCATGTATCTCAGTTGCATGGGTATGTCCCGGATCCGAGTCATGTCCTCGATCATTCGGAGTTAGTCGTTGGTACCGACCTAACTTACGAGGAACAACCCGTGTCTATTTTGGACCGACGAGAGAAGGTGCTTAAGAACCGGACTATTAACCTTGTCCGTGTCGCTTGGGGCCATCACTCTCCGGGAGAGTCAACCTGGGAGCGCGAGGATGAGATTAGATCTCGGTATCCGCACTTGTTCGACTCAGAAGGTATGTTTCTCCTCATGCATTGGTAATCCGATTACATGCATGTTTTGCACCATTTTGAAATATGTGATCAATGACTGCTAATGATAGGTTGCTTGTGTATATTGTAATTACACTTTGCTTGCCAGAATTTTTCTATCTTGTCTTGGCAGAAATTCCGAGGACGGAATTTTTCTAAGGAGGATAGAGATGTCACTCCCCGATCCCAATAGACGTATTCTTTCATGAATTCTGTACAAGGTATCCCGTATTTAGCATCTGCATAATTCTATTTATTATTATTTAATGGTTGCATGTAGTTTTAAGCATGTCATTAGTGGAATGGTTGGAGCATGTTTAGAGGTTAGGGTTTTCTTAATCCAACCTAACCCCTATTTATATTCTCTTCCTCACTCTCTCTCCTCATTCACTCCTCCATTTATTTTCCTCAACCACCATCCTTAGGCAAGTACAACTTGCTCAAAAGTAGAGATTTGTGCATTTTTCATTTTAGATTTTTCCTTTGATATTATTTGTCTATATTGTTCTTCTCTTCATTCTCTACAAGTTTAGTTCTTGGAGTTTTTGATTTTAATGGCTAGTTTGGTGTAGATCTAAGTTTCTAAAACTAGGATTTTATGTATTTATATGGTTTTGATCTACCAAACTTGGTTATTTTCGAAAACTAATGGTCATAGGTTGTAGGAAATTTGATTCTACACAATTTTGACCTTTGAAAAGTTAGATTTCGACTTGTTTTGAGGAAGTTATGGCCAAAATAATATTTGGATATTTTCTATGTCATCAGTCCTGGTTTTGGCAGGGACGATGAATAGTACCGCTGCATAGTGCCGAGCCGCATGAGGATGCTGCATAGTGCCGTATAGTGCCGAGCCGCATAAGAATGCTGCATAGTGCCGCATAGTGTCGAGCCGCATGAGGATGCTGCATAGTGCCGTATAGTGCCGAGCCGTATGAGAATGCTGCATAGTACCGCATAGTGTCGAGCCGCATGAGGATGCTGCATAGTGCCGCATAGTGCCGAGCCGCATGAGGATGCTGCATAGTGCCGCATAGTGTCGAGCCGCATAAGAATGCTGCATAGTGTCGCATAGTGCCGAGCCGCATGAGGATGCTGCATAGTGCCGCATAGTGCCGAGCCGCATGAGAATGCTGCATAGTGCCGCATAGTGCCGAGCCGCATAAGAATGCTGCATAGTGCTGCATAGTGCCAAGCCGCATAAGAATGCTGCATAGTGCCGCATAGTGCTGAATAGTGCCGCATAGTGCCTATTTTGGCTGTTTTTTGGCTATTTTAAGTCCTATTTGGCTGAATTGTGGCCAGAATTTCTCCTAACTCCCAACATGAAAGTTGTAGATCTTTGTCTTGGCTTCAAGAATCTTCATGACTAGCGAGCTCTTCACATCCTAAGTGCATAGTACCTTCTTGTTCTATTTTCCTCTTGTATTTTGGTCCTCATTCCTGATCTAACTCCTATGCGTATGCTGGATAATCCTATGTGTGTACTAAGGTACAATCTATGTGAGCATCGATGTGCTATCCTATGTGCTAAGTGTTCCTATGTGATACCTGTCAGTACCTCCAAGAGTCCAGCATTTATATAGCAATTGGTCAGTAGCAATGACGTGGCATTGTTGTGTGTCGCATTACACCAAGAAGGGGGTACATACGTATGACTCTATGAGCCCGTAAGGATCACTTCTTGGGGTACTCGTACAATGTACGACATATAGGGGAGTGAGCATGTGACCACGACATGTGAACTCCGAGAATAACCTAGAAATTAACTAGGCAACTAACTTGGTAGATGCATTGGGCGGAAAGAATCCTGAGATCGTGCCATACTAGCCACCCCAGGACCAGTCCTGACGTGTCGGGTTGGCCACCACGGATATGGTTTCACTCGTCTATAGCGGATGGCTATATCCGACTCCTACGAGCTATGTGTTATATATTTTAGCGCGGTAGCCCTCTGGGGGACCGGTGCATAATCAATGTGCTATATGTCTTATGGTTTGGCTAGCCCTGCTGGGTTGATACAATCTGAGGATTCCTTTTAATCATTATCGTGGGGATAACTCCGCCAAATATAGAAAGCCGCATGAATGAATGGCCGCTTGAAAAATGACTTGACTATGCCTTATAACTTTCGTTAGTAGCCAAGGGACATGGACTGTCATGGTGCGTGGTCCAACCCATGTCCTTGTTTGGTTGTTGGGTTGGGCTATCGTGCTAGGACAGGCTGTGGATCGAGGTTACGACCGGAAGCTTTTATTATTACTAGTATTATTATTATTATTTGCTTGGGTTTTATCTCACACTTTTGTGCTTCCTTGTGGTACTTGCTATTCGGGGCTGACCCCGCTGATTTTGTTTGGCCAGATCTTGTAGCAGCGCCTGAGGATCCAAACTTCCTTCCCGACGTCAATGGTGCATACTAGGAGTATGGCTGGCGGGGGACTTGAGTGAGTTTCTTCTTCACCACTCTAGTATCTTTACTTATGTTCTGGCGTTTAGCCACCGGCACCTGTTAGCCGGCTAATCTGGATATTTTGTCTTGCATAATTTGTAATTAAATCAGACTGCAGCTGAAAACAATTATGTACCTATGACTCTCTGGGCTAGCTAACTTATAAAGCTAGATCCCCATGATCATTTTGATGATGCGTCGGGGACGCCTTACTGCTTTATCTTATATGATCATTATTTACTGCTTCTTGTTTGATTGATTGAGACCTAGATGCTCTGTGAGACCATAGGAGACTTGATTGTAGCATGCACCCCCTTGTCTCTTGACAGCCACGATCGCCGTATGACGTTTATATACCTCGTATGGAGTAGCTGGCCTAGTCCGTCTCCGTATTTCGGTACTGGGGCGTGACACTCCAAGACCTCCAAGTCGTCGCCCAGAGTCAAACTCCTTAGGGAGGATACTTGGATACTTCTCAATAACGGTAACAGCTCCTTCTACAAAAATTTGTTCTACAAGAATAGGGCCCCTTCGAACGAGAGAAGCTCCAACCAGTAGCCGACTTATGCAAGGTCGGCGGCCGTCTGAAGCTAAGTCTGGATCAAATATGGTGGTAAAGGGTGCCAGAAAGAAGATAGTGACTCTTCAGAGGAACACTTCCCCTTTTATAGAACCAGGAGTGGTCCAAACTATAGGCTACTTGGCCGACGGTCAAAATTCTCTCATTAATAGGATGAGCCTAGGACTCGGTACAATGGGTCTCAATTAATAGGCCCATTCAAGTGAGTCTTCAAACTGTTCAAATGCTTCTTGAAATTTTCCAATTAACGGTGGTAATTAAGAAGGAGTCTGCATTCAAGGATAGTCATTTACTTCTCCTGAAAAGAAGACTTAAAAGCCAAGCTGTCTCCAACCGAAGGTGCATGCACCCTACTGTGTTCCTTTGCTTCCAAGGTGCAGACAGTACATCCCCCTCTCAGAAGCACAGATAACTGCTTCGATCCAAGTACCCGACCCGTTCAATGGCCCCTTTTTCTCAACAAAGACTTGGGTGACACCGTTTGCCTCCAGCACAAGCTCGACTGCTACACGAAAGCATAGTAAAATGGTCTATCTGAAGGTGCAGCCTACTCGTCGCCCTAAAGCACAGTGTATATATATAACCATAATATTAAAATGGCTAGGGCTAGCTTCCCGAGCTCCGCAAGCGGTGCTCTAAATACCAGAAAGGATTGGGATCCGGGCACTGTCTCCGGCGTCGCTCAAGACGAGGAGAGAAGGAAAGAGGAGTGAAAAGAGGCTGGAGGGTGGGCTACGGTCCAAAGACGGCGATGAGTTCTTCCCCAAAATAGAGATTCGATGCAATCAGTAGGAGAAAGAGGGGGATCTAGGCGTCTGCCGGTCCGACCGAGGGCAGTAGGAAGGGGAAAAGCCACGTATGGGGAGCCAACGTTCAAGCACAAATTAGCGGAGCAACCCAAGACGAAGAGAGAAAGCAAGCCGACAGGAACAGAGCGTTCCCGTTATCGACAACTTCTAGAGCTGGACAAGGAGACCCAAAGAAAGCCAGAGGCACTTTCAGTGGAAGAGAAAAGGCCAGCAGCCACCCTCGTGGAAGCGTCCAAGAAGCAAGAGGCCAAGGGGAAGAGGCGAAAGAAAGAACATGGGCAGAGATGTGTGGATCTAATTGTCCCTCGACTATCGATGAGATGTGTAAGCCCACTTCCCAAATTTTTTATTTTTTTTAATTTTTTTATTTATGATTAATTTTACAGTCATTGTGAGTTATGCCAAAGCTTGTAGGTGGGCTATGACCATATTAAGGTCATATGACCTCTAGTAGCCTATATATGTATTATTTAGCTATCGTATATTTTTCTACATTTTTTGGATATTTTTAGGTATTTAATATTTAAGGTTTTATTATTTTTAAAGACTTTCAGGATTTACTGTAAGGTCATACGGGGGTATTTTTGGACCAAATATTTTTATTTGCGTTCTAAATGACAAAAAATATTTTCTAGAATATTTTAGAAATTTTATGGATTTTTTAGAATTTTTGGGAATTTTTATATAATTAAAACATATAGAATTTATATTTTATAGGTTTTTGGAATTTACTGCGCGGTCACACGATGATATTTTTTGTTAAAATATTTTATTTATATTCTAGACACTTAGAAATATTTTTTAAAATTTTTTTGCAATTTATTTTGATTTATTTGGACTTAAAATGATTTTTAAATATTTTTCTAAATTAAATAAATAAATACCCAGAAATCCACCCAGGGGGCCCACCTGTCAGCGCCAACTACTACACTGACCGCCTCTCTCTCTCCTATATATATATTATTATATTCGCACACCCTAATTAAATTCCAGCAGTCTTTTGTGGGAGAACTCATCTAGGGTTTCCGACTTCCCGAAGGGATTTCCGCCAACCTCGACGTGCTTTTTGTGCGCCGTTTTTTTTGTTGGAAGCATATTGAGGTAATATTTCTGATTATGTAATTTATTTTTGTAGATATTATTCATAAATTTCTGGAAAATTCGTAAGAGTGTCGGTTGTCCGAAACTTGACACGTTTCGGTGTTTTCGAGATTTCGGGAGGACCGGAAGTCAAAATCATGAACCGTTTGATGTTTTGGAAAGCTAAATAGAGCTTTACAACATATATTTTTTCCAGAAATTAATTCATTCTTCTAGTATTTTAGTTATTCTGTTGAACTCAGAATTGATCGATTGATCACCGTTTTGGTCACGATTAGCCACAACGGCGATATCTTTTGACCAAAGCGTGATTTTGTGGCACAGTTGATTCTAGCTTACTCGTGGAGCTGAAATCTACCAGGGTGCACTTTCAAAATCTAGAGTTCATAGCGTTTGACTAGATAGTCAACGACACGTCTCGATTTGCGTGCTATGGTTTCCAAAATTGGGAAATACGACTTTTGATGGACAAATTTGCATGTTTAGATTATATTCAAATTATTATTAGGTTAAATTAGGTTTTTAAGTAAATTATTCCAGAATTAATTATTATTAGATTAGTAACCCAACTAGCCACTATTCCATGAATTTAGAACTAGAACATTAGAATTGATTTATAGTTTTCGTACACGATTCATGGTGCGATATGTGTTATAGGTTGACAGCTCCGAGATCGGTATCCCCTCATCCTCGACTTGTGACTATGGTTTGTGCAAGGTCCACATGCAAGTATACCTTGCCGAACATATGTAGTATTTATATTATTTTCTTTCTATTGTATTTCTTTCATATAGTTACCTGTTTTTCATATTGTGATCAGTTTGTTATCGACTGTTTTACTTGTTTCTAGATTTACGTGCATGTATAGGATATTCGACATTGCTTGATTATTGGTCTTTTCGTGTTACCTTGTCTCGTGATTGAGTTGTCAGTTTCTATATCTTGTTCTTGACTTAACCATTCTTGACTGGGAGTATCTTGCATTGTACTACAGTTGAGACATACTATAGATTGAGTGTATCTTACATTATACTATAACCTATAACCGATTCTTTATCTTGATATTACTTGATTGACTTGACTTGAGACATATTATAGATCGGGAGTATCTTGTATTGTACTACGACCTATAGCATTTATTGATTGATTGACTTGATTTGTGACACTATGAATTAGAAGTATCTTACATTGTACTACAATTTATAGGAGTCTACTTGACCTTGTATCCTTTAGGAGAGGAGATTGATACTAAAATGGGCTAATCTCGACTGAGAGTATCCTGCTTTGTACGTCAATTGAAACACGAAAGATTAGAAGTATCTTACATTGTACTACAAGCTATAGAAGTTCTGATTGATAGTTAGCCAAGTCCAGTATTACATTTCTACACGACTCGTCGTCCTTAGATGTTCTTCTTGCAGTATTCTTATCCTCCATACATGTTATTTACTGTCATATTAGTAGGCGTATTTTATGTATCTTGCTAGTCCTCTGAGGACCTGATGATCTCTTCAAGTAGATGATGGCACGGAGTTAGTTAGCTGAGCATATGGTAGTTGATTTCATCTGCATGATTCAGGTATTTTGTTAGTGTTATTGATTTACTATCTTTCTCGTGCTTTTATGTTATATCCTGCTTATCAGCTTAGCTTTATAGACTCATATTATTCTTGGAGTCTAATCGGACATATATGCTAGTGGGCTGCAGACCACGACCCATACTTATTTATTCTTGTCTTGTATATTCTTGTGGATTGAGATACACTGTAGATTACCATATTAGCCAGGATACCATGATCTTGACAGCTTATACGTACTCGAGTCGGGCTGGGGTCCGTTCGATACGTAGCTGGCTTGCTCACGAGCTCGCATCCAAAAACGGGTGTGGGTCGTGACAAGCTTTTTTGGTGGCCCATGCAGGTCAGAGCATATCGTATCGGTTACGTAACTGTACTGATACGAGCCTGCGACTATGACTAAACCTTAGAAATCTCAGTCCACACTGCCTTGAAAATTCTCCTAAAAATTTCTCTACGTCCTTGAAATTTTATATTTGTTTTCGATTATTGTTCCTTGCCTTCCGAACCATTGATTTTTGTCTCTTCCTATTTCGGAGTGACGAACGATCGTGCTGTCTAGAATTCATCAGAAATTCTTAAATTATAGTATAATATTTCATGATTATTAAGTTTTGGTTGTTTATAGATATGAAGGATTATAGTTGCTATATGCCTAGATATCCGCCGGTAGAATTGTTAGCAACTAGTTAGAAGATTATAAGATTTTAGAGACCGTGTTTTGAGGAGTAGTGTGACCAAAGGTGGGTAGAATTCCTCAAGTATTCGGAGTTATAAAATGACTAGAGAAGGTTATAAAATATTTTTGAGAAATTAAATTTGAGGAGATTAAGGACATTGAATTTTAAGAAATAGTTATGAATTAGAATTTCGAGGACAAATTTTTTCTAAGGTGAGTAGATTTGTAAGCCCACTTCCCAAATTTTTATTTTTTTAATTTTATTTGTTTATGATTAATTTTATGGTCATTGTGAGTCATGCCAAAGCTTGTAGGTGGGATATGACCATATTAAGGTCATATGACCTCTAGATAGCCTATATATGTATTATTTAGCTATTTTATATTTTTCTACAATTTTAGGATATTTTTAGGTATTTAATATTTAAGGTTTTATTATTTTTAAGGACTTTTAGGATTTACTGTAAGGTCATACGGGGGTATTTCTGGACCAAATATTTTTATTTGGGCTCTAAATGACTAAAAATATTTTCTAGAATATTTTAGAAATTTTCTGAATTTATTAAGAATTTTTGGGAATTTTTATATAATTAAAACATATAGAATTTATATTTTATAGGTTTTTGGAATTTACTGCGAGTTCACACGATGATATTTTGTGTTAAAATATTTTATTTATATTCTAGACACTTAGAAATATTTTCTAGAATTTTTCTGGATTTTTCTGCTATTTAATTTAATTTATTTGGACTTAAAATTATTTTTAAATAATTTTTTGAATTAAATAAATAAATACCCAGAAATCCATCCACGGGGGGCCCAGCTGTCGACGCCAACTGCTATAGTGACCGCCTCTCTCTCTCCTATATATATATTATTATATTCGCCGACCCTAATTAAATTCCAGCAGTCTTTTGTGGAAGAACTCATCTAGGGTTTCTGACTTCCCGAAGCGATTTCCGCCAACCCCGACGTGCTTTTTGTGCGCCATTTTCTTTTGTTGGAAGCGTATTGAGGTAAGCTTTCTGATTATGCAATTTATTTTGGTAGATATTATTCCTAAATTTTTGAAAAATTCGTAGAGTGTCGGTTGTCCGAAACTTGACACGTATTGGTATTTTCGAGATTTCAGGAGGACCGGAAATCGAAATCATGAACCGTTTGAAGTTTAGAAAAGCTAACACAGAGTTCTACGTCATATATTTTTTTGCAGAAATTAATTCGTTCATCTAGTATTTTAGTTATTCTGTTGAACTCAGAATTGATCGGTTGATCACCGTTTTTGTCACGATTAGCCATAACGACGATATCTTTTGAACAAAGCATGATTTTGTGGCACAGTTGATTCCAGCGCACTCATGGAATTGAAATCTACCAGGGTGCACTTTCAAAATCTAGAGTTCACAGCGTTTGACTAGATAGTCAAAGGCACGTCTCGATTTGCGTGCATGGTTTCCAAACTTGGGAAACACGACTTTTGATGGCCAAACTTGAATGTTTAGATTATATTCAGATTATTATTAGGTTAAATTAGGTTTTTAAGTGAATTATTCCAGAATTAATTATTATTAGATTAGTAACCCAACTAGCCACTATTCCATGAATTTAGAACTAGAACATTAGAATTGATTTATAGTTTTCGTGCACGGTTCATGGTGCGATATGTGTTATAGGTTGACAACTCCTAGATCGGCATCCCCTCATCCTCGACTTGTGACTACGGTTTGTGCAAGGACCACATGCAAGTATACCTTGCCGAACATTACAGTATTTATATTATTTTCTTTCTTTTGTACTTCTTGCATATGGTTACCTGTTTTCTATATTGTGATCGGTTTGTCATTGACTGTTTTACTTGTTTCTAGATTTACGTGCACGTATAGAATATTCGACATTGCTTGATTATTTATCTTTTCGTGTTACCTTGTCTCGTGATTGAGTTGTCATTTTATATATCTTGTTCTTGACTTAACCATTCTTGACTGGGAGTATCTTGCATTGTACTACAGTTGAGACATACTATAGATTGGGAGTATCTTACATTGTACTACGACCTATAGCCGATTCTTTATCTTGATATTACTTGATTGACTTGACTTGAGACATACTATAGATCGGAAGTATCTTGCATTGTACTATGACCTATAGCATATATTGATTGATTGACTTGATTTACGACACTATAAATTAGGAGTATCTTGCATTGTACTACGATTTATAGGAGTCTACTTGACCTTGTATCCTTTAGGAGAGGAGATCGATACTAAAATTGGCTAATCTCGACTGAGAGTATCCTGCTTTGTACGTCAATTAAAACACTATAGATTGGGAGTATCTTGCATTGTACTACAAGCTATAGGAGTTCTTATTGATAGTTAGCCAAGTCCAGTATTACATTTCCACACGACTCATCGTCCTTAGATGTTCTTCTTATAGTGTTCTTATCCTCCATATATGTTATTTACTGTCATATTAGTAGGCATGTTTTATGTATCTTGCTAGTCCTCTGAGGACCTGATGATCTCTTCAGGTAGCTGATGGCACGGAGTTAGTTAGCTGAGCATATGGTAGTTGATTTCATCTGCATGCTTATGAAATTATCTAGTCTTTTGGGAATTCCTATCAAAGCAGATGAAGCCACGACTAAGAAGACAAGGATCTCCTATGCTCGAGTCTTTATTGAAGTGGAAGCAGGGGTCAGTCTACCACGAGTCGTCGAGTACGTGATTCCTAATGGCCAAATATTTTCTCAAAAGGTAGAATACGAATGGGTTCCCCCGTCGTGCTTAATTTGTAAGAGTTTCGGACATCTCCAAACCAATTGTTCCCGGACAGAGGCTCCCACCACAGAAGAAGGGCCCAAGGAAAACTCAATAGGGGTTGAGGAGGAAGAGCAATTCGGAGCAGGAGATGAATGTATGAGGGAAACAAAGCCGAGGGAGATGGAGACTAACACGGGACTTAAAGGGGGTCAGTCTGCGAGCAGCAAGGAGGTTCTTCAAGATATGGACATAATTCATACGACTGAAGGTTTTTCGGCAAACTCTCCCATTAACGCAGAGGGTCAGGAAATGAGCATAATGGTTAATAAAGATAGCACAAGGCCGTTAATTCTAGGCAAGAGAGTCGGCCATGCCTCTCCGGCTAATAAGCAGGTGTCGGCCATAGAAGGTCCTAGCTTGGGATCACTTAGGAAAGAAAGCTCAGAAGCCAAAGAAGATCTGGCATCAGCAGAGGCTAAGGATTCTAAACTCAGAAAGAAGAATGCAGGAGGACATTCAAGACCCAAGGGAGCAGCTAGAAATCTATTGATAACAGGGATAGGAGAGGAGACTCGTCTTACGAAACCCAATCCCCAATGGGTAGCATTGATGCAGAGAAAGGATTCTAACTCTCACGGAGCTAAAGATGTTGAAACATCCAATTCAGAACAGTCATCCACACCTTCTCGGATGAGTGAGAGACTTGCGAAGGACCACTCGGTTAGTTATTGATGTCGATCCTCGCATGGAATATTAGGAGAACGAACTCGATAGGGAGATGGAGGAGTATTCGGGATCTCATGAGGAGACATGGTAGCTCGATTGTCATTTTACAGGAATCCAAAATCAAATCGCTTGATCTGCTGAAGAGAAGGACCCCTATCAACTGGGAGGCGGTTCATAACCTTCATCTCAAGAGATGGCTCGGATATGGGTCATATGGAATAGGAACACTTGGAAAGGCGCTATCTGTTTCGAATCTCAGCATCTTATAGTGATCAAATTCTCCAATGAAGGGGGATGAACTTGCTTGTGGGAGCAGTTTATGGTTTCAATGACCGGAGGTTGAGACTTACCTTATGGAAGGACATTGAAGACATCTGTAACGGTATTGGGAAATATCTCCCATTGATCTTCATTGGAGATTTCAATGCATTATGTTCAAGCATGAGAAAAGAGGCGGGAGGCCAGTCCCTGACCATGTCCTTAGAGATTTTCAGGAATACTCTCTTCGGTCTGGCATCTCTGACCTTCAACGCTCTGGTGTGGTGTGGACTTGGAGTAATCAAGCTACTGAGAATCGTATTGATTGTCAAATCGATAGAGCGCTAGGCAATAACTGTTGTTTTGATATGTTTCCGAACATTGGGGTGAAAGGCGAGGCCGCTGGTCCGAGTGATCACTCGCTGCTTCTTATCAACTTCCAGAAGCGGGACAGGTCCATCATATCACCTCCTTCTTTTAGGTATTGCAACTTGTGGCCCCTTCTTGTCGGCTACGACCAGGGGGTTGATGAAGGGTGAAGCTCCCACGTGACTGGTTTTAGTTAGTTCAGACTTTCTTCCAAACTCAAAGCAGTAAAGGCCAAGATCAAAGCATGGCTAGGAAACCTTCCTAAAGCTTCCCTAGTTGAGAAGTCTCAAAAACTTGAGATGATTCAACTCTCTAATCAGTCTTTTTTGACCACGGAGAGCTTGGGCAGGGAGAACAAGCTCAAGGAAGAAGTTAGTAAGTTGTTGCTTCTCGAAGAAATTTCCCTGAAACAAAAAGCCAAGTGTGACTGGATCAAAGAGGGAGACAGGTGCTCCAAATTCTTTCATAGGATTATGAAAGGCAGACAAAATCATAATCAGATAGCTCACCTGATCGACTCCAAAGGGAAGAGAATTGATAATCCGATCGACATCAGCTCCGAAGTTGTTAGTTTCTTCTCCCATCTATATAATGGTGAAGAAGTACTCTTCCCCTTGCCTCTCGTTATCAGCAAGAGGATTTTGACTGTTGAAGCCATCGACATGCTACACGTGGTTATCTCCCTCAAGGAGCTTGAGGATGTGGTCCCGGCGGCAAAACCTAATAAGACGTCGGGCCTCGATGGTTTCTCCGCTGAGTTCTTCATCAAGCACTGGGATAAAGTTAAGATTCTCCTTCTTGAAGCGGTCAGGGATTTTTTCTGTACGGGTAAGCTTCTAAAGCAATTAGACCATACATTCATAATGCTCATCCCAAAGAAAGTTGGGGCTTTTTTCCTAAATGATTTTAGGCCTATCTCATGTTGTAACTTCGTCTACAAAGTGATCGCTCACATCATGAGCCGCCGCATGAAATACATTCTGTCAGGACTGATCTCTATAAATCAGTCAGCATTTATTGAAGGGAGGAGCATCTCGGAGAGTTGTCTTTTGGCGAATGATCTTGTTAAAGATTTCAATAAAGTCGGGAGTGACAAAGCATGTGTTAATCTCGATTTAAGGAAAGCTTATGACACCGTCAATAGGGACTTCGTCCTTCATATGATGCGGGCTATGGGATTTGATGAATGGTGGATTGAGAGAATCCACGAATGCATCTCAACTCCTACGTTCTCCATCATGATTAGAGGAAGACCAGTCGGTTTCATTCCTAGTACGAGAGGGCTTAGGCAAGGCGATCCGCTATCAGCATACATGTTCAAGATGGTCATGGAACAGTTCACGTGCCTTATGGATATCGTTGAGCACTCGAAGATGATCTCTCCCATTTTTAGGTTGGTTAAGCCCTCTATTACTCACCTTATCTATGCTGACGATCTGCTCATCTTCATCAAGCCATCTGAAGAGGGGATCCAATGTCTGTTAGACATCCTCAAAGGGTTCGGAGACGCCTCTAGTCTTCGTCTTAACAGAGACAAAAGCTCTCTGTTCTTCAACCACACATGTGCTTCCAAGTTGAGATGGGCCTCGCAGTTGCAGATTGATATTGGCTATTTCCGGTCAGATATTTAGGTGTTTCGCTAGATACTACTTATGTCAGACATATCAATTGCTACAATCTGATCCATATGGTGGAGACTAGGCTCGAGGGGTGGCAAGCACAACTGTTGTCATTCGGCGGGCGCTTCGAGCTTGTTAGATCCGTGATTATTGTAATCATCCCTTATTGGCTTCAGGTCTTCATTTTTCCCAAGAAAACTCTGCAAAATATCGAAAATCTGTGTGCCAAATTTGTTTAGAGAGGTGGGCTTCAAACTATCGCTTGAAAAGATTTATGTCGTCCAAGGGAAGAAGGAGGTGTCAGCCTCAGGTCCCTTGCTACTCTCAGAGACATGGCGGCTCTGAAAATTGCATGGAAGATGATCGAAGGGAAGTCATTTTGGTCTGCTTGGATGAATAACAGGTACGTTAAGGGGGCCAACATCTAGACTATGCATAGTAACTCTAATTTCTCCGTTAGCTTCAAGTCTATCCTTATGCAAAGGACGAGGCTGAAGGCTAGTATTCAGAGAGTGATTCATGATGGTGTTGACACCGGTATATGGTAAGATCCTTGGATAGAACATGAAAGCCTCATTGACAGTGCAGAACTCGATATTCACATCATTAGGAACAACGACGAGAAGGTCAGCAGTCTCATTCGTGATGGCTCGTGGCACTTTCAGGAGGGGTCGACCATTAATAGACGGAGGAAAAAGATCGCAAGGATCCAGATAGACAATAACCCAGGCAGAGATTACTGGAGGTGGCAGGATTCAGACATGGGTGTCTTTTCCCTCAAGAGAGCCCACGAGAAGTATAGACATAAGAGTCCCAAATCAGTTCATGCGGAATTCATCTGGCTGAAAGATGCAGCACCAAAGTTCAAGTACTATTTATACAAGGCGTCACAATGTAGACTCTTAACTAAAGACAGGTTGGTTAGGTTCGTCCTGCAGCTGGAGGATAAGGATTGTATCCTCTGCTTTAGTGAGAAAGAATCCCCCAGTCATCTTTTTTTCAAATGCTATTTCACTAACGCCATCTGGCAACATCAGCGTATGATCCTTGGTCTGGATCAGAGAAACGCCATGAGCTTGGAGGAGACCTTCAAAGAATTTAAAGAGTCCAGGAGGAGGGGCAGCCAATGGTATACGGAAGCGAGAATTAGGCTACTGTGCACGGTCTGGCATATATGGAGAGAAAGGAACAGAAGAGTGTTAGAAGCTTTTAAAAACACAACAAAGGGGCTAGAATATAATATCCAGGCGGATCTAGTTTCACTTTTCCAGTCTAGGATTTAGTTGGCAAGTTTTTGTTTCCGAAAGGAAATATGTAGGCACTTTTCATTCATTATTTACAAAGAGGTTACCACTCCATATATATATATATATGTATATATATATATATATATATATATATATAACGTCGCCATCAAACTTGATATGGAGAAAGCCTATGACCGTCTGGACTGGCAATTCATGATTTGGGTATTCAGAGCCTTCGGGTTCTCGGAGAGTTGGATCGACATCATCTTCCGGTCCGTCAACAACTCTTAGTTCTCCACGGTCATCAACGGACAAACCGACGGTTTCTTCAGATCCAGTCGCGGGGTCCGTCAAGGGGACCCTTTATCCGCCACCATCTTCATCATTACAGCAGAAGCGCTCAACAGAAACCTTAACAACATGGCGAGCACCCCCAGATTTTGCCACTATCATACCACCTCAGGATGCCCTCTCATCACGCATCTGGCCTATGCCGATGACATCCTCATCTTCTCTTCCGGAGACATCGGGTCGGTAGAGGTGATCTACAGCATTCTCGAAAAATATACCAGAAGCTCTGGCCAACGTATCAACGCCGACAAAAACGTCATCTACGCCCACCACAACGTTGAACAGAATCATTCGACCAATCTCACCAACATAACCTCCTTCAACACTGCATACCCACCGTTCTCCTACCTGGGATGCCCGCTGGTGTATAAAAAATCGAACTCGGGCATTTTCGAGGGTTTGGTGAACAAAATCAAAAGAAAAATCGAAGGTTGGCACAACGTGACACTCTCCCCAGGAGGCAAGCTGATCCTTATCAAGCATGCCCTATCTTCCATCCCCATCTACACCCTGGCAGTGTTCTCCCCCAAGAAAGTCTTTTCTGAGATCGAGTCCCTTTTTGCCAACTTCTTCTGGAGCCACATCGACGGCAAGGACAAGCACCACTGGACCAGTTGGGACACTATAGCCAAACACACCGATGCGGGAGGACTTGTCTTTTTCAGATTAGCGTACATCATCGACGCCTGTTCAATGAAGTTGTGGTGGAAGCTGCGCACAGACAACTCCATATGGACTAGATTTATGAATGCTAAATATTTTCCACATTCTCACCCCGAGACTGCTGTCGCCAACAATAGATCCTCTGCATCCTGGCGCCGGATCCTTCATGGCCACCACCTTGTTGAACCATTTATCATCGAGAACCCTGGCAACCTTCAGTAGTCCCTCACGCCTGATGGCTCCTTCACGATAGCATCTGCCAAGTCGAAGGCGAGAGGTACCGACCCGCCTGCTTCGATGATCGCTCCTTTTTGGCACTCCTATATCCCCAACAAATGGTCGATCCTCACCTGGAGAGCATACCGTCAGAAGTTACCTACCGACGACTCCTTTACCTCTATCGGCTATAGATTAGCATCAAAGTGTCATTGCTGTACCTCACACCAACCAGAAACAACAGAACACATCCTTCTCCATGGCAACATCGCTCACCAATTATGGTCTAATCTTTCTCAGGGATGTGGCAAGGCCCCCCATACTGGGAGCTTCAACGATATCCTTGCCATCTGGGGATCCTCTCATGGGCATCAGATCGTTGCAGCCGCTAGCATATGGGTGCTATGGAAGAATAGAAATAAATTTAGGTACGAAGGTCACCAATTCAACCTTCCACAGCTTCTCAGGGAAGTCCTTTGTGTAATGACCCGCTCCTCCCTAGTGGAACGCCGATTCCAACGGCAAGTGCAACGACTCAAATGAGCCGTCGACCCGAAGAGTTGGCATTGACCTGATGAAGAATCGATGCAAGGCTTACATTGGCCCGTCAATGATGAATCCAGACTTAGACTTTCAAAGGCACGCTCGGAGTATCGCTCGGCCGATGCGAACATCGCTAACGTGGGTGGCTCCGATGAACCCGTCTTTGCTTAGCCTAGACACATAACAATACGGACACTATTGCTAGAATCGCTAGGCGATAACACGCGCATGCTGATAAATGACTCAACGTACCTAGCTAAGGGAATAATCCCATCTTGTATGCTTGAATAGAATATGGAAAATAACATGAAAAATGTGAGAACCCTCGCACCGCGCTCTACGCTCGTGTTAAGGCACAAGCTGACATTCAAGTTCCCTATGCGCTCAACAATGAATGGTTTGCAACAATGAAACGGGAAGACTATCGACATAGTCGTTCCGAGTAGAGTATAGCAACATTAAAAGGCTACGGGACCGATGGGTCGCCAAGACGACTCCCGTACAGAGAGTTGCAAAATGTATAAATGAATGAATGAATGAATAAGTAAATGAATGAATCGACGAATAAAATGAATGAATATATGAATGAATCAATGAACGAACGAACAAGTGAAAGAAAGAAAGAAAGAAAAGAATGCATGAATGAAAAATAAGAAAGAAAGGAAAGAATGGTTAGCGACAGATATGACGGGCACGTACAACGGGGCTCGCTACCCGCGCTGCACGGACGCTAACCTGGTCGATAACGCATTATGGCTAAGGGTTAGCCTATGGCTCAAAGACAGCCGTTAAGTTAAAATGATAATAAAATACGAAATGGTCGTGGACAGACTCGTGCACGAGTGAAAAAGGGATTCCAAGGGCAACGAACGACGTTTTCGTGACCGGCCTAGGCGGAATCATGGCCTACGGGCGGACAGGTGTGCGGGCTTGGGCACATAACCAAACGTAGGGCCGGTACTTCAATAGTCTATCAAGGTGTACCAGCCATCACGCTTGATAGATGAGAATGCCACAGGGGAAAATATCCAAAATGGCTAACATGCCAGCGATCAGTGCATATAGATTTAGGTGGGCTTTGCTAGTGGCAATCCACGTGCAAGTCATTACATAGAAATCAAAGTAGTCTAAACTTAATTGAATGAAGCGCCTTATGAATAGGCTTGAAATGTAACGCACCAAATGATAAGAGTACTTCGTGCAAATGAATTTGAAAACACGCCTACGACGCATTAGAATCTAAGGCAGGAACATGCCCTTGGCATTGAATGTTTACGTGAATCATGTTAAGTTGAAATATATGAATTGTTGACTAACTTGGTTTACATTGAACAGGAAAGGCCGGACGGTAAGTATGGGTAAGTCATGTATGTATTTCCATGCGACACTTGAAATTGGCAATACGAGATAGGCTATGAAATATACCATGAAATTGATCCTAAGGCAAGATTAGAAAGACAATGGATGAAAGAGATGCACAAAAGTAAATAGAACGTGTTTGGTAATGAAAGCATTGTGGACGAGCTAGCCTCCCCACCAGTGCATAATAATGTACTGATAACCCCACAGTCTGCTTGCAGGAAGCAGGAAACGTCGGCGGGTGCGGAGCTTTCCTCGAACGTGCTAAGGCGGGGAGCTATCTCTGGAGCCTTGGAGCGTTGCAATGAGCTGGAGCAGCATATACAAGACATAATGTATCGGAACATCGCCATGAATCATTCCATCTTGTAAGCCACTTGGCACACCTTTTTTGATTCAGAGAGAGAGCTTGAGAGACTTGTAAACTCGGCCTAGCGCCGCTTGTAAACTTCTTGAATATCAATAAAGAGTTGAATTCGCTTCAATTTGTGTTCATTTACTTTTCGCTGCAAATGGGGACACTCTGTGCGACTCTGTGGCCTAGCTCAAATCGGCCGTTTCTGGACTTAGCCTTGCATGGGCGCAACCTAGGCCGGTGCGGCATCACGCCTTAGCGAGGACGATCGCTCCTGCGGGAGCGGGGCGTGACAGATTGGTATCAGAGCACGGCTTTACGTCCTTGGACTTCATTTCGATTCTCTCAGTTTTGAAAGCTCGTTTTGAGACAAAAGAAGTATACGCTCTCTCTCGTTGTGCTTTGGGATGTTCCATACAATAAGTCTAATATTTTCAAAAGCTCGTACAAGTACTCGGTTGAACGGGATCGATAGGCAAGGGCCTTTGTGCCAAACCGCGACGGACTTGAGTTGGAAGGAACGCTTGCTAAAAAGTTAGCAAATGCAAGGCGTGCTTGAATAACCTTACCTAACAATAGCGAACGAGTACGCGAGACCAAAGTATGGTTCGAACAGAATAGTTATACACGCATGCCTTTTGGCTAAGTTGTGCCGCGTGTCGCGCACCTCGACTTTTGGTGCGATCAAGTTGCGAGCGATATCAAGTACCGCTCGGTCGGGAACGAAGCTACACTTAGAGTGTATATCGATAGAAATGCTATCAAGCTAACGCTTAGGCATGCATGGAAGATTAATTTGGATTTTGAGGAACGGACGAACGCGCGATTGAACATATCGAAAGGGAATCGAATGATCATTTGAGGATTTGTAGAATGACTTGACCCAGAGTGGTGTATGTGATAGCTTCGGAAAAGAATAAAAATGAGTGTCAACGACTAGTCGAGTGGCTCGAACCCTGAGTGGTGTATGGACGTTATAGAAAATCGTTCGAGCAAAACTAAAGGATTTACGGGTAGAACGAGCATGTCGGCAAGCGATAATATCGTGCAAAGCCTTAGAAATGAGTAACGCTTAGTTGGTTTTGACTTTGACAGTCTCAAACGAGATATCGTTCGAACGAATTAATAATGCGTAGTACGAATTACGAAACGATTGAATAGAGAGTCGGAACGATGAAACGAATGGAGGTCTTGGTCGAGGAAACATAGAAGATCGTGCATACGATTTTGAATTTAGTCGAAGGGATTGAAACTTGAGTTGAGGTGAAATACCTATGGACGAGATCGAAGATAGCACGATCGGAAGATAGCGTGCATGGAAAACGTTGGTTTGGAGATACGAGAATAACTAAGGATTTGGAATGGATGTTGCTCAATGAAGAGTTAGCACGAGACAATGTGAATTGAGGAATTAAGTTGCACGACTCAAAATTCGTTGCAAAAGGAAGATCGTCAGGTTATGTACATCATCGATGGTATTGAGGTGTATCAAAGATCGATGTATGATAACTCGAGGGTACTCTGATTCGATAAATGATGACCGTGTTAGAAGTTATTGTTTTGAAGGATGCTATGTTGGGGATTGGATAGATATGAATGTTGGATGGAGAGGAAAGTGACTTGATTGTTCGGTGATAACCACAACGACAACAATCTTGTCTTGCACGAGCGTAACTCCAGCCTCGTACATGCGTCACGTCGGATTTGGGATGATCATTTCGCATGAGTGTTGGCATGGTGATTCATGTCCAGCGGGAATGATCGAACTCGAAATACCTTGACATGGCAATTTTGATTGCTTCGACTTGTGGTTTGAAGCGAAGATAAATTCGAGGATTGTTAGGACTTGCGATTGAAGAATAAGAAAACTTGAGGATTGAGTAGACCCAATCCGCTTATCGAAAACGAGTAAGTCTAGATTCAACGCAAGAGTTACGTCCCGATGAGGACGATTATTCTGCGGAAATTTTGACATGGTGATTAATGTCCGCCGTAGATAATCAGACTTGCGTGAGATCGGGGCACGACATATTGCAAGGCTAGACGACCTTGTGATCGACTACGTGAATTGGATAGGTGGATTGTATCAAACATACTTGAAGAGATAGACTACGATAATTGTTATTGCGAATGCACGATTTGATTGAGGACAACCTATCGTAGGATGACTTTCCTAAACGAGCTCGAACTTGGAACGGAGAATATGTTGATGCAAATAGGGTGAACGTTGCTTGATGTTTAGAAATTTGAGTGAAACGAACTTGGGTAGGAACTCCCATACAAACGAACAAATGGATTGACCATAGGATTTGGGGCGAGCGTCGTACAATAACTTTGCACGAGGAACCATGAACTTGACTTGTAACTATGACCTGGTGAGATGACCTAGCGGATAGGCGGACGACCCTATGCCGAGTGATTGAACCTGTGCGATTGACATTATAAGAATCGTCTGGACGGACGATAGACTTGGGGCAACAAGACTTAGAGTAGGACGTGGAACTGGGGATGTGCGTGAACGACGGCGAGATTGGCCCCAAACGAAGTGAATGATAGGAATGGATGATGCGCAAGTAAAGTTGAGATAACGAATTGAATCATTAATTGGAAGACGTACTCGGTGATAGTGCGATACTTGATCTTGAATTGGACGAAAATTACTTAGACTTGGTCGACCCCGCTAGGAAGAAATCGTATTGATTTTATTAACAAGAGTGCTTGAGAAGCGAATTGAATCATCTCGAGGACCGAGATAAATGATATGTGATACACACATGAGTTCGGTTTTAAATCGAAGTTAGCAAAACGATCGACAAATCAAAACTATCACGAGTAGCTTGTCCGACTTCGCTAGTCGCTAAGCTTGGTTGAAATGTACGTATTCGGGGGACGCCTTGAATGCGTGCACGAACCAAACTCAGCGATATGATAAACTCGAATGCAGCTGCAAGTGGATGTTGAGATGCGCATGAACGAATGAGTGAGTTTGCCTCAGCTTACGTCTTTCGTATTTGATAAATTACAACGCACCTCGTGCGACCATTTCAGTCCCATAACACGTCGAAATAACAACCAAGTCGAAGAAACACTTGAATTGAATAAGTGCCATCAACTCTAAAATGAATGAAAAGTTATTCAATAAAATTGACCAAACGTATGCAGACACGAAACTTGGAAAGGTATCGAGTATAGTTCGATGCCATCAAGCGATAAAGCCAGACGATAGGAATTGTCTACGATACGCACACGACATGAGTTAGGAAATAGTAGGATGACCTGTACTCAGGAAGTCTCGAGGACGAGACTTGTTTTGAGTGGTGTATTATGTAATAACCCGCTCTGCCCTAGCGAAATGCCGATTCCAACGACAAGTGCAACGACTCAAACGAGCCGTCGACCCGAAGAGTTGGCATCGACCTGATGAAGAATCGATGTAAGGCTTACATTGGCCCGTCAATGATGAATCCAGACTTAGACTTTCAAAGGCGCGCTCGGAGTATCGCTCGGCCGATGCGAACATAGCTAAGGTGGGTGGCTCGGATGAACCCGTCTTTGCTTAGCCTAGACACATAACAATACAGACACTATTGCTAGAATCGCTAGGCGATAACACGCACATGCTAATAAATGACTCAACGCACCTAGCTAAGGGAATAATCCCATCTTGTATGCTTGTATAGAATATGGAAAAGAACATGGAAAATGTGAGAACACTCGCACCGCGCTCCACGCTCGTGTTAAGGCACAAGCTGACATTCAAGTTCCCTATGCATTCAACAATGAAATAATGAATGGTTTGCAACAATGAAACGGGAAGACTATCGACATAGTCGTTCCGAGTAGAGTATAGCAACATTGAAAGGCTACGGGACCGATGGGTCGCCAAGGCGACTCCCACATAGGGAGTTGCAAAATATATAAATGAATGAATGAATGAATGAATAAGTAAATGAATGAATCGACGAATGAAATGAATGAATATGTGAATGAATCAATGAACGAACGAACAAGTGAAAGAAAGAAAGAAAAGAATGAATGAATGAAAAATAAGAAAGAAAGGAAAGAATGGTTAGCGACAGATATGACGGACACGTACAACGGGGCTCGCTACCCGCGCTGCACGGACGCCAACCTGGTCGATAACACATTATGGCTAAGGGTTAGCCTATGGCTCAAAGACAGCCGTTAAGTTAAAATGATAATAAAATACGAAATGGTCGTGGACAGACTCGTGCACGAGTGAAAAAGGGATTCCAAGGGCAACGAACGACATTTTCGTGACCGGCCTAGGCGGAATCATGGCCTACGGGCGGATAGGTGTGCGGGCTTGGGCACATAATCAAACGTAGGGCCGGTAATTCAATAGTCTATCAAGGTGTACCGGCCATCACGCTTGATAGATGAGAATGCCACAGGGGAAAATGTCCAAAATGGCTGACATGCCAGCGACCGGTGCATATAGATTTAGGTAGGCTTTGCTGGTGGCAATCCACATGCAAGTCCTTGCATGGAAATCAAAGTAGTCTAAAGTTAACTGAATGAAGCGCCTTATGAATAGGCTTGAAATGTAACGCACCAAATGATAAGGAGTACTTCGTGCAAATGAATTTGAAAACACGCCTACGACGCGTTAGAATCTAAGGCAGGAACACGCCCTTGGCACTGAATTTTTACGTGAATCATGTTAAGTTGAAATATATGAATTGTTGACTAACTTGGTTTACATTGAACAGGAAAGGCCGGACGGTAAGTATGGGTAACTCATGTATGTATTTCCATGCGACACTTGAAATTGGCGACACGAGATAGGCTATGAAATATGCCATGAAATTGATCCTAAGGCAAGATTAGAAAGACAATGGATGATAGAGATGCACAAAAGTAAATAGAACGTGTTTGGTAATGATAGCATTGTGGGCGAGCTAGCCTCCCCACCAGTGCATAACAATGTACTGATAACCCCACAGTCTGCTTGTAGGAAGTAGGAAACGTCGGCGGGTGCGGAGCTTTCCTCGAACGTGCTAAGGCGCGGAGCTATCTCTGGAGCCTTGGAGCGTTGCAAGGAGCTGGAGCAGCATATACAGGACATAATGTATCGGAACATCGCCATGAATCATTCCATCTTGTAAGCCACTTGGCACGACTTTTATGTTTCAGAGAGAGAGAGCTTGAGAGACTTGTAAACTCGGCCTAGCGCCGCTTGTAAACTTCTTGAATATCAATAAAGAGTTGAATTCGCTTCAATTTGTGTCATTTACTTTCTGCTGCAAATGGGGACACTCTGTGCGACTCTGTGGCCTAGCTCAAATCGGCCGTTTCTGGACTTAGCCTTGTACGGGCGCAACCTAGGCCCGTGCGGTATCACGCCTTAGCGAGGACGATCGCTCCTGCGGGAGCGGGACGTGACACTTTGGCAGTGTCTTCGCATCTGTAGTAGATGCTCACACGCACCGGTATGTTTTTGGCAGGCGCTACTCTTGTCCGACTGACACTTTTTGTTGTGCTAGGTCCTTTTGGGTTCCAGTTTTTGGGCTTCCTTACGCGCTTGGTGCGCTTACTTGTATAGGCTTCGGCATTTTATGCCTGATACATCAGTAAAGTTCCTTTGTTTTTTATATATATATATATATATATATATATATATATATATATATATATATATATATATATATATATATATATATATATATATATAACCTAATATATATATAATATAACCTAATATATCTATAGAATAATGCATTTCTATACACATGTATTTAGCAAAGTTATCATATTTCACAATAAAATATCAAATTAAATAACATTTATGTATAACAATTATTTTAGGAAAATATTTATTAGACTATTAAAATAAAGTACAAAATATATTTATAAAATATACATCGACATGGATATCTCTTGAAGCACTAGCTATCCACATGGGTTTGGGTTTGGTTTAGATCAATTCTGGGCTATACTACACCAAAATGGTCATTTTGAACGACAAAATTATGTTCCAAATAATTTTAGGAACGCCTATTTTTCATACCTATTTTTTGGCTGCCAAATTTCTTGGAACGGAAATAAAGTGTTCCAAGAAACGTTTATTGGGACGCTTTAAATGTGTTCCACTATTGGAATACCAGTAAAGCGTGCCTAAAAAATGTTTCAGATTACTTTTTGCAGCACTTGCTGAAATGACTAAAAAGTATTCCAGTTTTGGAACACCAGCAAAGTGTTCCTAACAAAGCAAACTTAGCCAAAAAATTATGACTAAAAAGTGCTCTTGGCTTTTTTTTTCTGTCATTAGCCAAAATGTCAGAACTATAGTGAGTAACATAATAGAGGTTGTGTGAAATATGATAAAACATGTAACAAAATAACACAGTATCCCCATCATCAAACAGGTAAATGGTAATACGGACTGCAAGTACATCATACAAATTACAAGGCATAAATGTTTGATTATCATGCAAAACAATTGCCTTTCCATGTGCAGTGTCATGATACAAAGTATGGTATGGAAGTTCAAACAAGAATCCAGCATGTCCCAAAACATATATGATTTAGTAAAACCCAAATCATAGTTGTTGCACATCTCAAGAAAATAATAAAAAACCCAAAGATGTGATAGTTTAATCCTTCAGTCACCTCAGAAGTTTACTTGGCACAATACATGACACTCCATTTCAATGTGAAACCAATAACCATATCGACTGCAAAGCTGATTCAGTATCTGTGTCTAACATTCGATTGCAACAGTAGGTAGTTTTGAATTGCAGAGAAAACTGTGTCAGGAGGTTATGTATAGGATTAATTTAAGCATCAAGCAAGCTATCTATGAGCATGAATGTTCTCAGAAGATGTAAAAAAATTGTGCGTGTATGTGCATCTATGTGAGTGTGTGTGTGCTTAAATGTGTGTATCAGTAAAGTGTTCAAATAACAGTCTTAGGTATAGAACAGTGAAATATTAGTTTAGAAATATGTGCCTATGCCCCGTTGATGAATTTATAGAATGGTGCAAGTAACTGTGAGTAAACAAATGACACTTTGTTAAGTAAAATGGTAGAAGATCATTCAGGGAACCAACCCGAATAATATGGGATGATACTTGAAGGTTTATTATTCTGATGTAAATTTGGTTATTTTTCCTGCTCGATGACCTACATAAAAAAGATAACACTTAGTACTGCACACATGAATCTAGTACGTAAGAGATCTACAAATAGAAAATAGCCCAAGTAACACGTTCCAAAGATTTTTCATGTCTGCAAACTACAATCTACGATTTGCTTGAGTTATTATGCCTTTGGTTCAAATATTGATAACATCCAAACTACAAGTTGTGTTTACGATATATATATATATATATATATATATATATATATATATATATATATATATATATATATATATATATATATATATATATATATATGAAGCTATTTGTGTTATCAATATTTGAAGCTATGGTGGAAGCTCCGCACAGAGAACACGATCTGGTCCCGATTTATGAAGGCCAGGTATTTCCGACATTCCCACCCCTCGGAGGCGGTTACGAAAAGCAGATCTTCTGCCAACTGGCGCAACATTCTGACAGGCAAAATCTCGCTCATCCCTTCATGATCGACGACGGGTCAGAAGCGTTGCGATGGTTCTTGAACCCCGGTGGTAAGTTCTCGTTAGCTTTCGCCAGGATAGCGCCGAGGACCACGGAAGAACCTCACCATCCTATCGCCCCGTACTGGCAACCAACCATCCCCAACAAATGGTACATCCTCATCTGGAGAGTGCAGCACATGAAACTCCCCACCGATGATGCTCTGACCCACATTGGCTACAGCCTTGCATCGAAATGTCACTGCTGGTCATCCCCGCAAGCAGAATCTGCGGCACACATCTTCTACTCGGGTGAATTCGCCACCAGATTGTGGTCTCTCCTCTCCACCAAATGGCATATAAAACACCAGGCTGGTGACTTAGACGATCTTCTTGCCATCTGGGGCCACTCTAACAGGCACCAGATCATAGCAGATGCCGGCATATGGGTGTTATGGAAAAACAGAAACAAGCACAGATATGAAGGTCACTCATTCAACTCTACTCAAATATATAGAGAAGTGTTGAGAACTAATAAGAGACTTAGTCCCATATTGGAAAAATGTAGTATGAAGAGGAGCTAGACTCCCTATAAGTAGTGGAGTAGCCAATCAATAAAACATACAACAATTATTCTCTACATGGTATCAGAGCCATAACCACAAAAAAAATTTCCTACCCTTTCCCCAACCCGGCAACCCGCCCTGCCCCCCCGACGCCCCCCCTGTCGCCAAACCCCCCGGCTGCCCCCGGCAGTTCCCCCCGCCCCACCCCCGACGCCCCTCTGCCCCGCCCGACGCCCCCCTGCTGCCGCCGACGACCCCCCCTGCTGCCCCGACGCCCCCCTGCAGCCGCCGACGAACCCCCTGCTGCTGCCTCCCCCCCCCGACGCCCCCCTCTTCCGACCCTAACTGTTGTCGACCCCCCTTTTTTTAAAACAAAAAAAACCCTAATTTGCGAGAGAGATTATGTGGACGGTTATTCGAAGACGGATGGACGTCAAATGCTTTATTTGCACCATCTGTTCCTAGATTACGCCCTCCGGAATTACAAAATGCTTTTTTGTTTTTCCGTTCTCGATCTGCAAATTAGGATCTACATACGCGCGCCGATGTTGGCCACATTAACAGCGCATTCGTAAGGTCTCTGTTAAAGACTTTACATAAAGACGACAACGACAAAGCCGACGAAGACGACGACGATGACGAATCACAGTTGAAGACGCCATGGATTTGATCAGGGGTAAACTGACAGCAGAAGAGATGAAGGCCTTGGTTGATGATATTTTATCAAAGAGATTAACCGAGGCAACCCCACGTGTGATCCATACTGATGTGGATCCGTCACCCTACAAAATGGAAAAGCTGGACAAGCTGGAGACGAAGTTGGAAGAAACGTCCAACTACTTGAAATGGTCACGACAGGAAATGTAGACGCTGAAGGGACGAGGATTGGTTGGCTACGTCAATGGCCAAACCAAGGCGCCAGATGATCCCTCCTCAAAGGAGTTTGCTATTTAGGAAATTGTCAATAATGTTGTGGCTGGATGGTTGACAGCCTCCTTGACCGACCAGGTGTCGGGTAATGTAGAGGCGATGGAGGCTGCTGCTGATATATGACAGACTTTAAAGGATATGTACTCAGGCTCAGGCAATCCTATACGGGTCTTCCAACTGCAGGATGAACTTGATAGGGTGGCCCAGGACGACCGTACCATCTCTGAGTATGCAGCACTGTTGAAGAAGTACTGGTCTGATCTGGATCACTATGATCCTCTTGGGATGGAAGATGCACAAGTCGAACCAGTATTTGTGAAACATTTCCAAAAGTTCTTGGATTATATTTCGTGACAACGGATGATGAAGTTCTTGAAGGGTCTTAACCCTGTGTTTGAGCATAAAAAGAATGTACTCCTAGCACAGCCCATGCTTCCAACCTTAGAAGAAACCATAGCTGCCATGGCACAAGAAGAGGCTCGATTGAAGTTGATGCCCAACAAGGGCTATTTCTAGGGAGAGCAAGTCGCTGTTGACAAGTCTACCCTTGTCGCCTTCAATCAGCCTTCCTCTGTGGCCGGTGTTTGCCATAACTGTGGTGACTCAGGACATTACATCAGATTTTGTCCAAAACCGCTGCAAAGTCAGTCGAGTGATCATGGACGGGGCCGCGGAGGACGTCGTGGTGGTAGAGGCGGTTATGCTGGTAGAAGGGAAAATTATTCTGGAGGACACAAAGCTAATCTGGTGGAGGAAGGGGGAGAAAATCACCTGGCTTAGTTGACCCCTCTTGAGAAGGAGTTCCTCGTGAGGTTATGCAGCACGAAGTTGGGTTCGGACGACAGTCATGGGGCGTCATCTACCTCGGGGGATCACATCACTTGCTTTGCCCAAACCAGCACAGGTATTCCTGCGCGTGCTCTTGCAGCAGCTGTCCACCAACCAGGTTGGATTATGGACTCTTGGGCATCTTGCCTTGTCACGGGGTCCCGCGATGAGTTCCAGGACTATACTCACCTACCGACGCCGGAGAGCATTCAGACTGCTGATGGTAACTCCAGCCCTATCATGGGTAAAGGCACTGTCGCATGCACCCCTTCTCTCACTCTCACCAATGTCTTACATGCTCCATCCTTTTCTGTCAATCTTTGTTCTATTAGTGCCATTATTCTTGATCTTAACTGTACTGTTTCCTTTAACATTCCTACGGTGACTTTTCAGGAGAAGGGGACAGGACGACGACTAGGGACTGGCACATGGCATAAGGGGCTGTGGTACTTGGACAGGACTGGACTGGACAAAGCATTGGCATCTCTGGTAGCAAATATACTACCGGATGATTCACGACACAGTGTAGAAGATGAATTGCTACTCCACCACCAGCGTGTCGGTCATTCTTCTTTTAAAATTATTAGTCGAATGTACCCATCTTTATACCAAAGGGCTAATAAAGAGAAGTTATTTTGTAATGCATGTGAGTTGGGTAAACATACCAGAAGCACGTATGTGAGTTCGGGAAGTAGAAGTTCAGCTGCATTTGATATGATACATTCGGACGTATGGGGCCCTTGTCCTACAACCGGTATTAACGGTTTTTGATGGTTCGTCACTTTTATTGATTGTTATACTCGCGTGACATGGGTCTACCTTATGAAGAATAAAAGTGATGTCTTTGAGGCATTTCGAGACTTTCATTGCCGGATAGAAACACAATATGGCACTAAAATTAAGTGCTTACGGTCTGACAATGGGACAGAGTACACAAATAAGAAGGTTGCCGAGTATTTATGCACTCATAGAATACTACACCAAACTTCATGTGCCTATACACCGGCACAAAATGGTGTGGCCGAACGGAAGAACAGATACCTGCTGGAGGTTGCATGGACGATGATGCAGGCTATGAATGTTCCGAAATACTTATGGGGGCAGGCGGTATTAACGGCCTCTTATCTCATCAACAGATTGCCATCTCAGGTATTGGACTGGAAGACACCGTTGGAGATGCTTACTGGTGCAACCACGTACACTGTTCCATCGAAAGTATTTAGGTGTATATGTTTTCTCCAAGATAATAGGTCAGGAGTTGACAAATTGGATCCTAGAGCGGTTAAATGTGTCTTTGTCGGGTACACGACAACTCAAAAGGGATACGCATGTTAGAGCCCAGTTGAGCGGAAGATGTTTGTAAGCATGGACGTTACATTCAGAGAACTGGAACCATATTATGGTTCGGATGACGGTTTAGCGTTTGGTGACACACCTAACACAGAGGGTGTTAGATGTGAGGGGGAGAAAATATGCCCATATGTGGTGGTCAGATCGGTCCCATGCCCGGTCGTAGAAAACTGGACGAAAGGGGGAGAAAGCAGTGACTCCGATACAGAAGATGAAAAAGATACATATGTTAAACAGGGGGAGCAGCAGATAATGGAAAAGGAGCTCCAAGTCTACAGAAGGAGGCAGCAGAAGTCCAGAACTGTGCCCTGTGCCTACTGTACCAAGTCCCTCGTCTACTCCTGCTCCAACTCTTGAAGATGTTGTCCCCGCACTGAATCAATCTGATTCTGATGCGGATCTCTCTGACTCTGATGGTAGGATCTCTCCACCACCTATTGCTCCCTTAAGGAGATCTTCTCGCATCAATACGGGTAAGGCTCCTAGTCATTTTAATGATTATGAACATGATATTGCCAACTACCTGTCTTATTCTAACATTTCTTCGAATTATCGAGCTTTTATTGCATCATTAGACTCTACTCGTTGCCCAAATGTTGGCAGGAAGCAAAGAAAGATCCAAGGTGGAAAGCTGCAATGATGGAAGAACTTGGGGCACTGGAGAAAAATAAGACGTGGGAGCTGGTTCCATTACCCAAAGGGAAGAAAACTGTGGGATGCAAATGGGTGTACACAGTAAAGGAGACGTCAGAAGAAAAAGTGGAACGATACAAGGCAAGGTTGGTTGCAAAAGGATACACACAATCATATGGCATCGACTATGATGAGACGTTCGCTCCAGTAGCAAAAATGAGCACCGTAAGAACTCTGGTCTCCATTGCAGCAAACTATGGGTGGAAGCTGTCACGACCCGTACCTGCTTTTTGGATACGAGACGTGTCCAAGCCAGCCTACGTCGCAGAGTCGGCGATAGAACACTGTCAAGCCCGCAAGAAATAAATGCTCAAAAATATAACATTTGCTGGTCATTCACATTTCCAAATTTATTACAACATTTACAATATTTATATTTAAAGAAAATACAAAATTCTCACAATTAATAAAAATGATACAACTGCTATCTATTTCTAGGTTTTTGTCTGCAAGTACACCCGTATCTCCCAATGCTAAGTGAAGCCACAGCTAACCTAAAAAATGTTGGTTTCCAGTCAGGAACTGAACAAGCACACAAACCGACGGCAATGCAAAAACATAATAGAATTAACAAGACATGAAAATAACATATGAGAAATAAAAACTGGAAAGTACTGATGACATGGCACGGTGGAGAAGAAAAGGAAAAATAAATAAAATACATCTACCTATGTGGTGTGAAATATCCGTTTCGACATGTGAGCGGCTAGGGGGTAAATCCGGCACCTTGCACGTGCACGTGTTGTGTGCAGCTGCTATTATTCAAGAATAGACTCATGGAATAGTTCTAGATAGTCCAGATGTCTACTAAGATATTTCTCCTCCCGACTACTCCGTGTGACGAGCGTGTCAACAAGCAACAAGATATATGTATAGACATGAAATAAAAAGACTACTATGAATCGAAAGCAATCAGAAAGTGCACTTGCCTGAGGTCCTTTGCTGGTGAAACCGACAATTCCATTGAGTTCTGTGTAGTCGACTTAGCCTAGGTCGATATGAGGGAGTTAGCATTATAAAATACAAACGTATGACTAATCACGGTTTTAAGAAAAATCTTAATCTAGAAATGGAAGTCTAATTAAGGAAGAATTTATATTTAGAAAATAACTATAGCTAATTAGAATTTTATTTACTATATTTGAAAATAATATCACAATATTTTTAGATAATATTTAGAAAATTATAGAAAAAGCACTTTAGGTTAAAACCATGTCTTTTTGGAAAACCTAGAAAATCGATTTTTGGCAAAATCCCAATTTTGTCATATATATATATACTTCTCTATATAAAATAGCTATGTTTAGTCTTCTAGTCCACTAACTATTATATTTACCTAGAAAATATTTATAAACTTATTTAGAAATATATTCTAAAAGTATAATAGGAATTAAAACCCTATTTATGAAATATTTATTTCGTTACACTATAGAAATCCTTAATAATTATTTTAGACAGTATTTAACCAACTAAAATTTGAATCCAAATAAACTAACCCATAGAATTCATTAAAATATGCATATTAGAATTATTTATGATACATATATATATTAACCTATCGAAAATTATGCTGTATGAATATAGACCCATAATTTAAACTAAACCCAATCTTTAATTCTCATATATTAGGAAGCAATGGCTTAGGGAGCAGATCTGCTCTCGTGGGCTCAAGGTCAAGATATTAATTCTAGCCATTAATTAGGGCCTGTGAATTAGCCCAACGAAAATATTAGTATGCCCAAAGATTCTAGGCAAAGATTCTCATATTATAGCCAAGCTACATATTACTTTAACAGGGCCATGGCTCACAGCAGACTGCTGTTCGCATTATACATTATTGATAATAATAATTTGACTTTCATCCCACTTGTTAATATGAATTTGTACTTACATTCCACTTTTTAAATTTTTTAGACTTACATCCCACTTTTTGTCACGAAAAGTATTTATTTTGTCATGAAAAATATTTATTTTGTCACGAAAAGTATTTTCGTGACGAAAAGTGGGACGTAAGTCAAATAAAATTAAAAAGTGGGATGTAAGTACAAATTCATATTAGTAAGTGGGATGAAAGTCAAAAAATTTCTCCCATAATAATAACCATTTAATAATGCTAATAATACTCTTAATGTAGGTAATACCAATATGCTGAATCATAAGTATATTCAACAGAGACTTACTCTTTGTACTATAAAGAGAATTTAATAGTTTAGTTGACCATTAATGGTAGTAATGGTTTCTTCCCAACTCTCCTTTTCGTTTTCATGTGGAAAACAGTAGAAGAAGAAAGAAATCGACTGAGAGAGGGATTGCAAAAATATTTGTGGGACTCAGCTCTCCCTCTCTCTCGAATCTATTCTATATTTTTTTTGTTTTCTTTTATTTAACGGTCCATGGAAGAGAAAGCAAGAAGGGAGAGAGGCATACCGGAGGAATAAGGGACGTGGCGCTCGCTGCTGACAAGCAGCTCCAGGGGGCGCGAGCATGGGCGCTCACCCGGCTGCGGTTGCGACTGCTAGTGTTTGGCGGAGGTGCATCGTGAGGTGCGTGCCAGAGGCAGCGGTTCGGCGGAACTGGCCGTACGGGAGAAGCTCGTCGGCGGAGACGCGACGAACGCGGCACGGTGGCAGGGTTGGGTGGACTACAACGGCGACGTCGACTGGTGCACTCGGTAGAGGAAATACAGCACCGGATTGGGGTACTCAACGCGTCGGAGAAGATGAACGCAGTAGAGGAACATCCTAGGCGGAGGTCCGATGGGGGAAGTACGAGAGGCGGTGGCTCCAGAGGCGACGAGAGGCTCCATGGTGACAAACACGGGACATCGGAAAGATGGCCGGTTGGTAGTGGCGCTCACGCCCACCACTACCAAAATACATGGATTTACCGACGGCCTTATCCGTCGGTAATCCGTCGCCAAAAATAAATACCGACGGATTACCGACGGATATTTTGGTAAAACAGCCGTCGGGAATAACCTCGTCGCTAAAACATATCCGTCGCTACTCCGTCGCTCAGCGACGACTTAGCGACGGAATACCGTCGGCGCATCTAAATATATATAGCGACGGATTACCGACTAGCTTTCGTCAAAACATGTATCAGGATATAGGGTTAGCGACGGAAAGGGGCATCGCTAACCAGTCGGCAAAACCGTATCACTGATTTTTTGATACCTAATATCCGTCGCTAATCCGTCGTAACTTTGTCGGCAAAAGCGTATCAGAGATTTTCTGATACCCAATTACCGACGGACATTCCGTCGCTAAACCGTCGCTCAATGTAAAATTCTCCAGGTAGCGACGGATATTACGTCGCCAATCCGTCGATACATTAAATTCCTACAGTTAGCGACGGATAGTCCGTCGGGACTTTGTCGCCAGTCCGCCGTAAGTTAGTCGCCAATCCGTCGCTAAAGCTAAAATTTCTGGACATCAAACAGCATCAGGTCGACGGATCGTCCGTCGCCAATCCGTCGCTTTATTGAAATGCTCCAGATAGCGACGGATTTTACGTCGCCACTCCATCGCTAACCTCAGTTTCCCCAGTTAGCGACGGACTATCCGTCGCTGAGTGGTCGCCAGTCCGTCGCTAACTGCTAATTTTTAAAAAAAAATACTGCAAACAGACTCTTTCCTGTTTATACAACACATCCAACACAATATCAAACATGCAAAATATCCATATACAACACCATATATCCATATCCAACACGAATATCCAACGTATCCAATATCCAACACCATATATCCATATGCAAAATATCCATATCCGACACCAATATCCAACGTATCCAATATCCAACAAAATATTACCAACACAATATATCCAATATCCAACATTAAATTATCCAAACATAAAAAAAAATCCGAACATACTCAGTATCTAAATGTCTACAAAACCAACAACATAAACAAAATCAAACCCCGTCCGTCGGATCGTCTCGTGCTCGTGCCGCCGCATCCGCTTTGCGTATGTACTCCTCCACCGTGTGTGCCGGCACTTGGGACAAGACATGGTCTGGAAGCGCGCGTAGCTGCTCTGGCGATATCATGTCAAGGAGCGTCAAGATGGTGTTATCCGATACGATGCGGGCGTCCGCAGAGCGGTTAAACGAAAGCCGTCCGGGGGAAGAAGGACCAGGTCGATCCGAAGCACCGGCAGCAGCAGTAGACGGATCGGGAGCAGACGGACCGGGAGCAGACGGACCGGAAGCAGACGGATAGCGCCCTAACACTATCGCCCGCAAATCTGACACCGCGGAGGTCAGAGTCGCAAGCTGCGCCCTCACATCGTCAACCGGGGGCGCTGGGGGAGGCGGAGGCGGTGGATATCTCGGGGACGGCTGCAACGAGGGCGCCATGGAACCTAAGCCGTAGACGCGCCCTTTCCTAACGCCGCCGACGGATTCTACGAACACGTCGTCGTAGCGAGCGGCCATAGAAGAGTGCATCTGGGTGGGCGTCGTTTCGCCGACATTCTCGGAAAGGGGCTCGATCTCAAGCCGACTAAGTGCCTCACGATACGCAGCCTATCCAATGAATGTGTTTATACTATAAGTTTTCCTAAGTTATAATCTAAATCCTATGTTTCCCTAAGTTATAGTCTGAATCCTAAGTTTATCTAATTAACTTAACAATAATTATATTTCTAACATAAATCTCATAAACGTAAGTACTTACATCAGTCTCCTCGGCCCTCGCGTCGACGAAGCTCCCGTCCTTCCGTCTCTTGTGCGTATGCACGAATACATCGTGAGCGGTGACCGTCTCCGCCTCTTTCCCCTGCTTTGCCGCCCGTTGGGCCTGCATACGTAGAATTTAATTAACTTCGTATATTAACAGTACAAAATTAAATAATAGAATGAATTTGAATTTGCGCTATCTCACCAAATCTGCACGCGTCAATGCGTGGGGCCTTGATCCCCCCGTATGCAGACCCGCGACCTGTCGATTAGCCTTAGCTTTCTCCGATTTTAGCTTGAACTGCGGAGTATCCATCTTCTCCAATATCTGCTCATAGTACTCCGCCCGGATCCAGTCCTTCCTCGTATGCGCCGTACGAAGGTCGTACACCGCATCCCGTATCTTCTTCCCGGCGGCGGCTTTGTAGGTCCTGCGGATCGCCTCCTTGCGATGGAGGGGCCACCAGAACGTCCTCTGACATACAAATTCAAATATCACGTAATAAAAAATTTAATGATTTAAAGAATAATTAATAATTCACCGACGGATTTATACCCTCATCTCGTCGAGCCAGACGTACTTCATGTCCTGAGGCACCTCAGAAAAATTGAGGTAGGGGCCATGGTAGTTATCCCGGATAATGCGCCCTAGAATCCGGGCAGCATCCCACGGGAAAAACCTATAAAGAAGCAACGACTGGATTATTAACTTGAATAAATGAAACAAATTTAATAAATTAACTTAAATTTACTTACGATTCACCAGCGGGCCATAGCTCTCGTCGGAACTCGCCCACCAGCCTCTCTGGTGGCGTCGGGGGATCCGCGGGTCCGCGCACGTACTCCCCGGTAACAGGATGAAACTGAATCCCGGGGTACTCCGAGGCCCACCCTGCAGTAACTGCTGGGCCCCCTGCTGCATCTGCTGCTGCATCCGCTGGTACATCCGGTGGCAGAACGGATCCGCTAGCGGATGGAGTCACAGGCCTCGACGACGATGTCGGTAGCACCGAGGAAGAATGGCGGCGGGAAGAGCCTATGTTCGGGCTCTCCAAGTCGGGATCGGAGCTCACATCCAGGGAATGCGGCTGGCGACCACGACCGCTACCACCACGCCCACGCCCACGCCCACGACCACCACCACCACCACCGCCGCCGCCGCCGCCACCCCCACGACCACGGCCAGCACCACCAGTACGGGTGCTCGTAACCATGCCCTGTAAATAGAACACATAAACAAAATACCGACAACATAGATTTATAAATGAATATAAAACTAAACAAATCCATACCAGCAGCAGGGCGATGAGTGCCGCCCAGACGAGTAGGCCTAGGAGTGCCATCTGCAAAAAGAAACTCATACAATAATACGCAAATATCCCAAACTGAAATAAATATTACAATCAGAAGTGAAGTACGAATAAAAGCTAGATACACAAAATCTGATAAAATCACGTACCAATACAACAAAGTACAAATCTTGTAACTTTTGATGAAAGGGCATCTTGTGTTCCACTAGACTTGTAATTGTAAATCCAAATGTAATAGGGTAATTTAGGATTCGAGACTAGATATTGGGTGCTTCAAGATACAACTGAAATATAGCGATATTTAATCATCGTCATCGTCCTCTTCCTCGGCCTCGGCCTCATCATCATCATCATCCTCATCGTCGAATTCATCTGTATCCTCATCCTCATCCTCATAAAGTTCTTCTTCTTCTTCTTCTTCTTCTTCTTCTTCTTCTTCTTCTTCTTCTTCTTCTTCTTCAGTCTCAATACTTGGGACAAGACGCCTCTTTCTCCCCTGGTTGACATCTAAGTCTTGTATATCAACCTCTTCCTCCCCTCTATTTTCATCAGCAAGAGGTATATCAACCTCTAATTCAACATCCATGTCACAAGACTGTTGTCCCAAGTATTGGGGCTTTTCGATCTGGTCCTCTTGGTATGCTGGGTCTCCAACGTTGAATGTATTTCTAGATTTAATCTTGCATACTGCCCACCAGTCAAAGCGATCTCTACGATGCCTTGGGTAGCTTGTATAGTAGACTTGAACAGCCTGACTTGCTATCGCAAACGTGTCGGACCCTCTATACCTCCTGCGATGATTTATATCGACGAATCCAAATTGTTTATCGATTCTCTAACCGATATTTGGTGTCGTATCGAACCACTCACATTTGAACATAACAATATGCATATCAAATGGTGCACTATATTGTAATTCTACAATATCCCGAAGCACTCCATAATAGTCAAAGTCCGGCTCGTCGTTATAGATTGTGCCTCTTATGCAAACACCAGAATCCTTCGTACTGAAGCCGTCATTGAGAAATTCGGCATTTATAGGATGTTGAGTTGTCTTAAACTTGAAGCCATTAACGACATAGCCGGGCCAAGTCTTTGCATGCTTCTTCGGTCCCAATGACAAATAACGAATGCTCTCATTTGTGAGTGTACTTGGTTCAGCTAATAAAACCTGTAAACTTTAAATGTTTTAGTTGCATATATATATTTAAATGGTAGCCGCATAACATATTATCTCAGTTACTTACGTAATCTCAAAACCATGACGGAAAGGTAAAATCAACCTCTCTTTGAAGTCCCTCATCGGTAATATCGGGTGTCCTTATTTTGACTTCATCTCTAAATACACTGTTAGAGAGAATAAAAATTAGTGTAGTCACTTACCTCACCAAATTAGAGATTATAACGAGGTGTAGTCACTTACTTCTCCAAATCTCTCACTTCTTGTATGTCACAATTTAACAAGACATATCGGTGAGCGGCATCATACTCATCGTCACTCAACCACCGTTTCTTACTAGCCCCAATAGGCTTGCCCCTTAAATTGAATATACCTCCTTCCTCAACGTCTTCGTCATTCCTTTGAGGTCTATTTCGATTTGTCTCAACATGAGTATCGAAATAAATGGAGCAAAAGTTTGACACCTCCTCGATAAGATATGCTTCGCATATCGAAGCCTCTATATGAGCCTTGTTGCCAACTTTCTTCTTTAGATGATGTAGATACCTAGAGAGATAAATTATCTTGAGAATTAACAATGAATTGTAAAATCCACTTAAATTATATCGATTTTTATTTACCTTTCAAAGGGGTACATCCATCGATAATGAACAGATGCACCGACACGGGCTTCGTATGCTAGATGAATCGGTAGATGCTCCATACTGTCGAAGAAACCCGGTAGAAATATTTTCTCTAACTTGCAAATTGTTAAGACAATCTTCTCCTCAAGTTGTATCATATGTTACACCGTGAGCTTAGTTGAACAGATATCCCTGAAGAATGTAGACAGCTCGGCCAACGGAACCCATACAGCAGAAGGCAACAACTCTCTCAACGCAATGGGCAGTAATCTTTCCATAAACACGTGGCAGTCGTGACTCTTCATTCCTGTTAGCTTGCGTTCATTGAGATCAACGCATCTAGACAAATTCGACACATAGCCGTCGGGAAATCTTAAAGTGGATATCCACTTGTAGATTATTAATCTATCTTCCTTGCTCAATGCGTATGGCGCTATCGGCTTAGTTACTTGTCCACCAGCTCCCTTTTGTATCAAGTTTAGATTATGACGTTTGCATATCTCGGCCATGTCTTGTCTTGCTTTTGGATTGTCCTTCGTCTTTCCTTTAATATCCATAACGGTATTGAAGACATTATCGAACACATTCTTTTCGATATGCATGACATCAAGATTATGCCTAATAAGATTATCTTTCCAATAAGGCAAGTCCCAGAAGATACTCTATTTGGTCCAGTTATGGCTTTTTCCGAACCCCTCGACACGATTGTTCGATGGATCTTCCATTGCGGTGGGCAATTCCTTTACATCTTCCCAAATATCGTATCCCGACAATCTGGCAGGAGGTTCAGAAAATTCTTGTTTTCCATATCTGAACGCGTCCTTGTTCTTTCGCCAAGGATGTCTCGTTGGCAGAAATTGACGGTGACAGTCAAAGAAAGAAGTTTTTCCTCCATGTCTAAGGCGGAACGCCTTACTATTTTCCATACATATCAGACAAAACATATTGCCGTGCGTACTCCATCCCGACAGCATACCGTATGCTGGAAAATCATTGATTGTCCACATGAGTGAAGCTCTCATCTGAAAGTTTTGTTTTCTGGAAATATCATAGGTCGTGACGCCGATCTCCCACAACTGTTTCAGCTCATCCACCAACGGCTGTAAATATATATCGATGTTCTTTGTCGGATTTTTGGGACCGGGTATGATAGCTATCAAGAACATATAAGGAGTCTTCATACACATCCATGGTGGCAGATTGTAAGGGATAAGAATGACCTGCCAGCATGAGTATTGAGATCCCGACTGTCCGAAAGGGGCGAAGCCATCAGAACATAGCGCCAGGCGTACATTTCTAGGCTCTGCAGCAAAATCTGGATGACACAAATCAAAATATTTCCACGCCTCCCCATCCGAAGGATGTGACAATTCTCCTTCGTCCTTTATGTGATCTTCACTGTGCCACGTCATGTGTTCTGCTGTATTCAGAGACATATACATCCTCTGTAAGCGCTTCGTGATCGACAAGTAATGCATATACATGTAAGGACGTCGTTTTCTAGTTGACTTTCCTTTTCCCTGTACTGTCTTGTAACGATCCGTATTACAGAACCAACAACTTTCTAATACGCAGCAGTCCGAGACGCTTCTGTCTCTTCTCATGCTGACAAGAACACGTCTTCAACTTCCATGAAGCACACTACGGCTTCTCTGAACACGGCAACAGTGGCTTCTCCTAGTCACGCTGACAAAGTTGGTTCTTTAACCAAGTCAGCGTGTACAAGGAAAACCATTTCTGGACATGTCAAAGTCTCTTCTCCCTCTACTCTTACGACAGCAGTCGGCTCTTTAGCCATTGATGACTCTGAGCGTATGGCATTCAAAGGGCAGCGTACGGCAAAGGCAGCATACAAAAGCCAACATCAGGCAGCGTACGCTAAGCCAAAGCCAGCGTATGCTAATAAAAAGGCAGTGTATGACCAGAAGTCCAAACTGAAGTTAGCGTATGCTAACAGATACAGTCCTTTGACTGTTTCTCAAAATCAAGCTGGGAGTTCTCTTCCACAGAACATACAAATGATTCCCCCTCAACTTGCACATCTTGTGCCAACCAAGGAGAAAGACTCTTTAGTCAACTCCTCTACTCCTAAGGTCTTTACCTCTGGAGTTAATTTGACTAGTACTCTTACTAGATCAAACAATGGAAAATGCCTTTTGGCTAATTCCTCCAAAGATGGATTATTACCGACTCCTAGTCGGAATAATACTCATCTTCCTTCTCTCAAAATTTCTCTGTGTGAGAAAGGCAAATTACAAGTATCCAAGACTGATATCAAAGTCAGATCTCCTACGGATCTTCGTAACAAGCTTAATCAGAATCGTCTTGGTTCCACTGAGACAAGTATATTAGACCCTGATGCAGAATATGCCAAGAACTATGTGGCTCAAATTAATCAGTCTTTATACACTCAGGAACCAAGAAGACAGAAGAACAAAAGACAAGTTTCTACACAGAAACGATCTTCAAGTACTTCCCAATCTGTTCCTACAGATCTCCGGGAGTATTTGCAAAATAAACGGAGAATTGACACTCCGTCAGGCTATGATATTGCTCATATTTGTCATAAAAAGCATGGTTGCAACTTCCAACCTCGAGTTGTAATTCAATGTTGTTGTTCACCAAAAAGACAATCTGTTTTCGAACGGATTTAATATGAACCAATGTTGGATGAAGATGAACCACTTTATGCTTATGTCAATATGACCTCCAGAAATATTGGGGGTAGCATACGGTCTGATGCTATATCAGACTCTGAAGATGGTGTTTATCTCGGCACCCGATCCAGGACCGGAGCCTTGGCCAGAGCCTCTTCTTCTCATCCAAGTGGTAATCCAGAGATCACAGAAGACTTCCTTGGAGAATCTAACTTTCCAGTATTGACTCCCGTAAATAGCCCCGGGAAAGATATTGATTCACACAGTGATAATTCAGAACAGACTGTTTCATCATCTATTCCTCGAATGATTACCACTTACATGGCAGAGGGCAATCATGAACCTTCGACTAGCACCGAAGCTCATGAACAAAGGATTTCTTCCTTAGAACAACAGTTGCGAGCTATGGCAGATACATTGAATGCTATGCACACTCTTATGCAAGCTCAGTATCAAACTCAGCAAGTCCAACAGACAGCTCCTCCAGTTATATTAAATGCTCCTGTTGTTCCGAACCCGGAACCCTCTACTATTCCGGGGGTACAATCTAATGTTCCTGTACAACCCACTCCAAGTCAGTCTGGAGCTGGGGGTGGTACATATGCTACAGTCCCTCCTCCCAATTACACTCAACAAGTTACAACTCCCCAATCTTCTGGAATTGTTTCTGAAGAGTTAAGGAATCTCCGAACTCAATTCGAGGCATTCAAACAGAAGGATGGTTTGCAAAGGTTAGGTATCAAGCAACCTTACCCGATAGAATGGAAGCAGGTATCGTATCCACCAAAATACAAACCTCCGACCATCTCTTTCTTTGATGGGATAACCTCCCCAAGTCAGTTCATTAATCATTTTGAAGTAATGACTGATCAACTGCAACCAAGTGACGCCCTCCTTACTCGGGTGTTCGTTGGATGTCTCAAAGGAACGACTTATGAATGGTATAGAAGTCTCCCTGATGGGTGCATTACCTCATTTGCCGGTTTCAAGCAAATGTTTCTTGAACGATTCTACGAAGGGCTTAACGACATGACCATGTCAGCCCTCATAAGAATTAAACAGAAAAATAATAAAACTATCGAGGACTTCATTGAAAGATTCAGAAGAGAAGCCCTCAAAATGCCTCTCGGAACTCCCGATGCTGTTACCATCGACACTTGCAAGTCGAATCTCTTACCAATTATCAGCATGTGGACAGGGTCCACTCAGTTCCAAGATTGGCCTTCTTTCATTGTCAGTGCCAAAGCTGCCGAGGTCAGTGCTGAGACCTTCAAGGGTCTGGGGGTACAAATGGCTCCCAAGGAATCAAATCAGAGTGCTAGCAATAGTACTCGACCCAATAATCGCAAAGGGAAAGAAGCTCTTGAAGTCAATCTCCAAAGCAGTAGTCAAGAGGTAAAGACTACCCAAGCTACTCCAGCTCCAACAAATCAACAACAGAAACCTCCTCGGCCGAAGGAAGAATATTCTTTCGACGATGATGATGTTCAGGGTATCTTTGAATGCTTGCTCAAAGGTAATAAGATTCAATTGCCAGAAATTAAAAAGCCTGATGAAGCCAATAAGACAGATCATCCAAAATACTGTCCATATCATAGAATGTTGGGTCATACAATCCGGTCTTGCTATGTATTAAAAGGGAAGATTCAAGAGATGATTAAATCAGGAGCTGTGACACTGACACCCAAAGACAAGACAGTCACAGTAAATGTAATTTCAATGCAGTTCGGTGACTTCCCTCCCTTAATGGTGGAAAGTGGGATTGTTCCTATCCCCAAAGCAACTCTCGAAGTTGTAAACATCCCACCAGCACAGAATGACGGACTTGTTCCTGTCACAACTAAGAAGGGAGAGATCATGTGGATTCACCCGGATTTAATGACGGAGTTTGAAACGTCTTCCTCTTCTCCTCGGAAGACTCCATCATCAAAAAAGAAGCTCGGGAAGACTAAGTCATGCAATGTGACTTCTAGTTTCACACCCGATTTTTATCTAACCTCTACTTTCATCTCAGCAGAAAATTCACTTCCTACGGAGATAAAATCTGTACCTCAATTTGAAGATAGGTACAAGCCTGCTTTTTATCTATACAGTTCACAATCTCGTGAATTGATGGTGAAGATGGGTTATGATCTAGCCACTGCTCCTGGTTTGAACTCAGGCAAGGGACTCCGAGCACCTTTGGCCATCACTATGAGATATAATCAATCTCGTATTGGCCTTGGTTTCTGGAATAAAGCTCTCATCAAACATAAAAGAACCAAGAGCAAGATAAAGAATTGCAACATGGTTTCCATAGACCCTGAACCAGAATCTGAAGTTGAAGTTCATGCTGGAACTCGGTCAGGAAAAATATATCTGAAAGATTATGCTAAAATTCCTGAAGAAACTTCTGACGTCTCTCCAGTTACAGCTTCAACACCAGTCTCTACTGAAGAGCCTTTGAATGTTCCTGTTGAGACAGTTCCTTCTAAACCAACGGCAGCTGACAAAGGCAAACAACAAGTCCGCTTCGACAAACCATTGAAGAAGTCATCTCCTACAGGACTTGAAAAGCCTTATAATTTTGATATATTGGCTCAACTAGCCAATACCCCAGCTAAATTATCAATCTTCGAGCTCTTACGCCTCTCTAAAGAGACTCGAGAAACTCTAAGTGAAGCACTGCTGCAAGCAGAAACCTGCCTAACTCTTCTCAAGAAGTTGGAAATAGAATCTGTTTCTCATTGCCATAATGTATTGGAATTTATTCCAAACATTACCTTTACGCAGGACGATATGCTGCTAGAGGATAATCGACATGACCGTCCTTTATATCATACAGGATATATTGATTCTATGAAGGTTGATCGTCTCCTGATTGATCCAGGATCTGCTCTCAGTATTATGCCAAAAGCTATGCTAGACGCACTGAAGATACCGGTACATAGCCTTTCCAGCACTATCACTACCATCTTGGGATTTAATCAAGGAAAAAGTGAGCCTTTGGGCAAGATTCGCCTCAAATTTCAAATAGGCGATCTTCGCACTAAAGTTACTTTTTACATCATCAACAATCATGGTTGCTCATACAATGCTCTGTTGGGGAGACTATTCTTGCATGAACATAATGTCGTTCCTTCGACTCTTCATCAGTGTTTCAAATATGTTGATGATAATGGAGAAGTTCAAAAGGAGGTTGCAGATCTCTATCCATTCAAAGGAGTTGAAGCTTACTTCAATGACGCTCGCATGTACAAAGATGAATACTCAAAAGTCTTGCAAGCTATGGATAATGATGATGAGATAGCAAAAGTTGACACTTTTGTTATTTCTGTAAAAGGGCGTATCACTCCTCCGCAGTCTGTTAAATCATCTGAAGAAGGCTCACTGATAATTTCTGTCAGTGGACGTACTACTCCATCACCTGTCCAGGCTCCACAAGGCTAATTGATAATTCCTGTCAGTGGACGTACTACTTCATCATCTGCCCAAGCTCCACAAGGTTCACTGATAATTCCTGTCAGTGGACGTACCATTCCCTCTCCATCTTTTCAGGCTAGACCAGATACTCTAGTCATTCCAGTCAGTGGACGTACTACTTATCCACGATCTTCTTCAAGGGAGCTCACCTCTTCTGAGCCTTTTGTTATCGATCTTAATCGAAACAAAACTTCTGATCGCTCTTCCTCTCCCCCTTTTGTCATTAATTTGACTAAGTCTGATAAGGCTCAGCCTTCTGTTGTAAATACAGTATCTAATATTAATGAAGCATCTCCTTTGCAGTATATTGATGTCTGTGATCATGTACAAAGTTATTTACAATTGCTAGATAGCTTAGAGTCACTAACTATAGGGGTTGTTCAAACTCTTCATACAGACGTATCATTGGAATCCATACAAAAATCATACTTCGTGGTCCCTGCTAAAAAGAAGGGAGAAAATCCAATCTTCTTTTATAAAGGACCCCAGAATTCTCTTAACTTGGAAGAAGATGACATAAACGACGATACTGGAAGGTTACAACTGCGTCGCTATAGTCAACAATCCAAAAATATTATTAAGAATATGGGTTATGACTTTAGAACCAGTCTCAATAATGGAAAAGGAAGAAGAATGCCTGTTCGAATTCCTCCATTAAAATACGGAAGGACAAAATGTGGTTTAGGTTACATTACTCCTACTTCCTTTATCAACATAGTCCATAAAGATTCAAAATCCGATGAAGACGAACGATCTGAGTCTTCTGATTCCCTCTCTTGGGATTCTGACACGAGTATTGGCGATATCCATCGTTCTATTCTATCCATCAATATGGTCTCCGTTGATGGCCCGCAGAAAAATGATGAAGATGAGGATGATTTTGAAATATCACCCGAATCGGAACAATGGGCTCAAAGATTAGATAATCAATAGGAATTCAGGTTCGAGCAGAGGGAACCTCCTACCGAAGATAAACTGATCCAAATTGATGTTGGTGAAGAAGGTTCTCCTAAACCAATATTCATCAGTGAAAGTCTTTCAGAAACGGATAAGCAAGACATGATCAAGCTTATTCGTGATTACATCGATGTCTTTGCCTGGAGTTACGAAGATATGCCAGGACTAGATCCAAAAATTGCAATGCACAAACTCAATATCATGCCAAAGGCTAAACCGGTCAAACAACAACAACGACGATTTCGTCCAGACATCATGGATGCAATTGAAGCTGAAGTCAACAAGCTTATGGCTTCTAAATTTATTCGAGAGGAACAACATCCTGAATGGTGGCTAACATCGTTCCTGTCCTTAAAAAGACTAGCAAGATCCGGGTCTGTATAGATTTTCGTGATCTCAATGCGGCTTGTCCTAAAGACGAGTTTCCTCTTCCAATTACTGATGTCATGATCGATAACACATGTGGTTTCGAACGAATGTCATTTATGGATGGGTATTCGGGATACAACCAGATCAAAATGTTTCCAGATGATAAAAAACACACTTCCTTCAGAACGCCGATCGGTACATACTGTTATACAGTGATGTCGTTTGGTCTCAAGAATGCAGGAGCAACATATCAGCGAGCGATGAGCACTATATTCTGCGAACATCTCCGGAAAATAGTCGAATGCTATGTTGATGATATTGCGGTCAAAAGTCGACGAAAGGAGGATCATATCCAAGATTTGAAGACTATCTTTGATTTAATGCGTCAGCATCAACTTAAAATGAACCCTACTAAGTCCTTCCTGGGCGTCTCTAGTGGTAAATTTCTCGGCTTCGTCATTACCGCTAAAGGTATACACGTGGATCCCGAGAAGATCAAAGCCATTCAAGAGATGCGTCCTCCACGCACCTTAAAAGAGCTACGAGGATTTCAAGGAAGAATTGCTTATATCAGGAGATTCATTTCTAACTTATCAGGACGCTGCAGACCATTCAACAAACTTCTGAAGAAAGGTGTATCTTTCGTCTGGAACGAAGAATGTCAAAAAGCATTTGACGATATAAAACAGTATCTCATGAACCCTCCAGTTTTGGTACCTCCCGTCTCGGGAATACCATTTCTTCTATATGTTCGAGCCATGGATCATTCTCTTGGTGCATTACTTGCCCAGAAAAATAAAGATGGCCATGAACAGGCTATTTATTATCTCAGTCGCACAATGACGGGTGCTGAACCGCGTTATTCTCCAATCGAGAAAGAATGCTTAGCATTAATGTTTGCTGTTCAAAAAATGCGACATTATATTATCGGTCAAACGATTCACGTCATTTCCAGAGTGAATCCCATCAGGATTATGATGAAGAAACCTGGTATTCTCAACTCCAGACTAGCTAATTGGGGAATCTTGTTAGCTCAATACGATATGCATTATATTCCTCAGAAGTCAGTTAAAGGACAGGCTCTTGCTGATTTTCTGGCTGCTCATGTAATTCCAGAAGATTCTAAATTATATGATGAGATTCCTGATGAAGTCTTGGATTCAAATCTGATTTCTGAAGAAGTTCCTACCTGGCGTCTATTCTTTGATGGAGCATCTAGAATAGGTCCTAACGGCGATATTGTCGCTGGAGTTGGGATTGTTCTTGTATCCCCAGAAGGACTAACTATCCAGAGGGCTTATTCTCTAGATCAATCATGTTCAAACAATGCAGCCGAATACAATGCATTACTCATTGGTCTTCAACTTACTAAACATCTAGATATTCAATATTTGGAAGTTTTTAGAGACTCCAAGCTTATTGTCAATCAGATCAGAGGAACGTATGAAGTTCGTCATCAGGATTTGATACCTTATCATCAAGCAGCACTCTCTATAGCCCCATCTTTTGAAGGTTTCTTTATTGAACATGTTCGACGAGCCTATAATACAGAAGCTGATGCTTTAGCTAATCTTGTTGCTGTATTAGCTATACCAATCAGACGTCAGCAAGTGATAGTGGTTTATAACCGAGAACTATTCTGTGTTGAGAATAATTTGGCTTTGGCTTTTTCCTATAAACCAGACGAAGATTCTTTCAACCTTGATGCTGGATTAAAGTTTGACAGAATATCCCCATCTTCTTCCGATTCTACTATAGAATATGTCTTTTCTAATGAAACAGAAGCCATAATTGAAGACTGGAGACGCCCGTTTCTAGATTTTGTTTTGTATGATATACTTCTTGATAATCCGAGTGAAGCAGTGTCTATTCGACGTCGATCTCTCAGATTCTATTATAATCATACGATGAAAACATTATATCGTCGGTCTTACGACGGTCTTCTCCTCCGATGCATTGCTGGTGAAGAAACACAACAGATAATCCGTGAAGCACATGATGGTGTTTGCAGAGCTCATCAACCAGGTCCTAAACTTCAAGAGCGTATCCGACGTATGGGTTATTATTGGCCCACGATGGTGGCTGACGCTATTCAATATGCTCGGAAATGTAAAGCCTGTCAAATTCATGCAGACTTTATCCATCAACCGTCAGAGTTCTTACACCCAACAGCGGCATCATGGCCCTTTGAAGCTTGGGGCATGGACGTCATTGGTCCCATCAACCCACCATCATCAAAAGGACATCGGTTTATTTTAGCAATAACCGATTACTTTTCCAAATGGGCTGAAGCAATCCCGTTATCTGAAGTTAAAACTTCTAGTGTTATCAACTTCGTCAAACATCATGTTATCTATCGATTTGGTGTTCCTCGGCGTATTATCCATGATAACGGACCGCAGTTCGTCAGTCAGAAATTTACTCGATTCTGCGACGATCATCGGATTAATAATTTAGCTTCTACAGCATATAATTCAGCAGCTAATGGATTGGCAGAAGCTTTCAATAAAATAATCATCAAACTCTTGAAAAAGTTCGTTTCTTCCAACAAACGCAACTGGAGCGAGAAGCTTGGTGAATGTTTATGGGCCTACCGCACCACAGTTCGCAATGCGACCGGATGTACACCTTTCTCTTTAGTATATGGGTGTGAAGCTGTTCTTCCCCTTGAGATTCAGATTCCTTCTCTGAGAATTGCAATCTCCAATGAACTGACAATAGAAAACAATGATCGTCTTCGACTTCAAGAGTTGGAAGCTCTAGATGAAAAACGATTGTATGCTCAACAAAATATCGAGCTGTATCAGGCCCGAATCTCAAAAGCTTTTAACCGGAAAGTCAAAGTCAGAGCATATCAGAAGGAAGAACTGGTCCTTACTGTCAGACGTCCTATGACCATGACACATATGAGCAAAGGCAAATTTGATGCTAAATGGGAAGGCCCATTCGTAGTAAACAAAGTCTTCTCTAACGGAGCATACCAGCTTGCCTCTATGGATGGGAAAGTCATGATGATGCCTATCAATGGCAAATTCTTAAAGAAATATTATGTATAATATTTTCATCATTCCCCAGCAAATATAAAATTCTTCTCTACAAAAGTTATTTCGATATCGTTATCCCCAGAGGAAACTGATATTCCACCATGTATCATCTTTCCAGAGAATTTGATATTTTGTTTTATTAGATCCCCAGTGGTTTTAATAAAGATCTTGTATAGAAAATCATGTCCATATTACCTCTGAATTTTCTATCTCAGTATGTATCATATTTTCTATTTTTGGAAAATGATATCTCGTCTTTTGATTTCCGAGTCCAAAGATCATGGAAAATATAATTCAAAGATATCTTTATATCTGAATTCTGTTTTCTCTAATCAGTATTAAACTAAAAAAAATCTTTGGTTTAATATCATGATAGAGTTGCAAAGTTTATTTGTATATTCTATTCTATTGAAATATGTCATGTATTATTTACCTCTGAACATATTTTCTACAAAAGTATCATCCACAGAATTGAAATCAAGCCAAGATGTTCATTTCTTTAATCAGAATCAAAACATTGCTTACAATTGGATTTTAAAAAAAAAAATTCAGTACATGAAAAATGTAAAAGAATTATTTAGGAGGTGTAATGATCTCCTGAATACGAATGATTACATTATTCATCTTCTCATCATGAGCTTTCTTGATTCGCTCTGATGTTTCAATTCCAATCCTCCGTTGGTCATATTCCACAATAATAGAATTACGGCGATTGGTTTCTTCAATCTGATTGATTTGCATTAATTCTCGCTCTTGCTGTAAAATTTGACAGCGTTCAGCTTCAGATTGACGATCAGCAGCAATCTTTGATTGTTCTTTCTCTACAGAGGCAATTTGCTCCTGAATACGAGCTAGCTCTTCCCTCAATTTTCTAAGCTCCTCAGCTCTTGACGCTTCATCCTTCTCTAAGCGCTCCATATTCTGACGAGTACTTATTATTTCTTCGTTTTTTGCCATTAACTCTTTAGAAGATTGAGCGAGGAATTCTGTCAGAGCAATATGCTGAGCTTGAGCTTCATTCTCCAATTGAGAAATTTCAGCTGCAGTCAGAGATTCAATATCCTCCTTTTTAGTCTCCCAGTATTTTTGGATGTTGGCTTCTAAATCATTCAGGAGATGTTCAAAGAAGACACATTGAGCCTCATAACCAGATTGTCTCAAAGCTGAACGTGGGAAACTAGTCGCTTCTCGAAGACTCGAAAAGGGCATAGTCTCATCTTTCATGAGTCGCCTCGAATATGTATCCAGATATGTATAAATAATATCTGAATACATCCCCATGACTTTTGCTATCCCTGTGTCAAAACTGGGAGTCGCTGCAATAATAGGGGAAGGAGCAGGAGGAGCTTCTATTCTTGGAGCTGAAGTTAGTGCCTTTGGAGAACACGGCAGATGGGAACTCCCCTCACCCACTTCAGTTTGAACAAGTGGGGCTTGAGTAGAACTCATAGCCGGTGCAGTTCCTACAGCTGTTGAAATAAAAGAATCATGATCAAAACCAAAAGATAAATAAAGCAGAGACAAGACAAAACTTTGATGAATAAAATATTACCTGGAGTTGGTTCATATTCAGTCTCCTTCGGATCATTCAATCTGGCTTTTAGTCTGTTCAAGGTACTTTCTGACACGGGATTTATTTCACTGCTTCCCGCTCCAGAAGTACTCGGAATTTGAACTTCAATTTCCAGATGCCTCTCCGGCTCTGGTGTCAACCCTGAGTGTTGACCAATGGTTTTCAGTGCATCGATTGGTGTTTTAGACGGTGATTCATCGTCTATCTCCATGTCTTCTTCTCCAGACGAATGCGACGACGGTTCATAGTCAACTTGTTCGCTCTCCGAAGCTTCAACAATTGGATTGAGAGGAGTGGCTTCCTTCACTGATTCTCCCGAAATCAGTAAGTCATTAGCCATTTCAGTCCGATGCTCGGCCTCTACTGCAGGTTGACTAATTTCCTACGCATCATCGGCCATTGGTAGAACTGAGCCTATATCAGAAGGCCTAGAAGACCCAGCAGTTTCAGGAATCTCTTCTTCTTCTGTCTTTACAGAGAAATCAAAAACAGCTTGCTTTTCTGCAGCCAATCGCATAGCACGATCGGTGGGACTCTCTGCATCCAGACAAATTACGGATTTAGTTTTTGAAACTATTACTTTCCTTCCTATTCTTCTGGTTAAAGGAACAGTAGGATAATTGTCTATTGGATCACTACCTGCTTCATCAACATCTCTGGCTCGTTCAGAAACAGGAGAATTCTCGGGAATAGTAATTCCTTCGCGACTTCGAGTTTCTGCTCGAGTAGCTCTTTTTGCGGCAGGACCCGCAGCACCTTTACTTCTCTTCCTCTTCGGGGTATTGTCAATAGATATACTTTCTTCAGCACTCCCAATAGGCACATGCAATGGTTGATGAAGGTCATCAGAGATGAAAGTTTCCAAAACATCATCATCAACTTCATCGGTGGCCAGAGGATCTTCTTTGTCATGACAATCCCTAGGCAAGGCGGATTTGGTTGATTTCTTTTCAACATGAATAAAGCTTTTACCTAAGATGCTAAATTTTTCATCAAAGGTATTAGCTGATACATAAAATCTGGCATAGGACGCCAATATCTTAGCTCCTCTTCGATAGTTGACCGGATCTGGCATTGAAAAGGTAGCCCCTGTACCTTTGGCAATATAATATAGCCAAGCTCTGGCACCATCAACCAACCCGCCTTGATGAGCAAAACACGTCGTTGCATTGCCCACATGCAACTGATCGTAACCAAATTGACGAGCAAATCTGCTCGAAAGATATGGCTCTAGATATGTGATGTTGTCACGGCGGCAAATTAAATGAGATGGCCTGATTCTCTTTAGCCATTCATGTTGGACATCATCCAACTCATTAGCACCAACGCCGTCAATCAATCTCCCGGACATGGTCTCATAACCAATAGGGGGATGAACACAGGTGAAGCTCCATAGTTCTCCCCTGTTCAAGATGGTTCTGCAATCGGTTAAAGTATCATATCTCCATTTCGGTATGTGCTTGTACCTTTCAAGGAAAGTGTCATCTGGCCTAGCCATCCCAGCACTCATCAGAGATTCAAAATGAAGAAGCAGCCATCCAAACAAGTATGTAAAGGGCATTTCTATCCGAGGAAAGGACGTCAGGCTCTTCCGTGCCAATTCGAACATCCTATCTGTGTATGCCCTTAATCCGGCATTCAGACGGCAGGTCATTGCCGTTAATAGATCCATCTTATACCCAAAAACCAGCCGGACTGCTGCGAAGACGACTCCTCTGTGCATCCTGTCTGCCGAACAGGTGCCAGGAACTACGAATTTCCTCAGCCAAAGTGATATGAAACCGGCCAGATGACCTTCAACGGACAGTTCTCGGCCACCCTATTTAATATAGGTTTCTAACCTATCACCGGCCTTGTAGCTGTCGATGTCTTCTTCGACAACAATGTCATCATGATTAGTCTCCCGGATTAATCTGTTAATCTCGGCTTGGCTCAAGGGCTTGAATTTACCGACATACTGCTCGGTCTTTTTCTTCTTTTGGACTTCGTCAGTGCGGCCTTGAAACAAATAAGCCATCCACTTCGAAGAATAACAATTGGAGTCCCCCTCTCCACCTTGTCCCTTATAAAAAGCTTTACAGATGCTGTAATGACACATTAATTCTTCAAATACATAAAGAATTAGTAGGTTGGCTGCAGAAATCTTATTCATTTCGTCAACAAAAGGGATATATTCTTCATATGGCAAATCTGTCGTTGGTAGCTGAGATATGTATGCCATTTCATGAAGGGCAAATCCCATCTCGCCCTTTGGGGTCATGAAGGTGCCGGTCCGATAGTTATATCTCTCTGCTAATGCCAAAAACAGATTCGGATTCGGTTTAAAACCATAAGCAGTACACTTAATGGCATCATATAAACCTATCGCCTTCAACTGTGCACCGAAGTTCTGCAAAATCTATCTCACTAGAGCAGTCCATCTAGTGTTCTCTGGATTTACTAGACCAGTCAGCCTCATTGACTGTTTTGGGTAGATGGCATTCTTTAATTGAGCAAATTCGTTGGCAAAAATTGGGACTCTGACTAGCTTCAGCAGTACCGAGTCCTCAGGAGGGATGGTGGCAGGTAACAGTCCTCGCAGAGATGTGACATGTGGTTCAGTACCACTGCGGAACCTTCCTTGACGATATCCAATCCACCCAGCCTTAGCTTGTCGGGATGGAGTAATATCCCACTTCATCTGTCTTTGCTGGCCCGAATGGAATAAACGGGCTATATTGATACTCTTTATCAAACCAGTCAAATACATAGGCTGATTTACATCACCATCCCTATAGTAACTGTATGATACTTTGTCCAGAGCAGGCTGGGAGTTCATATCAATAGCATCTCCAAAAAGGAATGCTGGCTTCAAATGGGCAACACCATCTACACTCTGTAACGGCAGTCCACTCATCAGGTTCAGCAAAGTATCATCTTCCTGATTGGTCAACAGAGCTATTCTTGTGGAAGGTCCATCAAATTGGGGAAAACGAACATGTGATAAATCACTTCTATAATTATTTCCCATACTTCCTTCAAATTCTGCTTCGTGAGCCAGAATATCCACTACAAATGAAGAATAAAGTATTAGAAATCTTCAATGTCAAGAGATGATAAAGTTTAAACATACGCTCAGTTTTTACTAAGCGTACAGCTCAATATACGCTCAGTTTTTACTAAGCGTACAACTCAACATACGTTCAGTTTTACTAAGCGTATAGCTCAACTTACGCTCAGTTTTTTACTAAGCGTATGGCAGACTCAAGGCTCAGCATACGCTCAATTTTCTTTAAGCGTATGGCAGATTCAAGGTTCAGCATACGCTCAGTTTTCCTTAAGCGTATGGTTGACTCAAGGTTCAGTATACGCTTAGTTTTCTTTAAGCGTATAACATATTTTATCTTAAGTGAATGGTTTTTAAAGTTCAGTTTATGATCAGTTTAAGCATATCAGCGTATGGTTGACAAGATGATCATCAAAAGTTTACACTAACACAGGAGTTAGCGTATCTCAATGAGACAAATTGCCATAGCATATTCTTTTAAAAGATAGTGTATTTTGATATCTCTATCAAAAATATGCGTATCTTACAGATATACGCTCCAAACATATTTTTCATAAAAACGAAAAACATGGAATACGGCTAAACCCTAAAGAGGGAAGCGTATTTGCTGACGTATTGACCCTAAAGAGGGATACGTTTTCTGAGTTTTGTTCTAACCAGAGCCCTAAAAAGGGAATAGTTATTTGTTCATCATCTTCGTCCTCACCATAAAGAGGTTTCAATGGCCATTCACTGCGTGAAACACGCTGACTGGCCGTCTTCTTGGTAGTGGCAGTGTCGACGGCAGGATGAGATGACTCTTCAGGGGCTTTCCCCTTTCCTTTCGCAGCAGCATCAATCTTGGGTGCCATTAATGGAGATGGAGTTGAAGACGAAGAAGAAGAAGAAAGATCTTGAGTTTCTGAAAGCTCTTTTCTCTCTCGAAGGCAAAAGCTCTAGTAAAGAAATAAAATAGGTTTTGGAAGACTTATTTATAGAAGAAAGAAAGTAGTTCAAACGGCGGATATTCTTTAAACAAAATCCCTAAAGATTTGCACTGATATTGAGGAAGATAACAAACTCATGCCAGCGTGTCAGGACTTATTTTCACTTTAAAGTTCAAAGTAATTTCGAACTTTTGAAATTCATAAAGTTCGAAAACTTTGAAGGGGGTCTTGTAGGGTGTGAAAATTATGACACACTGACATAAGACTCAGTCCAAGTCATACGCTCAAAGCCATACGCTCAGTCCAAGTCATACGCTCAAGACCATACGCTCAGTCAAGGCCATACACTCATCCAAAGGCCGTACGCTCAGTGAATATTTTATTATTTTCTGAGATGACAGCACAGCATATATTTAATAAAGGATGAATCTGACACTTCGTCTTTCGTGCAAAGACAGCTGTCCAATGGAGACTAGCCGTCGTATATGTTTTCGAAGAGTCGGTTTTGTCTTTTACGAGGCCAGCTCAGCATTTCTCATAAATGTAAAAGCCATCATTACTGTCAGTTTTGACAGTCTGTCAGCCATCATATCCGCAGTCACGACGCTCGAGAAGATTTTGTCAGTTATTGGAAGATATGGCGTATCAAAGAAGATTGATGATGGCCACTTGTCTACTTATTCAAATATGCCACGTGTCTACTTATTTCTTATACGACTCCTTCCAACTAAGTAAGCGTATGGATCTCATACGACTCCTTCCAAAGTGAGTGTATGGATCTCATACGACTTCTTCCAACTAAGTGAGCGTATGGATCTCATACGACTCCTTCTCAACCAAGTGAGCGTATGGATTCCATACGACTCCTTGACAAGTGAGCGTATAGTTTCCATACGACTCCCTGTCAATAATGTGAGCGTATCAACTTTATATGGTTCTACGCTGTCCAAGTAAGCGTATGCAAGACATGTGCCTTCAAAGCTAGCGTATGACTCTTCTTCTAAGGCAGCGTATCACAGCAGTTATGTCCAGAATGATTTTTAACGAGCAGTTAACACACGTTCTCATGTGTCCTGTACTCAGTTATCCACTTCTTCAGAAGTTATGTAACGTGGCATTCATGCCATCAATCTCTCCTGAATATGCTCCACTACTTTCAACCGCACGCTAATGTGTCTCCATCAGAATTTTCCACGCGTCCCTGCAGTTATGCACACGTCAAGTAACTACCTGAGCGTATGCTTAAGGACAGTTATCCTGAACTCTATCAAAGAGAGTTTCTTCATCTTCATCAGACACTACAGTCAATTTCAGAGAGAACAGAGAGATTGCCCAGTTGCTGTCCAAGTTCTTCAAAGTTCGAGTCTTCTTCATCGCATCGTCCAAGGGATAAAGTAATCGTCCTCTAGATTAGATTCCTACAGTTGCAATTTTCTCAGATACAAAATAAATAAAGTGAATTTATTTATGGAAAACATTGCTGTAGGTGAAAGCATTGCTGACAGAGTTGAAGCTGGACAAGGGAGCACCGTTACGTCTTCTAAGCGATAGTCAAGCTGCAATAAGTATAGCTAACAATCCAGTTCAGCACGACAGAACGAAACACATCGAGATCGATCGATTCTTCATCAAAAAGAAGCTGGAACAAGGGATACTGAAGATTGATCATGTTCGCTTAAAAGAACAAGTGGCAGACTGTCTGACTAAGGGTCTTAGTTTATTAAGTCTGTCGAAGCTATGTAACAAGATGGGAATGATTAATATCTATCGCCCATCTTGAGGGGGAGTGTTGAGAACTAACAAGGAACTTAGTCCCACATTGGAAAAATGTAGTATGAAAAGGAGCTAGACTCCCTATAAGTAGTGGAGTAGCCAATTAATAAAACATACAACAATTATTCTCTACAAGAAGTCAGCAGACAGGCTCTCAAAATTGGCTCTCGTTCTCCCCCAGCCCCGGTCAGCCGGCCTCGGGTCCCATCCTCTTCCGGATCATGAGTCTTTTTGTCTTGGCCCCTGGGCCAGGTCGTCTTCTTTTACTGCTCCTCTGTATTGGCTTCGGCATTTTGCGCCTTATACATCAACAAAAAGGAGGTTTTGGTAAAATATATATATATATATATATATATATATATATATATATATATATATATATATATATATATATATATATATATATATATATATATATAGACGTGGCTCAACGTGTGTGGGGAATTCTGAAATAGCCATTCATAGTTACAGGTCAAACTTCATCTCTGGCTCGAATGTTTGGCTTATGGTGGCGTAGGCCTAATATCCATCTCAAGTAAATTGTGGTGGGCGCAATTTGCTAGGTTTTATGGAAGAATCGGAACAAGTGGTGATATGAAGCCTATATCTATTCCACTGATCAGCTGCTTAAGAAGTCTGTAGACAAGTAAAGAAGTTCCTCATTAGATGTAGGCACTCACCTATGTTGCCTGCAATGTTACAGTAGATTTTAGTTGTAGTTCTTTTTTACTTGACCTTGCTTTTGCTCTTATGAATGAATAAAGTTTCTATCAAATATATATATATATATATATATATATATATATATATATATATATATATATATATATATATATATATATATATTATATATATATATATATATATATATATATATATATATATAATATATATATATATATATATATATATATATATATATATATATATTTTATATATATTATATATATATATATAAAATATATAATATATATATATATATATATATATATATATATATATATATATATATATATATATATATATATAAAGGATTATCTCAGTTACAATTGACAATGGAGATCTACATTGTCTACTACCAGCATAACCCTCCTTTTTCTAATCCTAGAATTGGCAGTAAAATGATTTAAAAAATCATGTACAGTGCATGTGAGTTGGTTGACATCTAATTTTTTGTTTTGTCAAGATGCTGCTCTCCACATTTTAATGCTTTTAGTATTAGGTTAATAGGCCTCCACGAGTTACTTCATGTCCTAAGATTTTTTTTTTAAATTTTGTAGGTTGCTTTAATTTTTTTTCAACAGTTGTATTTAATTTTCTATTACATATACACATATTTTTATTAACAAACAATTACCTATAGACATCTGAGAATTTTAGTGACTCATATTGAACACTAGACACTATTATCCCTGCAAGAGCACCTTTTTATTATTTGTGAACTGTCCATGCAAACCTTTATGAATTTCAAAAATATAATCAGGATAATGGTGAAGATGGGTATTTTACATGTAGCATAGCTTAAAATTTCCATTTTATGTCAGGGTATAACTAGACAGTGTTTGGAGGCTTCTGAGTACTTGCTGTAATGCTCCAGTCCCAAAATACGTAGGACTAGGAATGCGTACACATGCTAGCTACGTATCGAGTAGGCTCCAGCCCAGCTCAAATTCATATAACCTTTACAGTAATGACCAACTATCTATATTAATCAATAATATCTAAGTCTCAATCCACAGTAAGATAGAATACAAGATATAACATAGTGTGCACATCATGCTACATTTGTCCGAATAGACTCGAAAGAATAACTTGAGTCTACAAATACTAGGCTTACAAGCAAAATACAAATAAATAGAGATTAATATGTAACCGCAAGAGATACCTGAAATAGTAAATAGCAACCATCATGATCAACAACCAATTCTGCTCAATCGAATACCTGAAGAGATCACCGGGTCCTCAGGGGACTAATAATGTACATAATATACATGCCAAGGTACATATATGAAAATATGATCTAAGGGTATCTGCTATATCCGATCTACGTGATATGTATGTAAGAATCTTTTCTAGAATATTAGACCTCTCCACTAAGGCTCACAAGCACCTCAACAGGATATTGTCCTCAGTACCGTGTGTTGGGACCAATCAATTCTCGACGGTGATAATCCTCGACTCTGCTACAGAGCTAAATGGTTAATAAACAACAGGCCACACGATAATAGGTCTGATATTGTAGTCAAGTTGTCCCCAATCCCATGTCTAGAATTTAGCAATGTTAAGTCTGTACAATCATTTCGATAACAATAGCAATAATGAAAAACAATCTAGAATGCTTGTACGAGGTCAATACCACGAATAGTCATGTAAACCTCGCATCATGAATGTGTCGGTGTCCTGTGGTCAATCGTGCCAATGGACAGGTCAATATATACGTAATGCCTAATGTCAATACTCAGTGTTAATTATCATCATGACATCGGTATCCGTCTATAAAACGGATACTAAGTATCGAAGTCCCTACGTCATGTAATGCTAATCAAAATAATAACAAGAAAGAAAGGAAACAGGCTGTAACCACGGCAAGGTACACTTGCCTGCTGCCTGTTGCGGTGTCGTCTAACTGGTGTCTTTAGTTGGAGGTGCATTGAATCCAAGTTGTCCTATTATAACATATTCTAATCAATACACACAATCTAACTCAATAAATATAAAAATAATATGATCATTTGCACAACGTCAACCAGTATGGTAACGTTCATGCCAATGATCCAACAGTTGCGTGGCCTTGGACAACGTGCCAATAACCACGTACCATGATACTGTCTATTACGTCGTGTGAGTCTCGTATATTGTATTATTATATGTACATTTAGGCATTTATATGATTCCAATATGCGTAATCCTAAACATACGTAGATACGACACGATGTCCTAAAATTTACGACAATGATAAAATATACTTCGAACATGCATGTAGCCTCTCAAACACGCATGTCGACAATAAATAAAACTGAAAGTAATATGAATTAATTTCTAGAATTTATTTTTATTTAGTGAAAAAATACTAAAACAATTGTCGTTGCATGTATAAAGTTCCGTTGCGTGTCGATTAGGTGTTTTAGCAACTTGACAACTAGTTTGTGCATGCAAGGTTGCCAACTTACGTAAAAAATCATTTAATATATAAAATATTATTTAATCATAATATATATAAGAAATAATTATCTAGTTAGTATGTCTAGTTAATGTCACAATATGGCCAACCTACCTATTTATTTAGAACCAATTATAATAAAAAAATTAATATTCAAATTTTGAAATAATATTTGAAAATAATTTAAACATATTATTATTATTATATATACTAAAATTAAGCTATCCAGTTAACACATTCAAGTAATCTCACTAGGTTGTCCAATTTCGGTTGATTCGGACTAGATGGAATCATGAAAATATAACACATTATATTCTGAAATTAATAAACTTATAAATAATATTCAGAATATATTAACATGGATTTAAGATTCTTAACCATTGAACTTCAGTAGGACAAACAGGACATAAAGCTATACAAGTACTATTTTGAGAATCAACAATTACGGTGACAGAAATAATGAAATACATAAAACTTTACGAGATAAATTTTGGGCATAGTAGGATGTTATAGAAGAGTTTTAGGAACATTACCAAGGGTTACTTGCTGTCGTGGGGTCTCCTAAGGGTACGCGAATAGCAGTACACCGAATTCAGTTTCAACCTTGACACTTTGTCGTAAAACGAGTGCCACGGACAAACCGTTGTGATCCAAGAGCTACGACTTTAAGGAAAGGTAGAGTACACATGTAGGTACAAGTTAAAGTTGGGGTGAAGGAGGTTTGGTTGATAAAAGTAGTAGAATACATCGATGAAGATGGTCTTACCTTTGGAAAATTTATTGTAGCAGTTTTCTAGAAATCGGCTAGCTTATTGGGCTATTTTGAGGAAGTTAAAGTGAGTTTTGATAGAAAGTTTGTGAAAATAAAATGTTATAGACAGATAAAGGAAGAAGTGTGTTAAATTTTAGAGAAAAATACTTACTGTGGAGGTAGATATGGCCAGATTGGTAGAGACTAGCCAAATTCAGATTCAGCCTAGGTAGGGGTGGATAGATGGAGGTGTGGAGGAAAATGGAGAATTTTTTTGAAATAATTTGAGAATAGAAGTTGTTTGGAAAAGGCTTAGGAAGAAGTTTTGTTCAGGTGGTTTGAGGTAATAAGTGAAGGGAGGTCAACGGGTTGTCGTTTACTAAGAGGGAGATGAAGAGTTGAGTTGAATTGTCATAAAGGATGGGGGTTATGCTTGTGTGAGAAAGTGAAGAGGTATGGGAGTTATGGGGTGAAGAAATATGAAAAGTAAGAGGGTTATGGCTGTCCACTAAGTGTATTTAACCATACCTGAGTCATCCATTAGGTTTTAGGTGGTAGGGTGTAGAGTTGGGTCTAATCCAAATGGTGCAAGCTGAAATTATTTTCTAAAAGTTTAGATGTAAGATTTTGAGTGGTGAACCTTAAAGTTTGGTGTTGTGTAGAGAGGACAATGGTATGGTGTTTTTTATAAACCATGTGAGGGTGTGTAAGTGTCTCGGTTGAGTCTATACATGGTTTCGTCTAAGTCAAACTGGTTGCCCATTTAGACTAGAGATTATGTCATTAGGATTTACAATAATTAGAAAATATATCAAAGTCTAATTAATCTTTAAATATAAATTAATATTAATTATTCACATTAAATACATAGAAATAAAAAATCCAAAACTTTAGGGAACTTACACTTGCATCATTTGAGAATTATCCATTGTGATTCGAAACCAGAGACTATTCTTATCAAGAGCTATAGCAGATGTGAAGTAAAAGTTATTGGTCTCGGAAGCAATTGTTTTCAGACCGACAGTTTTTGTTTTTATGTACAATCTCGTTCTTATAGGGCTCTGAAGTTATCCTTGGTTGCTCCTATGATAAAAAAGATAGATATTTGGTTTATTGATTGCATCATGGTTGAGCTCTGCATTGGTGATGTATGTTTGATGTTTTTCATTCTACCTGAATTTACAGACACCGGACACCTTTTTTCTATATAGAACGAGTGCTTTATCTTTGAAATAAATGATACCTCTCTTTCGTGAGTGATAACTCTGCTTTTCTAATCAAAAGTTTTTTCAACTTTTCTAAACTATAAAGTATCAATATTCTCAGCAGCTTCTCTCTATTTTTTTCATATATATATATATATATATATATATATATATTCCCATTTAATTCATAGGCCAAGTAATCATAATAGCAAACAGGAAGAAAAGATGTCACTCTATCAAACTAAAAGTTATTCGCTCTGAAGCACACACAAAAAAATACTAGCATTAGCTACCAACCATACATTGAATACCATTTTTGGTTCCTCAGCACCATTAAATGTTGGTGCTTTCTTTACATGGAGAGAGCTTGCTCTCAACATGCTTTGTAAAATTATAGTCCCACATCGGAAATGCACCATGAGTTATCTCAACATATATACTTGGTTGTGTTGTTGAGAGATGCACATGGGGTGGTGACCCTAAGGAGGGAACCATGTGGGTGATTTTACTAGGAGGTAAGAATAAGGCTCCAAGGATTAAGCATTAATGCTTTTGTCATTCTCTTGGATTAATTCCACTTGGAGCTAAGCCCCAACGGGGCTTAGCGACTCGGACTCGGACTCGGGCTCGGGCTCGGGCTCGGGCTCATGGGCTCATGAGGCGTAATGTGGCATTTTGTTGGCGCACTTTGCACTTAGCACGTCAGCAGTCATGCGGCTCTTATATGGCATGCGGCTCATGCGGCACATGCGGTCCATGCGGCACATGCGATCCATGCGGTCCATGCGGCTCACGCGGCACATGCGGGCCATGCAGTCCATGCGGCCATTAGGCTCATGCGGCACATGCGGTCCATGCGGCCATTAGGCTCTTGCGGCCAGGCTGCTGCTGCTGCCGCATGGAGGGATCCGCTGACTGTGCAGATTACAAATCAGTTATGGAAAGGCTGAATCAATGTGATTAAATCAGATCCTATCTTTGTGGGATTTGAATTAATTCAGATCCTATCTTTGTGGGATATTTGAATTAATTTCATGGGATTTGAATTAAATCTCGTTGCTATCTTTTGGGATTTGATTCAATCTTTCCATAACTGAAGAGGCGGTTAGGGTTTCCACCCTCTCTTGATAAATACTCTCTTCTGGCCTCCTTTGTGATAACTACGAAAATACAAGTCAGAGAAGTAGAAAGAGAGAGAGAGCTGCTGCCGCCATTGCAAGTCCATCCGAGGAGTCAGAACAGAGATGACATCGAGCGTTCCACAAGTTCTTCAAACTTGCTGGTTCCTGGAAGTAGATCGTGTGGGGCGAATCTTGCTTTGAGCAACGGTGTTTTGACACCCCAGCATTGTTCTTCTTCTCATCTCTCTCTAGTTTATTGTAACTTGTTCTGTCCCAATTGCAACACGTTTGTAAGGAAGAACGAGAGATCTTCTCTTTACTATTTCCCTCCTTCAGATTGTAATTTGGATATTTGTTTTATTGTACCATTGTAGATCTTGAGTTTGATCACTGCAAAGTTTTTTGTGTGACATCTCAGATCTCGATTGTATCAGTTTTTCCATCTTTGATCAAGCTCCGGGACTAACAATCTCAAAGCAAGATCCGTATAGATGGAAAATATTAATGCTTCGCTCCTCCAATCGGACTTCTGCAAGTTGGAAAAGTTCGATGGAGAGCACTATCAAGTCTGGAAGAGAAAGGTGTATCTAACTCTTCAACTAAAAGACGTTGATCACGTTCTGTTGGAGGAAGAACCCTCTGTTCCAGATATTGGATCTACTGCCGCCATCAACGCGGCTACCAAACTCCAGGCCAAATGGAGAAGGGAAAATAGTATCTGCAGGCTTCTCATCCTGAATGCTATGGAAGACTCCCTGGCAGAATCCTACTCAAAGAAGGAACTTGCCAGAGACATATGGTAGTCTGTGGAAAATCTGTATGAAGAAGACAAGAACATGAGCAAAATGTTTGTGGTTGAAAAATATCACAAATTGCTCTTTGAGGACGAAAAGTCCATGTTACCACAGGTGAAAGAATTTCTGAAGCTGCGTCAGAAACTGGAAGACGAAGAGATGCCCCTTCCCGACAAGTTTGTCGTTGGAGGGATCGTCTCAAAACTTCCTGCTGGATGGAGTACCTTCTATGCAAGGATGCACAGAAAGAAGCTAGACATTAGCTTGGGAGATCTACTTCAAGAGATCCATGTTGAAGACGAGATGCGTTCTCAACAGAAGGTGGACACTCTGTCCAAACAGTTGGCTAAAGCCAATCTGGTGCAGATGAGGGGTCCCAAGGGGAAGCAGGCGGCTTCTCATCCCAAGAAGAAGGACTTCACTAATCTGAAAGTGAAGGGTCCTTCATTCAAGCAACAGAAGACTAAGTCCCACGTGACTTGTTACAATTGTGGCAAGAAAGACCACTACAAGAGTGAATGCAGATCTAAGCCTAAACAATCAGAGAAAGGTGAGCCTAATAAGGTTTCATTGGTTTCTAACATTGTCGCTATGATCGGACAGGTCACAACTGTGGGGGTTGACTCTGACTGGTGGATAGACACTGGTGCGACTTGCCATGTCTGTTCTGACAAAGAATGGTTCGTCACGTACCAGCCGATATCTGAGAAGGTTGTCATGGCGAACCAGGCCCAAGCTGAAGTTCTGGGGATTGGGACTGTGGAGCTGAAACTCACTTCTGGGAACACTCTGACGCTTCAAGGTGTGAAGCATGTTCCTGCGATTGCCAAGAACCTGATCTCTGGGAGCCTGCTCTGCAACGCAGGCTTGAGGATGGACATCAACGCTGGTCAGATGGTTATGTCCAAGAAGGGAACATACTTCGGGAAGGCTTATCAAACCGAAGGAATGTTTAAAATTCAACTTGTTAACCAGTTTGATGACATTAATGCAGTTGCATTTTCTGATTATTCTCTTGAGTTGTGGCATAATAGACTAGGACATGTTCATTGTAAAAGAATCAACAAAATGTCTAGTCTAGGACTTATCTCCAAATGTGGGGGTAAGGTGGAGAAGTGTGAAGTGTGTGCTCAGACGAAGATCACAAGGAAACCCTTTCATCGGGTCAATCGAAGCACAGATCTTCTGGAGTTGGTGCACTCCGATATCTGTGACTTCAAACATTTCTCCACGAAGGCCGAGATAAAGTATTTCATAACCTTCATCGACGACTTCTCAAAATACGCGTTCGTCTACTTGCTCAAGTCCAAAGACGAAGCTTTTGAGAAGTTCAGAGAGTTCAGGGCCGAAGCTGAACGGCAGACCGGACAACAACTCAAGAGGTTGAGAACTGATCGAGGTGGGGAGTACAGGTCTCATGAATTCGTATTGTTCTGCAAAGAACATGGAATCATATGTGAGACTACTGCTCCATATTCTCCTCAATCCAACGGAGTAGCAGAGAGGAAGAACCGAACATTAACAGAAATGATGAATTCTATGCTGCTCACTGCAGGTCTTCCAAAATGCTACTGGAGAGAAGCTGCATTAACGACCACTTTCATTCTGAATAGAGTGTCATATGCAACTTCGGACGTAACTCCTCATGAACTCTGGTTCAAAGTCAGACCAAACTTGAATGTCATTCGAGTGTAGGGGTGTCTGGCGTATGTGAAGCTTCCAGATCTGAAGATTCAGAAGCTGGGGACAAGGACTACGAAGGCGATCTTCTTGGGGTATGTCGAGAAGAGTGATGCTCGGAGATTTTTTGATATTGAATCAAATCATATCATCGAATCTCGCGATACTGAATACTTTGAAGACAAGTTTGCAAAAGACAAAAATATTGTTCTTTCGAACATTCCGGAAAATGATGTAGGTGCAAATGAGACTGAAATCTCATACGAGCCAGTAGTCCAAGAAGAAGCTGTTGTTGATGAAACAACTCTTGTACCAGAACTCGCAGAGCCGTCAGCTAAGCGAGCGAGGAGACCGAAAGATTTCGGAGATGACTTTGTCACCTATCATGTGAAAGCAGATCCGCTTACCTATGATGAGGCGATGAAGACCAGAGATGCTATCTTCTGGAAGGAGGCAGTGAATGACGAGTTTGACTCTATCACCTCCAATAACACATGGGTGTTGGTAGATCTACCTGAAGGAGAAAAGCCTATTGGATGTAAATGGATCTTCAAGAAGAAGATGAAGGCAGATGGAACTATCGACAAGTTCAAGGCCAGGCTGGTCGCCAAGGGATTTTCTCAGAAACAGGGGATAGACTACTTTGACACGTACGCTCCAGTAGCTCGGATGACCACCATCAGGATGTTAATCGCTCTAGCAGCTATACATAAGTTGGTGATACATCAGATGGATGTAAAGACCGTATTCCTGAATGGGGAGCTGACCGAAGAGATTTACATGCAACAACCAGATGGATTTGTCGTCAAAGGTCTTGAAGACAAAGTCTGCAAGTTGATAAAATTATTGTATGGTTTGAAGCAAGCTTCCAAGATGTGGCATGAGAAGTTTGACAAAGTTATTAGGTCAAACGGCTACAGAGTCAGCGAGACGAACAAATGTGTTTACACAAAGTTCGCTGATGGAAGAGGAGTCATCGTTTGTCTGTACGTGGACGACATGCTAATCCTAGGTACGGATATAGGCTGTGTCACAGAGACAAAGAAGTTCCTCTCTACCAAGTTCAGTATGAAGGACTTGGGGGATGCAGATGTCATCTTGGGCATAAAGATCATCCGGACAGACACTGGAGTAGCACTGTCACAATCTCACTATATTGAGAAGATGCTCACACGCTATGGGTATAAGGATCTTCCAGGGATCGATACGCCATACAGGTGTGATCAGAAGCTGAAGCCAAATTCAAGGAAAAGCGTCAGGCAGCTGGAGTATTCTAGCGTTATCAGAAGTTTGATGTACGCAACCACTGCCACAAGGCCTGACATAGCTTTCATCGTGGGAATGTTGAGTCGGTTCACAAGCAACCCAGGGGTTGAACACTGGAAAGCTGTGAAGCGGGTGATGAGATATCTCAAGAAAACTCAGACATATGCACTGCACTACAACGGGTATCCGACAGTAGTGGAAGGCTTCAGTGATGCTAGCTGGTGTTCAGAGGTGGAAAACGAGAGATCCACAGGTGGATATGTCTTTTCCTTGGGTAGAGCTGCTATATCGTGGAAGTCGAAGAAGCAGACTATACTCTCTCGTTCCTCCATGGAATCTGAATTCTATGCACTTGAAACTGCAGCAGATGAAACAGAATGGCTTCGGGAGCTCATGTATGATCTTCCAGTGGTTGGGGCTCAGATACCGACGATACCAATATACTGTGACAACCAGGCGACTGCGGCGGTGGCATCAAATGACCTCTTCAACGGAAAGAAGAGGACTGTACGGTTGAAGCACAGGGCAGTACACGATCTTATCAAAAGAGGTGTAATTGCAATGGTTGATGTTCGGAGTCAGAAGAACCTGGCAGATCCGTTCACAAAGGGCCTCAAGTGCCAGTTGGTCGATGACACAGCTTGTAAAATGGGCTTGAAGGCATTCTGATAGTGTGTCTTTGTAATCCTACCATAAAGTTTTATGCTATTAGTTCAAAAAGAAATCTACTAGGCATCTAACTTTTGGTTCAAAGGAGGATCACTGACTGGGAAACTATCAGGTAACAGTGGGTACTTGTTCTCTAGAACATGGAAGGGATACGGACCCATAACCACTGTTGTCTACTATGTATTTTTCTGCGAAAAAAACAGATCCTGTGGAAGGTTGGCTTAAACGCCTTAATGAGTTCTTAGGCAGAGTGAATGCCTGGTGTGCTTTATAGGAAGCACGGTAGAGCAGCACTACAAGGAGTGAAACTCCATGCTACAATGGGGTGACTCCACCATAAGGTTCCCAGATAGAGGTAATGCCTCGGCTTTGCAAGCTAAGTCACAGCGGCGTAGCACCGCAAATAGGCAGGTAGCCTAATGCTGTATGACGTAATTAAAGAGTTGTAGACAGCACTACAAAGGGGAGGATGGCCCCATGTTACAGTGGCACGACACCACGATGAGGTACCCAGGTAGGGGTAAAGCCTCGGCATTGCAAGCCATGTCGTTGCGGTGTAACACCGCAAGGAAGCCTTAGGCTTCATGCTGGGTAGTTTGGCACTACAAAGAGGCTTGTGACCTCATGCTACAGTAGTATGATACTACGATGAGGTTCCTAAGTAGGGGTAATGCCTCGGCTTCAGGCCATGTCATAGCGGCGTAGCACCGCAAGGAAGCGCAAGGCTTCATGCCATATCTCTTTAATAAAGAACTCACCTATAGTGTATGGAAAGAGATATCAGGCCGTCTCTTGAGGGTAAACTTGTAGACGCCCAAAATTATACACTAAAACCAGGCTGGCACAGGGCCTTTAATGTGCAGCCAGAAGCACACGTAACTACACTTTGTGAGTGGGAAGAATTACACTTGTGGTGCAGAATTCAAGGCGTAGTCCATTCTTGTATTACATTGTTATTTAACCCATGCGGGAAGATTCAAGTCGTCAGCGACATCTATCCTAATGCAAAATGGACAGTTACTGTGGGGAACGCTCAACCCTGGACGCATATATATGTTGTGATATGTGGGGGATTGTTGGTGCTTTCTTTACATTGAGAGAGCTTGCTCTCAACATGCTTTGTAAAATTATAGTCCCACATCGGAAATGCACCATGAGTTATCTCAACATATATACTTGGTTGTGTTGTTGAGAGATGCACATGGGGTGGTGACCCTAAGGAGGGAACCATGTGGGTGATTTTACTAGGAGGTAAGGATAAGGCTCCAAGGATTAAGCATTAATGTTTTTGTCATTCTCTTGGATTAATTCCACTTGGAGCTAAGCCCCAACGGGGCTTAGCGACTCGGACTCAGACTCGGGCTCGGGCTCGGGCTCATGGGCTCATGAGGCGTAATGTGGCGTTTTGTTGGCGCACTTTGCACTTAGCACGTAGCACGTCAGCAGTCATGCGGCTCATATGCGGCCATACGGTCTTATGCGGCATGCGGCTCATATGCGGCCTCATGCGGCTCATGCGGTCCATGCGGTTCATGCGGCGCATGCGGTCAGCAGTCAGGCGGCTCATATGCGGCCATGCGGTCTTATGCGGCATGCGGCTCATATGCGGCCTCATGCGGCTCATGCGGTCCATACGGTTCATGCGACGCATGCGGTCCATGCGGTCCATGCGGTCCATGCGGCTCATGCGGCACATGCGGTCCATGCGGCTCATGCGGTCCATGCGGCTCATGCGGTCCATGCGGCTCATGCGGCACATACGGTCCATACGGTCTATGCGGCTCATGCGGCACATGCGGGCCATGCGGTCCATTAGGCTCATGCGGCACATGCGGCCATTAGGCTCATGCGGCCAGGCTGCTGCTGCTGCCGCATGGAGGGATCCGCTGACTGTGCAGATTATAAATCAGTTATGGAAAGGCTGAATCAATGCGATTAAATTAGATCCTATCTTTGTGGGATTTAAATTAATTCAGATCCTATCTTTGTGGGATTTGAATTAATTTCATGGGATTTGAATTAAATCTCGTTGCTATCTTTTGGGATTTGATTCAATCTTTCCATAACTGAAGAGGCGGTTAGGGTTTCCACCCTCTCTCGATAAATACTCTCTTCTGGCCTCCTTTGTGATAACTACAAAAATACAAGTCAGAGTAGTAGAAAGAGAGAGAGTGCTGCTGCCGCCATTGCAAGTCCATCCGAGGAGTCAGAACAGAGGTGACATCGAGCGTTCCACAAGTTCTTCAAACTTGCTGGTTCCTGGAAGCAGATCGTGTGGGGCGAATCTTGCTTTGAGCAACGGTGTTTTGACACCCCAGCATTGTTCTTCTTCTCATCTCTCTCTAGTTTATTGTAACTTGTTCTGTCCCAATTGCAACATGTTTGCAAGGAAGAACAAGAGATCTTCTCTTTACTATTTCCCTCCTTCAGATTGTAATTTGGATATTTGTTTTATTGTACCATCGTAGATCTTGAGTTTGATCACTGCAAAGTTTTTTGTGTGACATCTCAGATCTCGATTGCATCAGTTTTTCCATCTTTGATCAAGCCCCGGGACTAACATTAAACATAGCAAAGGTAGATGAAACTATAGCCTATATCATCACCAATTCTCGAAATTACATATGCTAACAAGGGAGATGGTCTTCAGATGCAACGTGCAAGCAAGCGTATATAGTAATAGTATCAGTTCAGACCACTCTACTCCAAAAAAGACAAGTATGGCCCCTATCTATCTTGGTCGGGGATAATAACAGTATAGATAGCGAACAATAATATGATTTCCATAAACAATTAATGAGGCCAAGGCATGAAGCAAATGATATCAATTGGCAGTGCAAGAATTGATAGTGATTTTATGCTAACTACAACATCCTAAAAGAAAGAAAAATTAAGTATTAGAGAAAAAAAAAAACAACTCGCTTTCAACTCAGTACATCTAATTGATTGCAAACTAGTGCCCAAAATGGAAGATAGTTGAGTCACGAACCTATCCATGTAAAATACAAACGAACAGGTAGTTAGCTATATGGTCCATGGAGCAGTAGGTCGTTGAAATAATAAGATAGGTACATATGAAGAAAGCACATTAGCATAAAAACATCAAGGATAACTTGCAAAGTATGATAAGAAAAATACTCACCCGCTAAATCAAAGTGAGGTCAACAATATCAGTAATCTTAATGTTCTAAGAACATTAAGATATATTTGGTGTGATGATCAAATTCAGTGGGATCAGATGCTATCTCCTTTGAATGAAGTTGGGGATGGGGATGCAAGAAGTAGAATTCTTATAATCATGGGTGACATTAAATTTTCTGTTGGGAGTAAAAAAAATTATTGTTTCCCAAGATGAATGGCAAGTTCTGGCCTAACTATATTCCTGACTTCTGAAACCATCGAAAAAATTTGATGAAAATTTTAAAAAATAATTAAAAAAAGAAGTAAAGAACTAATTTTATTTTCTTTTTGTGAACCAAACAGTAGAAAGATTTTGAATACCACTAAACCTTATAATCCAATACTAAAGATGCACCAGAGTCTTGCTCACTTGACTGAAGCAGAATAAATATAGAAGCATGCTTTTAGTATGATCCAGACTAGGCAATGAACATTCGGCTTCTCAGAGTTAGCAAACATTTGCATAATGTACTAAAAAGATCACGCATTTTGATGGCCAACAAACTTTGACTGAATCTTATTAGCCTGAATCATAAGGATGTCTCATCAGATATCCATCATTCTTTGCCTTTTGTGAAATCAAGTAATTATATTCAAACCTAATACCTAACTAAAGCCCTAATTCTATCGATCTCTCTTGTAATTCATCCAACAAAATACCTAATTAAAACCCTAACTCTACTGAATTAAAGCCCTAATTCATCCAACCAAATACCTAATTAAAGCCCTAATCCCTCTATAAAAAATATAATTAAATCCCAAACCAAAATAGGGATGCAGGAAGAACAAACGGGAAAGAGAGTCAACCTGCCTTGCGAACTCGTCGGGATGGCCAACAATCTCCCCAAGATAGGAACTCATTGGGATGGTTTGTGAACTCGTCGGGATGGCCCGCAAACTCATCGAGGAAGAGAGAAAAAGGAGGGAAAATATTTGAGGGAAAATATTGGAGGGTTTTGGAAAAAAAGGGAAATTATTTAGGGGAAAATATTGGAGGGTTTTGAAAAGAAATCAGGGAAATTATTTGAGGGAAAAGATTGGAGGGTTTTGGAACACTTTTCTATTCAGCATATGAAATGTACACGTGTGGCATCCTTAATTTGGAAAATATTTGGAACGTTATTAAAGTATACCTATATAATAATAAAAAATAGAAAATTAAAATAAAATACATGAGGAACAATTTTTTGATCTAGAACGTTTATATTCTGTTGCAGCGCCTAGGCACAAAAAATAAGCATTTCAGACTAAAAAATGCCTACTGTTCCAAAATGACCGATTTGGTGTAGTGCTAGTTTGGTAAAATCGAGTCTCCTAAAAAGTCAAAAGTCTTAATAAGTATTTAATTAAGCCATTAATAGGGGTTAAGCCATGACTTTTACTTGTTTTCCTAGTAGGGACACACATATGGCCAGGCCTTCCCTACCATGGCTAATAAACTAGTCAAGGCACACGACTACACTATCCGTGCCAAAATTCCTAGTCGTCATACACCTCAAAACTTACATATGACTAAGGCTATATATACTAATAATAAATATTTGATAAAATTAATTAAAAATCCAAAATCTCTATTTAAGTCAAATAAATAATAAAAAATATTTTTAGAAAAAATTCTGTGGATTTACAAGCTCAAACTGCTTGAGCTGGTACTGACGAATGGGAAGAAGATCCCCTCTGAATGTTAGGCCTCTTCTAGCCTCCAACTCTATCCACCATCCTTTTTGAGGTATACTCATGCCTCTTCGTCGCTCTTACCATGACATCAAAAGTCTGGAACTCATGCTGCTCAACAGCTAGAATGATTTGCAGATGAAGTCCCTGCTGGGACCTCCTCGTCCGGTCCAACTCGATCGCTACCCAATGGAAACCTCATGAACCACCCACCAGTCGTGGACCAAATCCAAAAATTATAGTATGACCACTGCTACCCGCTTCCTATCCAGTGTCCCTATTGCCTCCAAAATGTGTCATGTCCTAGTCCCAAAATACATAGGACTAGAAACGTAACCATGCCAGCTGGTACAATTTAGAAAAAGTTTCCATTTTAATGGACATATCCCAGATGTGTTACATTGTCAGATAGTCTAGATATAAGCTAACTAAACTATATCTCAATCAACAATAATGAATTAATATTAAGAAAGAACATAATACATTAAAGTTTCTCCCAGTAATATACATGTTCGAACAAGCTCAAGAAAAGAATAAGCTTGCAAAATACTAGGCTAAAATAGTCGTGTGAATCAATAGAAGACAAAATATAAACAATAAAGAATAAAATAAAAATTATACCAATAATATATATACCTGAAATCTCGGTGTAGCACTCAACACCTGTCCAACTAGTCTATACTAACTGCGCAGCAAATACTTAGAGATATCACCAGGTTCTCAGAGAGACGTAACAAGATACAAAAGGAACATGCCAATATAAAACTGAATAAATATAAACATGATATAGGTAGCCTAATCATCATACGGTCCATTATCCTACCATCGAAGCAGTGAACCACCCCTATAACCAAATAAGTACAAGGGGTAGTACACTATTCTTCGACAAGACACTATCCCATGCCATAATAGGAACAGAATAAAAAGGAAAACTAACTGACTAAGTTAATGCATGTTGAAGATAACTTTGGATGTATGGATGGATAAATAATGAGGTAGCATCGAAACACATGCCGATGTTGGTCATGAGTCGATGCCCAAACAGGGAGCCATAAAACAAACAGGTAACCATAAACCCACCAGATAACACTGAGGCTAGTGACTCAGCAATCTTCTTCGAAGATTACGAAATCTAAATAGGTAGTCCCATACATCTACTGGTAGTCTTCTCCGCCCATGGACTTGTACAAGTCATATACATGACTCGGACAATCCATACTCAATGCAAAGCCATCCTATCTAGACACAATCTAACTATCCAAAGAGACAATGCATCAATGGCTAGTCAATGTGCAAACTCGTGCATATGAAACCTTACTCACGGTATCGTGTAATAATACGTATCAAGGCCATAGAAGTTATATCAATAACTTAACAAATAAGGTACGACCACTAACTCTAAGTCAAATATACACACATATACACACCCGAACAGAACAAAAAATATAATCTAAACAATAAAGCAAACGTAAGGTATCTTGTATGGAATCTAGGTATATATCAATGGTCCGGCTCCAACAATTGCAAGCAAAATGTTACGAACCCCTAGAATATAATAAAAACTACAATCAATACCAACTTAATGACATCACAACTACCATATATTGATACATATCATATATAGCCTCTACTAAACATTACCTAGCTAAACTAGTACATATCTATTTATGACCATATCTATTATATATAGTATCATATTGCCATAAAATAAAATTTTTATAAAATAAAAATAATACTGGATAATATATATATATATATATATATATATATATATATATATATATATATATATATATATATAAAGAAAACAAGGTATCAAAAATTAACTAGCAACACAAATATGTCAACTTGTCGGGTTGATTGGAACCAAACAAACAATACAAAATATAGATGTTTAATTATGGATTAAATCAGAACAATATGGGGAAAATATGATTTATATCAAAAAGTACATGACATATATCATAATAAAATAGTACGAAGTTTAGATATAAAATAATTTGATATTTAATGAATTTTTTATGTTCAACAACTTGTAGTGTGGAAACGGATGCACAAATATATAAAAAGACTCAACGAAGATTTATCGAGCATTATAGAATAATAAAATAGGATGTTAGAATCATTACCAATATTTCATTTGAGGTCGAAAGGCTTCGTAAGTTATTGGAAACTATCGTGTGCCAAAATTGGTTCAGTCTGGACCAATGTTTGTGCAACGAGTGCCACGGACAAACAAAGTGGATCCACGTGAGGTGGCTCTTGGAGATGAAAGAAGACACGTGAGACTACGCGTTGGAATTGGTTTCACAGTAAAACGATCATTAAAAGTCAGGGAAACACATTATCAAAATAGACAAACCTGTTGTGCACTTCAGATTTGAATCGGTTGAATTATACTTTGTCTATGGCCTTATATCGCCCACCAATGTTATTGTGCCGCTTAGTGAGTATCTGGGATGAAGGAGGGATGTCTTGGGTTTGTGAGGAATATGGTGGTGATGAAAAGGGTCGAGATTGGAAGTACGGGCGACAAGAGTTGCACGGTGCGCACGGAGCAGAAACCTAGGAAGGGCATCGGGTTTTAGGAAATATGGGGAAGCGTGCTCGATTTTTTTTGAAAAAATATAATTTTTTGTGTGGTTTAATGGGTTAGGATTTTATAGGATTTGGTTTTGTAAGATTTGGCTAAGATTTGATTCTCCAATTCAAAAGACATATAATGGTGTATCACAAAAGATTGATTTGGTTTCTATTTTTGGGAAGGAAATATTGAGTGATTTAAATGTGAAATAATCAAAATTGGCTACTATTTAATTGATAAAAATCAATCTAAAATGAATCTAATAGGTTAGAGGCAACCTAAAATGGGCTCTACCAAAGCTTTGTGGACTAGTTTTAGGTAAACAGATTTAATCGAGTCAAAATAGGATTTGAAAGCCTATTAATTAGGACTTGTGTGCCATTTAAATATAAATAGCCCATGGAAACTCATTTGAGTGGGACACTATTGGCATGTGCATAGTAGACTCAAAATAGGTCAAAACCATATATTGGGTCGAATGTTTTGGATCGAGGTTGAGTCCCGAAATTAAATTTAAAGGAACAACAAGATTAGGGTAGATAGTAAAATTGGCCTTTTTACCCGAAAGTTGTGAAATAAAAATAAAGAACAAGAGAATGAGTTTGAGTGGAACATGATATACGTAAAGGAAGGCGGGCTCGTCTAGATCAAACATATGAAGGTAGTTTTAAGAAATTGACAATTATTGTGATCCTAAAATCAAAGCTATGGTAAAGGATATTTAATGGTCAAAACTAATAGCAAGAAAAATATTTATTAATAAATAAATAAAAAATAATTCCATAAATTTTAGGGGGCTTACAACCTACCCATCTTAGAGATTGTCCTCGAAATTAGAGATACAATAATATAATAACACATAATAATAATATTATTAATAATATTAAAATAATAATAATAATCAATGGAAATGATATCCAATCCTACCAGAGCTGGCCTCGGAACCTCCTGCTGAGCTTCGTCTTGACACTTTATACACTCGTAACCTGATGCTGGTTCGATCTTGACTTCAAGCATAGTCCTAACATCTTCCTACGATCCTTTTGAACATGTCTCTTCTTGCTCAAGTCAGGAGCTCCTTTGGCTAGTACGGGGCGACCCTCCGGTAAAGATGTACTCATAGATGTTGGATCTATCCTTCATGTTGCCCTCAAAATTATATTAAAGCATGGTATAGAAACTAGTCACACATGATTTCTATGTGACGCTAATACGAATGGAATTCTAAGTTTACATAACCTACCAAAAACTAAGGTACACTTAGTTCTAGATACATTCTAACTTATACGATGACAACAGCAAAATCAAGGTCAGGATCCTACTAATGAGATTTCTGGAGTGGTACAATTCCCTAAAGGGAATACAAAACTTAGGTATTGTGCACTGAAATCAAGGGCTTTCTAAGGAGTCCTAAGTACCATCATGGTGCTATTGGTCAATGACTCTAAAAATTATTGTTAATTCAACATTATTCCTATATAGACCTGGTCTTCAACAAAATAGAAGAAAATCAATATTCTACTCCTTCTAACTATCAACAAGCTATACCATTCTTACAAGTACACCTAACCACTTTATACCTATCTGCTAGGTAAAAGTCAAGGTTGAGTTAAGGAGATGATCAGATATAATACGCCTGACATAGTATAAACTTATTGGTCAATCTTCTAGTCCTGGTCTTTTATAGTTCATTTCAAGGCTAGTCTCACTAGATATAGAGATGGTCATCTAATCCAACTCAGGCCTTCCTACTCTATTTAATACTCCTAGTTCACATATCATTATGATATTACCACTCGGTAATAATACCTCTAGTACTTCTATTCAAGGTTATATCTTAGGCAAGGGTAGCATGGATTTATTATACTAATGATCCTAGGGTCTCTCATTAGGGTTAAGTCCTGCACCATACTCTATTCTAACTCCCTTTAGGAGAATATCTATAATATTCCTCCCACCTTAGCTATTTACCTAGTCCTATCAAGAATTATAAGTCCACTTCCCAAATTTTTAATTTTTAATTTTTAATTTTTAATTTTTAATTTTTTTATTTGGTTATGATTAATTTTATGATCATTGGGAGTCATGTCGAAGCTTGTAGGTGAGCTATGACCATATTAAGGTCATATGACCTCTATATAGCTTATATATGTATTATTTAGCTATTTTATATTTTATATATTTTTTTGGATATTTTTAGTATTTAATATTTAAGGATTTATTATTTTTTAGAAATTTTAGGATTTACTATAAGGTCATTCGGGCGTATTTCGGGACCAAATATTTTTATTTGTGCTTTAGATGTCTATAAATATTTTCTAGAATATTCTAAGATTTTTTTGGATTTTTCTAGAATTTTTGGAAATTTTTAGATAATTAAAACCCATGTAATTTATTTTTGGGATTTAGTGTGGGTCACACGATGATATTTTGAGACCAAATTTTTTATTAGGCTTTAGACACCTAGATATATTTTATAGAATTTTTTGGTTTTTCTAAATTTTTTGGGATTTATTTAAATTTATTTTGAGTTAAAATAATTTTTAAATGATTTTCTGCAATTAATAATTAATTACCCACTCACCCACCTAGGACGGGCCCACCTGTCGGCACCAGCTACAGTAACCGCTCTTTCTTCTATATATATATATATATATATATATATATATGATTACAGAATTCCAAAAACCCTATTTTCTTTTGGCCGATTTTTAAGGAGATTGATCCTTCGAGACTTCCAACTTCACGGAGCGATTGCGGACAGCCCCGACTTCGTTTTCATGCACCATTTTTTTGTTGAAATCGTCTCGAGGTCAGCTTTTATAATATATATTATAATTACTGATAATTTTTTTGTAAATTTCTGAAGATTTTTTTAGTGTCGGTTGTCCAAAACTCGACGCATTGCACGATTTTCAAGATCCTGGGAGATCTCGAATTCTGAATTGCGATCTGTTTGAAGTATTGGAATCTAACATAATGATCTTCAACATATAATTTTTCTAGAATTTTAGAAGTTCGTTTACCATTTTATTTATTACGTTGAACTCAGATTTGATCGATAAACAACCAATTTGGTCACGATTAGCCATAACGGCGATATCTTTTGACCAAAGTATGATTTTGTGGCACGATCGATTCTGGTGCACTCGTGGAACTAAAATCTTCCAAGATGCACTTTCAAAATCTTGAGTTCATAACGTTTGACTAGTTAGTCGATGGAATGCCTCGATTTGCGTGCCATGGTTTTCAAAATTGGAAACATGACTTTCTATGGCCAAAATTCCTTATTTAAGTTATATTTTAGATTATTATTAGGTTAAATTAGATTTTTAAGTAATTTATTTTAGAATTAAGTATTATCAGATAGGATAACCCATTAGCCACTTATTCCATGATTTTAGAATTAGAATCTTAGAATTGACTTGTGGTTTTCGTGCACGGTTAGCTTCTATGTCGAAGTTCCTTTCGTCCTTGACTTGTGAAAACGGTTTGTCCAGAAAATCAGACAAGTTTCACTATGACATTATATTACCTTTATTTTGTACTACATGTATCTTTATATCGTCTTTTCATTGTTACTTCTTGTTGTCATCATTCTAGATTCATCATGATTACTGCTTGTGCATAAGAGTTAGAGTTGTTATATTAATGTACATGTTTATGCCTAACTTTTAGTTTATCATGATTATCGTGTATCGTATTGTTAATGTTTATCGTGTTGGACATGTACTTGTGAGTTAGTCGGGTAGGAGAATACGACTAGTAGACATGTGGTACCCAAGTGTATCCTAGAGTTTATTCGGTCGGGGGACCGTCTTACAGTGTTTGTTCAATCAATACACCTCATGTGTTTGTTGATTGTCCGACCTGACCTAACCCAACCATATGTTGAACGTTGGTATTCTAAAACACACTGTACACATGATCTTTTGTTGCTATATTGTTCATTCACTTCATTTCCATCGAGTTGACTGTCATGTTGTCTTTATGTTATAGCTATACTCTTTCGTGTCATGCATATAGTTCGTTTTCCTTATTATTGTTTCCTTCATGCATGTATAATATATTGTATAGTGTAGTGTTATGGTGAACTTATTCCAATCTTGACTGTATATATTTTTTCAGTTAACAGATTCTTAATGGCTATTCTTAATGACTTGCTTACTTGCTTTGGGTTTCCTTCGGGTGGAGTTGGAGATGTCTTGAAGGACAAAACCTAGAGACTAGTTAGATAGTTTAGATTTTGTGAGACATTGTATTTGGTTAAATATAAATCTTTTAAATTTTATAATTGATTTAGAAATATGAATGAGCAATAAAATAATTATTTATGAGCATTTTGTTTATTGCGGGCTAGACAGTATACTCCGGCGATACTGCGGCATAGGCTGGACTTGGACACACACTCACATCCCGAAAAATGGGAGCGGATTGTGACAAGTTTTTTTGGTGGCCTATACAAGTCAGTTTTCACAAAATTATGCAAACTCACGGTAGTATCTATATTAGTCATACTACTGCCAGAATGCGACTAGAAAATGCTCATTCACAATTAGGATTGATTTAATTTTTAATAAGATGACTAGGAATAGGAGTTCCTTATTCAATTTGACTGTTGGGTAGTCAAGGTTGCTAAATAGGCCATATGATTTAGCCAAGAATTTATTGAATTCTAAACTATATTAGATAACTTGAGAAATTTTCCTAGAATGATGTACTATTGTGTTTCGACACGATGGTAGGATCAAAGGTGGGTAGACTATTCACTTGGTAAATTAGGCCTTCATAAAATTCAAGCCTTATTTGTTCAAATTTCATTTTTGCCCTCTCTTCAAGCATCGTCATCATATCGTAAGTACATATTACTTACTTATTTCCTTTGGCCAGAAATAATTATTTTTCCTAGGAATCTATATTTTATTTTCATCTATTGAGTTTTGAGCCTAACCTGATTCAATTATCTATTTATTAATTCCGAGTATGTTTTTGTTGAAATTCAAGACATATATGTTTTCCTCGATCCTTGAATATAAGAGAATTAGAAATTTTACTTCTCTTGTTGTTCAGTCATTTTTTCTAATCAGTCGTCTGATTTTCAGAAGTGATACTTTTATTCAAGGACAGATACTTACATTTTTCTATCATGATAACTTGTTGAATTTCTAGAAGCTCTTTTAAAATTCTTATAGATATAGTTAAAATAATTTTCGATGACTTATAATAGCAAGGCAGATGCACACTGTCGCCATTTATTTGAGATATGGAGATTGCGGGTTCACTGCAGCGAGCAGTGCATAACCCCTAAGTTAAAGTAATTTTAAGTAAGCGTAGGTTATTGAATATTATTAAAACTATATCTTAATTGTCCTATTTGATCTTTGAGTTATTATGTCAGTATTGGATAGAGTATTCGATACCATATCCTTATTTGAATCATGAAACCAAAAGTTTACTGCAGACGGATGTACACTGGCGAGACATGGATTCTTGGTTAAATAAATTCGAATATAACAGGCTAACATGTGGCAGTCTTCTCGGGGAAGCCAAATGACAGTCATCATGACTGATAACACGTCAGTCGAGGAAAATCCATTTCGATTCCCGAACGCGCGGCGCTCGAGGAGATTGTGTCAGATTTGTCATAATGACTGATAGCTATCCTGCACCATTAGCAGTTGGCGCGAGGTAATCAATGAATTAAGCAGATGGCACTAAAATAGCCGTTGGCGCCATTCAACAGTGGCGCTAATCAATCAAATTATCATCCAAAGCAGTTAGATGACATGGCACGCATGCCACTAATCTCGAAGAACGTGCACAGGATACTGCCCATGACCACGCGCATCTCTCTCACAGAATGCCATGCGTCTCATGCAATTAAGTTAACCGTTCGCACAAAGGGTGAATGGCGCGCCAATGGCTGTCTGCGACAATCAGAATAACTAGCTGACAGTTATTTCAAAACTCTATAAATAGAGTTCCAAATCACTTTCAAATCATCACTAATGATCATAATCTTCTGAGCACTTGTTGTAGCACTCTCCAAAGGCTTTCTTCTTCGACATCGCATCGTCCAAGGAATAAATTGATCGCCTTCTGATCAGATTCCTATAGTTGTACTTCTTCAGAAATCAATTGTACTATTGTACTTTCTTTTTTCTTAGTTTGTAAAGAAACTTTTGTTTTTGTAAACAAAATGTCCTAGACTTGGCGAAAAATGCATCTGATTGTGCTCATGTGCTTGTCAATGCGAAAACACTTTCAAGTAGAAAGTCTACTTCTCTTGGGAGAGACAATCAAATCAATGCCAAGAAATTAGACTCTACTCAAAGTCTATTTTCTACTGCTCATCTGTGCCGCGCCAAACGCGCTGGAATAGTGTGCACAAAACAACAGGGTATCATGCCCCTCCTCATGGCCAGTGCCAATCAAGCCAGAGTCAAGAACTTCCTATCATGTACATTTCAAGAACAAGTCAGGGTAAACTGAGGGTTTCCCAGACAAACAACCAGGTGGTGCACGACTCTGACATGTGCACTTACCTCAATCAGCACAGAACAACGTCAAGCCTGCATCAAGAACAATCTGCACCACCTACCAAGTTGCGCACAGGGAGAGTTCCTCAAGTCAAGAATCCTCTCACTTATGCCAACGAAGTCAGCACTTCTCTGTAAACATAGGGTACAGGGCACCTCAAGAACCGACATCATGTTACTAACATCATTAAGGAATATGTACCTCCGAATTCTTCTTATCCTGTCACTGTAACCGATCTCCGTGAACTTTTTGTACAAAAGCGGAAGATGACAAGACCATCTCGTCCACCTGTAACTCCACATCAGGAACATCACTGTAATCATCACTACGAAGTAGTGATAAAATGTTGTTGCCAGTCAGCTAAATGGCCTGTCTTCGACCGTTTGAACTACACTCGGACTCCTGAACTTGTGATGGTGGACGAAGATGAGTTGCTATATGCTTCGGTTAACATGACTTTCCGAAGCACTAGGGGTAGAAAATGTTCAAGCCATAATGTATCTCGCAATCCCAGTCAACAATACCTTGATCATATCCGTGACTCCGATGAAGGAGTCTACCAAAATACTAGATCAAGAAGCTGAGACCTATTCGATCAAAAGAATCTTCCTTCCGACCAAGAAACAATCGGTCAAAGGAATCTTCCTTCCAACCAGGGAATAATCGATCTTCCTTCCGACCGAGAAACAATCGGTCAAAAGAATCTTCCTTCAGACCGGAGAACAATCGGTCTTCCTTCCGACCAAGAAACAATCGGTCAAAGGAATCTTCTTGATTCTGACCAAGATTTCTTCGAACAAAGGAATCTTTCCACTCTTCATCCTGAGTAGTTCCCTGCATGACTTTGACGCCGATAGTGAGAGCTCTGAGCGGACTATCTTTTCTACTAGCTCATCATCGATAGCCAGAGAAGTGACTGCCTATGTCACAGATGAAGAACAAGATGCGTCTAGCTCCGGCAATCAAGAACAGAGAATTGCTGTATTAGAGACTAACTTGAAAACTATGGCTAAAATGGTTGCAAGTATGCATGCTGTGATCATAGCACAGCATACTATTCCACCGATTGTGAATCCAATTCCAACCGAAGAACAAATAGCAGCATCAGGCCCTGTCAACACCGGTCTGGGGGTACAATCTTCTCACAATGCTACTATACCCGCTCAGGCTACTCCAAGTCAGTCTGGTGCTAGGGGTGGTGCTTATCATGCAGTTCTACCTCCTAACACATAGAATTAGTCTACTACTCCCCAAGCATCAGAGGATACAAATGAGGCAGTGAAGCTTCTACGTAGTCAGTTTGAAGCTTTCAAGCAGAAGGATGGTCTACAGAAGTTGGAGATCAAGAAACCCTACCCTATAGAGTGGAAGGAAGTCTCGTTTCCACCCAAGTACAAGCCACCAACCATCATGCTGTTTGACGACAGTTCATCTCCAGGTCAATACCTTAATCACTTCGAGGTGATGACTGATCAACTCCAACTGAATGATGCTCTACTCACTAGAGTATTTGTCGGGTGTTTAGTGGGTACTACCTATGACTGGTATAATAGTTTGCCGGATGGTTGCATAACATCTTTTACGGGATTCAAGCAAATGCTCTTAGAACGACTCTATGAGGGAACAAACGACATGACTATGTCGGCCCTCATCAAAATCAAGCAACGATCTAATGAAACTGCTGAACGTTTTATTGAGCTCTTCCGTCGTGAGGCACTCAAAATGCCTCAGAGGACTCCAGTTGCACTGATTATAGATACATGCAATTCAAACATTACATATAGTCAGCATATGGATTAGACCCACACAATTCCTAGATTGGGCCTCTTTCATAGTAAGTGCCAGGGCAGCCGAGGAAAGTGCTGACAAGTTCAAACAACTAGGCATCCAGATGCCTAATCTTGACAAAGTTGAACATTCTGCAACCAACAGTGGTGGGCGTCAAAACAACCGCAAAAATAAAGAAGCTTTAGCCATCGGTGTGAAAGACATAGAAACTTTAGCCGTCAATATAGGTCAATCAACATCTACTACGGCAGCACCCCCCACAGAAAGCACAGCATCCAAAAGAAGAATATTCCTTTGACGAGGACGACATCATGAGCATATTTGATCGTCTAATCAAGAGCAACAAACTTCAACTGCCCGAAGCAAAATGACCAGACGAAGTAGGTAAAATTGACAATCCTAAATACTGTGTATATCACAGGTTCATGGGACATCCGATGAGGGCTTATTACGTACTCAAAGGGAAGATCCAGGAGTTGATCAACGCCAAGGCAATCCCCCTTCAACAGGATGAAAAGACGGAGACTGCTAATGTCGTCTCTCTATAATTTGGCAACTTTCCCGCCCAACTGGTGCAGGATGGAGTCGTCCCCATTCCAAAAGCCACTATGGAGATCGTCAAGCTTCCACCAGCGTGAAGTGACGGTCTCATGCCCCTATCAACTGATAAAGAGATTATGTGGATTCACTCTGATTTGGTTACTGACTTTGAATCCAACACACCTGCTTCCTCTACAAAGTCAAGAAAGACACCAAATACAAGTCATGTCATATAACTTTACTGGGTGGTTATTTTCCATCTTTGGATGCTACCTTCATTCCAGCAGCAGTTTTGCTTTCTTCTGCTGAAGCACTGACACCAAAGCAGGAAGTTAACTACCAGCCAGCATTCCATCTATATAGTCAACAGTCCTGCGAACTGATGACGAAGATGGGATATGATCTACAGAAAGCCCCCGGTTTAAATTATAGGAAGGTGTCACTTATACCTCTTTCTCTATGCCTGCAACACAATCAGTCTCGTGTTGGCTTAGGATTCTGGACAAATCCTTCGTCGCTTCAGAAGAAGTATTCGAGAAATAAGACTCTAATGAAGAATTGCAATATGGTTTCCTTTGTACCAGCGCTAAAAGAGGAAGCCATGACCGGTACCAGATCTGGGAGACTCTACCTTAGAGACTATCCAGAGGGACAAAAGAATGCAATCTTCCACCTCCAGTCCCTGATGCCCCTTCAGCATCTTCTCCGCCTGCTGTCAAAGTTCCATCGACTTCATCGTCTCAAACGGAAACAACTCCTCCCAAACCAACAGCGGCCGATAAAGGAAAATAGCCAGTTCACTTTGATAAAATATTAAAGAAAACTCCACCTCTTAGACTGGAGAAGCCGTATAACTTTGATATATTGGCTCAGCTAGCCAATACTCTGGCGAGATTATCAATCTTTGAGCTTCTATGTCTCTCGAGGGAAACTCGAAAAATACTAAGTGAAGCTTTAATGCAAGCCGACGCTTATCTGGCATACCTTATAAAGCCAGATGAGGAACCTATGGCTTATTTTCACTGTCATAGTATGATGGAGCTGATTCCCAATATCACCTTTATGCAGGAGGATATGCTTCTGGAGGATCGACCTCTCTATTTTATGGGGTATGTCGATACAATGAAAGTCGATCGCATCCAGATTGACCCTGGATCTGCACTCAGCATTATGTCGAAGACTTTATTAGATGCATTGAAAATCCATGTCCATAATCTCTCTACCACAACCATGACTATTCTGGGATTTAATTTCGAAAAAAGTGACCACTAAGAAAGATTCGCCTGAAAGTTTAAATCGGCAATCTCCGCACGAAAGTCACTTTCTATGTGATTGACAATCATGGTTCCTACAATACCTTATTGGGAAGACCGTGGTTTCATGAACATAACATCATGCCATCAACTCTCCACTACTGTTTCAAATATGTGGATGACAACGGAGAAGTCTAAAAGAAAGTGACTGATCTTAATCCCTTCCGGGGCATCGAAGCATATTTTACTGACTCCAGGATGTACAAAGAGGAGTTCATGAAAGTCGTACTGGCCATGGACACCGAGGAAGATTAGAAGGACAAACCAGATGACGTCCTTATGATTTCGGTCAAAAAATGTACTTCTTGTCCTTCATCTTCTCAGATGCTGACCATCTATCTCTCTTTTTCTATCAAGCATCCTCTTGCTGAAAAGACGGAGCATAGGGAGCTCACCTCTTATGAGCCTCTTGTTATTGACCTTTGTCGTAACAAGCCTTCTCTTTCTACTTCTCCTTCTCTTGTCATCAATCTTAGCAAGACATCGGCTAAGATCAAAATCTATGTTGTAAATGATGATGTAATTATTAATAAAGTAGCATCTCTTTTGCAGTATACTGATGTCAATTACTATACCCAATGTTATCTAGACATCCTGGAAAACTTCAAACCCCTTACATTAGGAGCAGTCCAACCTCTTCGAGATGAAGTATCACTTGACTCAGTACAAGATTTATTCTTTCTGGTTTCTTTCCGAAAGAAGGACAAACATCCTATTCTCTTCAGCAAAGGATTGAAACAAAAGGCTACATCCGATAGTGATACTGAAAATGACGATAAAGGGCGACTTCAACTATGTCGTTACAGTCAATAGTCAAAGTACATCATCCAGAAGATGGGCTACAACTTCAAAACTGGCCTCAACTGTGGTAGGGGAAGGCACGTATACCTGCTCCAAAAGAAAAGTTGGTACAATACTACAACAAAACAAAGCATGGGTTAGGCTATACCTCGCTGATCATGACCCCAAATGCTTCTGAGTCTGATAAAAAAAAGCTATCTAAATTTTCTGACTCTGCCTCATGGGATTCGGACACCAGCATAGGTCACGTCCATCGAGTGACTCTATCTTCCAATATGGTAACCGTCGAATTCTCAGAAGACGATGCTGACTTCACTGAAGCTCCTGAATCTGATCCCTGGTCACAAAAGATGGATACTCAATGGGAACTTTGCTTCGAACAACGTAAACCACCTACCAAAGATCAATTAGTCCAGGTCGATGTTGGATATGAAGCTTCTCCAAGGCCAATCTTTATAAGCAAAAGTCATCCCGATGCAGATAAACAAGAACTGATTCAGCTCATTAGGGAATACATTGACGTATTCGCCTGGAGTTACGACGATATGCTAGAATTAGATCCTCAGATCGCTACCCATAAGCTCAACATCTTACTAAATGCAAGGCCAGTTAAACAACAACATTATCGATTTTGACCTGACATGAAGGATGCTATAGAAGCCAAAGTCAAGAAGATCATTGCCAGTGGCTATGTCAGGAAAGAACAATATCCTGACTGGGTGGCTAATGTCGTCCCAGTTATAAAGAAAATTGGGAAGGTCCGAGTCTACATCGACTTTAGAGACCTTAGAAGCTTGTCCCAATGATGAGTTTCCTCTTTCAATCACTGATGTCATGATCGACAATACTTGCGGGTTTGAGCGGATGTCTTTTATGGACGGATTTTTCGGATACAATCAAATCAGGATGAACCCCGAAGATGAAAAAATATACATCTTTCCGCACTCCCCTAGGAGTCTACTGCTACACAGTTATGTCGTTCGGTCTCAAAAATGCTGGTGCAACCTATCAACGGGCCATTAGTACTATTTTTTGTAAACATTTACGAAAGACTGTCGAATTCTATGTCGACGATATTGCTGTCAAAAGTCATCTAAAAGAAGATCACATCCAAGACTTAAGAACTATTTTTGATCTAATGTGCCAGTATCAACTTAAAATGAATCCCACCAAGTCATTCTTGGGAGTCTCTAGTGGCAAATTCCTCGGATTCGTTATTACCTCTAAGGGTATACATGTTGACCCCAGGAAAGTCAAAGACATTCAAGAGATGTATCCTCCATGCAACCTAAAAGAGCTATGAGAATTCCAGGGACGGCTTACGTACATCAGAAGATTCATCTCAAATCTCTTTGGACGTTACAGACCGTTCACTCAACTAACACTGCTAGAATGAGTCATATTAGCGACGTCCAAAAATGTCGCTAATAAGTAAAATATGTCGCTAAATCAATTTAGCGACATAATTAGCGACAAAATAAGCAGGTCGCCGAAAAGCTGGTCGCAGATCAAGAGTTCGTCGCCAATCGTCGCCGTTGCGATGAATAGTCTACGACGCTAAAACATCGCAAACTTAGCGACGTTTAGCGACATTTATAGTACATCGCCAATTTAGCGACGTATATAGCGACGTCTATTCCTCGTATGTGGTGACATGGCAAGGTTTGCCATGTCAGCATGCTAGGCGACGTTTAGCGATGGCCCGTCGCAGTTAGCGATGTCTAGGTACATATTTGCGACGTACTTTCGCGTCATAAATCTATCGCCAAATGTTGCAATCCGTCGCTAACATGCTGGAAAATTAAAAAATAAAATAAAATAGAGTTTTCAAATCCTGCACACTGCACTTTATATACAGTTTAAACAAAAATCTTGTACTTTATATACAGTTTAAACACTAATCCTGCACACTGCACTTTATATTCAAATCCTGCACACTGCATACTACACTTTATATTCAAATCCTGCACACTGCACTTTACACTTTACACTTTACACTTTACACTGCACTTTATATCATCACAAACATCATCACAGACACATCATAGGGCCAATACATACAACTCATAACAAACATCATTACAGACACATCCTGCGTCACAAACATAAATATATTCAAATCCTGCATACTATACTTCACAGACACATATCATCACAAACATCCAATAGAGTCAAATAAAAATGAGAGATGATAAAAACTCTCCCACCAAGTATATAAACAAAAGTGTACCAATAAATAATTTGCCCATAGGGCCAATACATACAACTTATAAAAAAATCAATAAAATCACTGAGGACCCCTGCTGCACATCTGAGATAGCATGTACTCATACTGCTCTTGTGTGAGCTGCACCATTGGGGCAGTAGGAGGCAGTGTAATGTCTGAAGTCGGTACCGTCTATGGACCGGGAGGACGTATCTGCTCCAGCTCTCGTAGTTGCTCAGCATGCGCAGTAAGGGTACTCACCATCCTCTGAGTACTCTCCTCAATCGAAGTATGTACCTGAGTGAGTGAGGTAGACATGGTCCTCTGCGATCCCTCCAGCTCGACCTGTCTACGTTATGTGCGCTGCGTAGACTCGATGAGCGTATGCAAGCTGGCAGCTTAGTCTGCTGCAGACTCATCAGCTCATGTATACTGTGCTCGACCGTAATAAATCGTCCGATGATCATCGGATCGTCGCTCTGCGGTATGGTGATCAGAAATCTGCTGCTGCAACTCGCGACGCAGCTCGTCGATCTGACGACCAATATCTTGAGCTCGTGATGACGCCTGCGAAGCTGGAGACTGTGCACTAACAAAGGGGGCCCGGGATGACTCTGAAGCCAAATAAGCGCCGTAGGATCCCGTACCGTAGTACGTACCCTTCTGAAGACCACCAACGGTGGTCATCCAGAGGTAGTCCGGCGATGGAGCTGTAGGCGGCTGGAAGGAAGTAGCAGCCACCCCATCTGCTGACGCACTAGCAGCAGCAGCCGCCTCCTCTTGTAGTCGAAGAAACTCGGCCTAGAACAATGTTTGCTAACGTCTAAGTATTTGCTAAAGTCTATATTGATATCTATTTTCCTATTTTCTAAATTATAGTAAATTAATATAAAGAATAGAATGTATATATGCCTGCATCGCCCTCTCATCCATGAACTCTCCAGTCCTCCGATGGGTGACCAGGAAGACGGTCACCATATTGGGGTCCTCACCCTTTTTTACCTGTTAAAATATATTATCTATTATTACTATTAAACATTCTATCCAACTATATATAAAATAATGTCCGTCATAGGAAATGTACCAGACGACAAAAATGCTCCGTCATCGAAATGGAGCTACCACACCACTTACTGGCGCTCGACCGCGCCACCTTGGCCTTGTCAGACCGCTCCTGGTACCTGGCCTCGCCGAATCTAGCCTTCATCGCAGTCCACTGCTTTGGCGTGATCCAACCATGGATCGGCTTTCCGGAGCTTTTACGAGACTTCTGGTCGTGGATTGCATCACGGATGAGCTTGCCTGCGATGGCAGAAAATTGGGCCTCGATCTTCGCCGCCCGGTACGGTGGATAAAAGTAGGTCCTCTACAAGAAGTAAAATAGAAAAGTTGTATAATATACACAAATGATTATTAAAATTTAAAAATAAACAAATTTTTTACCTTGAAGTGGGCCAACCAAAAGGCCTTCCTATCCGCGGGAGCATCTGAGTAGTTAATCCAAGGCCCACCATAGTTCTGCCTCAGAAATAATCCCAGCTGTCTCTGTACTGCAGGAGGCCGATATCTATACAATAATAAATTTCATGAATATATATATACATATAATTATTTGAGAAATATATATTAACTAATTAACTTACTTCGTAGGCCCGTCCGTCCAAATCTCCATACACATCTCGTCCGGGGGAGCGCATGGAGGGTCGCTCTCACCTCCTGCCTGGGCAGGATCAGTCTGATCGCCGTCCTCCATATGCTCGACGTCGGCTCTCTCCATGGAGCCGTCGGCAGGAGGAATGCTGGACGCGGGATCAGGAATGCTGGACGACGAGGGCGGAGTCGCCAACCTGCTGGAACTGCCCTGTCCCGGTAATGGATCGGGAACAGAACGGTACACTGGCGTACTCGGAGATAAGGATGAGGGTACGGAATCTGCATCCCTAGCCCGAGGCAGACGGGACTTCCTAATATAATATCCTCTGCGTCATCCTCCTGGTCTAATCATATCTGATAATAACATATGACAATAAAACAAATATACATATTTATATGATAGACATCACAGATTTTTGAAAAATATCATAGTCACAGATAAAAGTGTCACTAAAGTGTCACAAATTTATATGATAAAAGTGTCACTAAAGTGTCAAATATGATGATAAAACAAACGTACAGATTTAATCCTCTTCTGAAAATTCATCTAGTTCGTTTAGCTCATCTTCTTCTTCTTCTTCCTCCTCTATATCTTCACTTTCATCTGCATCTTCCTCTTCAAATAATTCTACTTCTTCTACACAATTAGATGTGTAATGAGGAACTTCCATCGTGTCCACTTCTATAATATTTGTTACAAGAGGTAGTTCATCCTCTTGATAAGCTATATCGTCAACCTTAAAGGTATTTCTAGCTTTGGTCTTGCATACTGCCCACCAGTCCGACCTTGTTGTTCCCCGTTTAAGATAACTTATGAAGTACACGAGCTGAGCCTGACTTGATAGGACAAATGATTCATAGGCTTGATATCGACGTCGATAGTTTATATCCACAAGACTGTGCTTGTCTACTTTTTAACCTTGACCTTCAATCGGATCGAGCCAATCATACCTGAATAACACAATCTTAGCAGGCTCTATTCCATAACTATATGTCAGCTCCAAAATCTTCCGTAGGACGCCATAGAAATCGTTGCCCGTATCAACATCTTTGTAGTTCGAAGATCTGATACACAAACAGCTATTTTTGGTGGAATCAAGATCCACAAAGTTGTCTCTGATCGGGCAAGTTGTTGATTTGAACCTAAACCCAGTAACACAGTAGCTTGGCCATATTTTTGAAGCATAAATTGGTCCCTTGGCTAGCGTTCTAATAGACCCATTCTCAAGTCTTGCGTATGGACGATCGACCAAAATACCATAAAAAAATAAATTAAGCTCATTCTCAAGTGCATATACAGAAAGGTAATTATAGAGTTCTCAAGTCTTACATATGCACTCAACCATGATAGAAAATAATGCCTCATTTCTTGTTCTAGTTCTTCTTCTGTTATGTGTGGCCTACCTGACCTCACATCATCATTAAATATGCTGAAAACAACATCGTTCAATTAATGTAATAGTATAATAATCAACACTATTAAAATAATGTAGACGTATTAATTACTTACCCCTCCAGCTTCTCTACTTCATCATCATCGCAGTTGAGTAATACATACACCTGAGCAGTCCTTAGCTCATCATCGTTCAGATATCTCTTCTTCATTTTACCCGATGGCTTTCCTGGAGCATTAAATACCTTCAGTATTGTATCATTACATTCATGATCTCCGTCGTCGTTTTTGGAAGCTCTCATTCTATTAGTTGCAACATGAGACTTGAAATACATCGAACAAAAGTTTATAATCTCCTCGAGAACATAGGCTTCACAAATAGAACCCTCGACCCGTGCCTTATTTTTCACCTTTTTTTAGGTGATTCAAATATCGCTCGAACGGGTACATCCATCGATATTCGACGGGTCCACCAACACGTGCCTCATAGGATAGATGAATCGGCAAATGCCCCATAGAGTCGAAGAATTCAGGAGGAACCACCATCTCTAGCTTGCACAGTATTACCGCAATGTCCTTCTCTTACTTTTCTAGACGATCAATGAGCAATTTCTTAGAACAAAGATTCCTGAAGAATATGCTAATCTCCGTCAATGGATGTCACGCCCCGACCCGGAATCACCCGAATCATCTTCCTCGCTGGGGCGTGATGCCGCACGAGCCTGAAGTTGCGCTCGTACAAGGCAAGATGACAAGTTCTCAAATGGTTATCTTTGAATTGAACGTTAACAATGAAAGAAAAATAGAGTATACGAAAACGATTCTCTTTATTGATATTCGAAATCAGATTACAAAGGCTTTCGATAGCCCAACGGAATTTACCAGATTGGCTACAACACTCAGGTTCTCTCTTGCCCATAAAGGATTTTGCCGTTCCATACATCATACCTTCTACATCTCGGTCGCATCAATCCAGCTGCGTAGTCCGAGCGTCAATACGATAGCACGCTTCAATGCTCTTCGGCATTCCAAGCCTTAACACGTTCAAGCAACGCTTCGCCGCGAGCAATCCATTCCCTGCACCCTGTATGAAGCTGGTGGGAGATCAGTACGTTCGTCCTCGCATGTACTGAAGCAAAGATCATCTTTCCAAACCAACATTTTAATATTTATGTTGAATCATGCAACTTAGCTTATGATCTTGCTATGTTCTCCTTAGAGTCAATTTCATGGCATATTCGAAAGCGTAAAGCATGTTATCAAAGCAAGCATGTTATCGAATTGAATAGGCAAGCAAGCAAGCATTCTCGTGTTTGATTCGTGGTGCGACTCTTACTAAGACGACGCACTCGCCCTTGCACCGACGCAAGGTGAATACGCCTATCAGTTTTCCCTGTCATGTTATAAGTGCTCTCTATTCGGATCCATCGATGCAGGATATACATATACCTTGCACTTCCAAACCCGTCGCCCTTATCTATATGAAGGTCACTAGCTTTTCGGGCTAGAATGGACTTATATTATCAAATCGAAACATAAGACGATATTAACTCCGTGCGGTTGCTAACCAACATCAGAGGCCATCGAAATAATCACAGCAAGTTGCTTAACACATCCGCATAAGGTCGCTACCCTGTCTGGTCGAAGTGGCGCCAACAATACTCAAACGAATCCCTCCTAGGTCGAACGATCCCAGCGCCCTGGCGCGCCGCATTCGAGGGAACACCCATGCACGGGCTTTTATATCTTTAAGTCCATTTGACCATTTGACCATGCAACGAATCTTATATTTCATACAACCAAGCAAGTTCGCTTATCGCTATTTCAATTGGCACAACGCCCGAATGTCCTCAACGAACGCCTGAAGGCCATGAACATTTCGAAGGGCACCATGCCGCATTACCCATCTCGTATTTCCTTCGTTAACTTTCTATGTTCTTGCATTTCATACTTTGTTTCAATGTTTCAATGGCATCATACCTCAACTCAATGCTCGTCAACCGAACGACCCGAAGGTCCCGAACACCTTTTGAGGCATCATGTTATATCCGACAGTTCTGCCACATTCATGCCACAACTGTATTCTTTCGCAACGAAGCCATCTTTTATTATCTCGTGCACGCAGGCACGTTTCGATCGTATTTTCGATGTTCTATGACTTAGCATTCAAAGTCCGTGGCTTACGCGCTAGGGCGTTCGCCTATTGTCTTTCAATGTTCTAGCCGTTCTAACTCGTTCGCGAAGGCACGGTATGGTTCGTGCACTAAGGCACTCGCCGAGTACAATTATCCCATGTTATTACGGCTTGCGCACCGAGGCGCTCGCCTTTGCGATATCCAATGTTCCATAGCGACTCGTACGTTTGTCGTACGATTCATTTCAATTGTTCTATCTAGTGTTCAACACACACTACATTATAGGTTAACTCAGCATACAATGATATATTTGACTTATCGAATGAAGGAGTAAAAAGAAGTCAATCCTCCCACCTTGAGTCGATACGCCTTTCTCGTTTCGTCGAGCCGATGCGGCTTGATTTCATAACTTTGTCGCATAGCCACTCTCCTGACTTAGCCATTCGAGCACTTCGTGCTTATTGAGTTTGTACGTCCAATTTGCCTTAGCATGCCAACGCTTTCGCTGCGTCGCAAGGCGATAATTTGCTTTCGCGGACCCCTTACTGAATAAGGCAAAAGATCGACCTCTAACATTTCAGCGTAAACGTATAGCCGGCACATGAAACCAACTAAAATCATTACTTGTATCGATTCGGACTTACGCCTTGGTCGATTCGATTTCTTAGAATCTTCGAGCCGTCTCAACGCACTTATCCTTCGAGGCAAGGCGGCGCTTTGCATCGATTCACTCAATGCATTCTTTGGGACAAGACAACTCTTCGCATCGACTTAGTTCGATGTATTGCTCGGGACAGCTTAACACTTTATATCGATTCGCATCGATACGTAATCGGGTCAATGCAACTCTTCGAGTCAACGACTCAGCATAATGTACCGTACGGAACGGGGCATTACAGAATATACCACTCAAAATAAGGTTCGTCCCGAACCGAAACCAATACTAAATTTCCAAGGGTTTCATTAGATCGTTCTACGATCTCGTCTCACTATCGTTTGGATCGTACAACTTAGTTTGGAATCATACACATATTTTAGGCGTCCCACCAATATACGCATTTCAGCCAAGCTCAGTTGTAAGATATCGGAACAACGCTAACATGTAACTTCTCATTCTCAATCACTTACCATATCGTATTCTCAATCGGACTTGGCTCTATTACTTGTTCTCGCAATTCTAGCGCACATGCATATTGATACATGCGTGATCGTCCAACAAAATCAAGGCACATAATACGATTTAAAAATCGCATTTCTCACTTTGTATGTTTCATCGGGACTATCAATTCTATGCGTCGCGTAAAGCAGTCGCGCATCCGATCACAACGAGTCTCCGCAACGTCGTGCGTTCGGCGTCACTATCCAACGATTTCTGATGTTTTACTTCGTATCCTATCTCGACATGGTTCTCTTTTGTTGACTTGCAAAAGCATCAACATTCGGACTACGTTCGCTAGGTGACTTACCTAGACATCGTGCTCAGCTTCTCCCGACGGAAGTTTAAATTGACATTGCACAAAGGCCACAATCTATCCGACACAACAGTTTTCATCAATGCGACGGTTCTCAAGACAACGATCGCCTTGACACGAGGTCTTTACGATACGCCTTACGTTCGATTCCTAGCGAATAGGAATTCACTAGCCAAATTCCCAACTTATCCGTCTCGCAACATCGAATATAAGTTTCGATTTACGCAAGCTCAATTACAAGGTAAATCCGAATCTAACGACATGACTCGTAAGTTATTTCCTTACTGTTCCCTCTCATGCATAGCACGATTCTCGCCATCGCCTATCCGAATCACCAAGTTCGCAGGTGAATTTCAAGTTCTATCGTCGACCAACATAACCATTCAAGTATCCATCCGACGAATACTCAAAATCTATTTATATCATTCTCAATCGAAAGTTGTTCCAACAATTCTCGATCGCCTAGACTTATCGTCAACATGCATCGCGTTAATTTGTTATCGATGCAATCTCATATGCGATATCGCATGGGTCATCTTACGGTCTGCAGCATTCAATTTGATTTGGCGGCCAAGTCTTCTAGGGTCAGCTGCCCCGAAGCTACGCTCGATAATTGTGGATCATCACCGAAGGACAGTTTACTATGAACCATGCTATATCTTATTTCGGAGCCAAATCATGTTCCGACGATTTCTACGCGACTTTCCAATTCCGGACAAAACCATTTCTATCGGCGCAACTGATGCGCAACTATCCTCCGAGTAAAGTCATGCGTTGCCGTCGATGATTCCACAATTTACGAAACATCTACTCGTATCGAGTTCGAGTCTATCTTATTTCACGGTCGACACATGAGATGCTATACGCATCGAGCTGTCGTCGATGACTTATAGTCTCGTCTTTGATCAATCACAAAATTTACGATCAACCAAGTTCGTTCATTCTCATATCGTTACTTACAAAATTCCATAGCACGAGGCACACTCTATTTTGCATTCTCACATCGCTTACGTTTCCTTACGTATCGATCTCGATATGTCGTATCCATTTCGATAACGTAAGGGTCAACTTTGAATTCGTTTCAACGTCAACTTAACTCGCATCGCATACATCCAAGTTCGTAACAAACTTTTCCATATGCATCGACTCGTTGTCCGATTTGCCGCATCCCGCTATACTTCGATCGCGTAACTGAGTTACCGATTATCCAACGTCGAACCCTCAAGTCATACGATCTCGTCCTCTAAGTTTTGCGTGTTTTCAGTCGTACTCAAATGAGTTTCGCCGTAACCTAACCAACTATTTCTTAGGCACGATTACTCCCGTCAACCAACTCTTCACCGAAATCGCATATCGTGCGATTCGATTACAATTCGCATCGCCCAACATTTCTATCGAAATTGCAATTCGTGCGATTCGATTCGCCTAGCCCAACATTTTCATCGAGCTCGCAAGTCGTGCGGTTCGATTTCAACGTTTCGAATTTCCTATCCCGTCGATCCGATTGTTGCCTCAAGGCATAATCGTTTTGCTAGTCCCCGTCATTCGACTGATACATAAATTTTCAATCGACATAATCGTTCAATATTACAAGTCCCGCCTTACCGTTCTAACCGATCATCGAAGAACACTTGCATCAACATGCCGTCATACAAATCCTCAATCGAGTCTCGGTGCTATCCCGTCTGTTGCGGACATACCTTCCGCAATTCTCACAATATGTCGATGTAATTCATCGCACACGTGGTATACCATATACCACTCTGAATCGAGCCATTCATTGCATCTGTGGTATGCCATATACCACCCAGAAATCAAGTTACTTCCGTCGCAACGTACTCTTTACGAACTAACGATCTCTTCCGACTCACGATTTCCGCAGTGATCGTGCTTGATCACAACCGTAACTCTGATTAATCAGAATCCGACGCAACTCGGCCAATGCATTCATTTGCCAACACAAGCTCTGCGCGCAACCGAACCGATTTTGTTTCTCGATTTATAACGTTTGTTTTCTTCCATTGCATCTTGTGCAAAATTCATTTTCGATATCCGTTGTACTTCGTGCATCGATTATTTTGATACGCGTTGTACCACGTGCAATAATTTAACTTTTGACATACGTTGCACCACGTACAATATTTTACTTTTAATATGCATTGCACATCGTGCAACGATTTATTTTCGATATTTACCGCACCTCGTGCTTCGATTTATTCTTGATACGCATTGCACATCGTACAACATTTCCTTTCCGACATTCAAAGTCAATGCTCAAATCCGTTTCAACACATTCGATATTGACTTATCGCTTTTCATCGCAAACGCACATTCGAAATCGATATGTGAATCCGTTCGACACATTCCATATCAACTTTTCATTTCTTTTCAACGCATCGTTTACAATCAACGCATGGCAATTGCTGCAGCAACATTCCACGACTATCATTGTATCGATGCAACCAACATTTCTCGTATCGTTCGTTGTAAACAACGAATATCTCAAACCACAATTTATGACGTGTTGTATCTACGGCAACAAATTATCGAATTCATATCTCGCAACTTGTTGTACTTGCAGCAACAAACCTTTTCCGACTTTTCCAACTAACACCATGTAATTTCCAAACAACACGCGACAAAATTACATGATTTGTATTAGACTTATTATATGGAAGATCCAGTGCGGCATCGAGTAGAGTCAAGAGTGATTTCGATTGGTGGTGGGCAACTTTTAGAACTGAAATGAAGCAAGCGTCCAGAGGAAATTGAGCCTAGAGCTCTGATACCAATTTGTCACGCCCCGACCCGGAATCACCCGAATCATCGTCCTCGCTGGGGCGTGATGCCGCACGAGCCTGAAGTTGCGCTCGTGCAAGGCAAGATGACAAGTTCTCAAATGGTTATCTTTGAATTGAACGTTAACAATGAAAGAAAAATAGAGTATACGAAAACGATTCTCTTTATTGATATTCAAAATCAGATTACAAAGGCTTTCGATAGCCCAACGGAATTTGCCAGATTGGCTACAACACTCAGGTTCTCTCCTGCCCATAAAGAATTTTGCCGTTCCATACATCATGCCTTCTATATCTCGGCCGCATCAATCCAGCTGCGTAGTCCGAGCGTCAATGCGATAGCACGCTTCAATGCTCTTCGGCATTCCAAGCCTTAACACGTTCAAGCAACGCTTTGCCGCGAGCAATCCATTCCCTGTACCCTGCATGAAGCTGGTGGGGGATCAGTACGTTCGTTCTTGCATGTACTGAAGCAAAGATCATCTTTCCAAACCGACATTTTAATATTTATGTTGAATCATGCAACTTAGCTTATGATCTTGCTATGTTCTCCTTAGGGTCAATTTCATGGCATATTCGAAAGCGTAAAGCATGTTATCATAGCAAGCATGTTATCGAATTGAATAGGCAAGCAAGCAAGCATTCTCGTGTTTGATTCGTGGCGTGACTCTTACTAAGACGACGCACTCGCCCTTGCACCGACGCAAGGTGAATACGCCTATCAGTTTTCCCTATCATGTTATAAGTGCTCTCTATTCGGATCCATTGATGCAGGATATACATATACCTTGCACTTCCAAACCCGTCGCCCTTATCTATATGAAGGTCACTAGCTTTTCGGGCTAGAATGGACTTATATTATCAAATCGAAACATAAGACGATGTTAACTCCGTGCGGTTGCTAACCAACATCAGAGGCCATCGAAATAATCGCAGCAAGTTGCTTAACACATCCACCATAAGGTCGCTACCCTGTCTGGTCGAAGTGGTGCCAACAATACTCAAACGAATCCCTCCTAGGCCGAACGGTCCCAGCGCCCTGGCGCGCCGCGTTCGAGGGAACACCCATGCACGGGCTTTTATATCTTTAAGTCTATTTGACCATTTGACCATGCAACGAATCTTATATTTCATACAGCCAAGCATGTTCGCTTATCGCTATTTCAATTGGCACAATGCCCGAATGTCCTCAACGAACGCCCGAAGGCCATGAAGATTTCGAAGGGCAACATGCCGCATTATCCATCTCGTATTTCCTTCGTTAACTTTCTATGTTCTTGCGTTTCATACTTCATTTCAATGTTTCAATGGCATCATGCCTCAACTCAATGCTCGTCAACCGAACGACCCGAAGGTCCCGAACACCTTTCGAGGCATTATGTCATATCCGACAGTTCTGCCACATTCATGCCACAACTGTATTCTTTCGCAACGAAGCCATCTTTTATTATCTCATACACGTAGGTACGTTTCGATCGTATTTTCGATGTTCTATGACTTAGCATTCAATGTCTGTGGCTTGCGCGCTAGGGCGCTCGCCTATTGTCTTTCAATATTCTAGCCGTTCTAACTCGTACGTGAAGGCACGGTATGGTTCGTGCACTAAGGCACTCGCCGAGTACAGTTATCCCATGTTATTGCGGCTTGTGCACCGAGGCGCTCGCCTTTGCGATATCTAATGTTTCATAGCAACTCGTACGTTTGTCGTACGATTCATTTCAATTGTTCTATCTAGTGTTCGACACACACTATATTTATCTCTCTATCGAGCCACGCCCGTGGCGTTGATAGGTTAACTCAGCATACAATGATATATTTGACTTATCGAATGAAGGAATAAAAAGAAGTCAATGCTCCCACCTTGAGTCGATACGCCTTTCTCGTTTCGTCGAGCCGATGCGGCTCGATTTCATAACTTTGTCGCACGGCCACTCTCCTGACTTAGCCATTCGAGCACTTCGTGCTTATTGAGTTTGTACGTCCGATTTGCCTTAGCGTGCCAACGCTTCCGCTGCGTCGCAAGGCGACGATTTGCTTTCGCGGACCCCTTACTGAATAAGGCAAAAGATCGACCTCTAATATTTCAGCGTAAACGTATAGCCTGCACATGAAACCAACTAAAATTATTACTTGTATCAATTCGGACTTGCGCCTTGGTCGATTCGATTTCTTAGAATCTTCGAGCCATCTCAACGCACTTATCCTTCGAGGCAACGCGGCGCTTCGCATCGATTCACTCGATGCATTCTTTGGGACAAGGCAACTCTTCGCATCGACTTAGTTCGATGTATTGCTCGGGACAACTTAACACTTTGTATCGATTCGCATCGATACGTAATCGGGTCAACGCAACTCTTCGAGTCAACGACTCAGCATAATGCACCGTGCGGAGCGGGGCATTACAATGGATCCCAAACTATCTGCGGTAAGAATTCCCGAAATACAATCAGAATTAACCTCTCCATGAATACGTGACAATCGTGGCTCTTCATACCCGTCAATTTGTTTTCTTTCGGATCGACACATCTTATCAGATTTGACACATATTCGTCTGAAAATTTTAGGCCCTGGATCCACCGACAAAGTCTTACTTTATCCTTCTTGTCCAGTGAGAAAATTGACTTCGACAGGAACTGTTTTCCATTCTCCTCTATCAAATGCAACGCAGGGCGTTTGCATATTTCTTCTAAGTCCAACCTGGCCTTGGAATTGTCTTTCATTTTTCCCTTTACGTCCATCACAGTATTAATTATGTTATCAAACACATTCTTCTCAATATGCATAACATTAAGATTATGTCTGATCAAATTGGTACTCCAATATGGTAGATCCCAAAATATGCTCCTCTTTGTCCAGTTATGATCTCTACCAAATCTATCGCACTTGTACCCAGTTGTAGGATCTTCGATAGCACTTGGAAAATCTTTAACCTCCTTTCATATCGTGGCTTCGTACCACCTTGGAAGTGGATTACCCTTCTCTACAACGTCGGCATGGAATGCATTCCCGTTCCTTCTGAACGGATGATCTTTTGGCAGAAATTTCTGATGACAATCAAAGAAGCACGGTTTTCCTCCCTGTTTCAAGCGAAAAGCCTTAGTACGGTCCATGCAATACGGACATGAGAGACGGCCATGAGTGCTCCATCGAGATAACATTCCATAGGTCAAAAAGTCGTTGATGGTCCACATAAGGGTTGCCTTTATCTGAAAATTCTGCTTCCTGGAAACATCGTAAGTGTTAGCGCCTACTTCCCATAACTGATTCAACTCATCTATCAAAAGCTGTAAGTACACATCAATGTTCCTCTTGGGATTGTTCGGACCAGGAATTATAACAGTTAGAAACATGTACTAGTCTTCATGCACATCCAAGACGGTAGGTTATACGGAGTGACAATCACAGGCCAGCACGAATACTGGGATCCTGAAAGACCAAAAGGAGTAAAACCGTCAGAAGATAGCCCCAACCTGACATTACGCGGATCTGAAGCAAAATTAGGATACACTCGATCAAAGTGCTTCCACGCTTCTCCATCGGATGGGTGATCCAACACTCCTTCAATCTGTTCTCGTATGTGCCAACTCATATTTTCGGCCGTCTCTTTCACCATAAATAATCTTTGCAACCGCGACATTAAAGGCAAGTAGTGCATTGAATCGATCGGTCTTCTTACACCGGTAGACCTTCCTGTACTAGTTGTCTTATAGCGATCAGCACCACAAAATCTGCAAACATCTGCGTCCTTGTCGTTTTTGTAGTACAGCATGCACCCATTGCGACAAGAATCAATTTTCTAGTATCCCATCCAGAGCGATCACACCATCCTCTTAGACCAATAGAAGTCTTTAGGTAACTTAGCACCCGCCGGCAAGATCTCTATAATCAACTCCAACACTCGGTTGTAGCATTCTTGCGACATGTTAAAATCTGACTTAATGCTCAATAGTCTTGTAACCACCTCCAACGGTGAATGATCCTCACAACCAGGATACAATGGAGTCCTTGCATTCTCCAGCAACTCCATGACCTTTGCAGCATTGACATTCGGTGCCTCCTCAGCTGCATCATGAACGAAACTAGGCCCCGCAGCATCGAAAATCATGTTCACGCACCCGTTGTCATATGCATGATTATCTGAAACAAAATTAGGTCCCGCATGCATATACGGCTCAACATAAGGCTCCAGCTTTGATGCTAAAGACACAAGTTCTCCGTGTGTGGTCCACTGATAGTAATTAGGCGTGAAACCCCTCGAGTACAAATGATATGTCACTTCCACTTCTGGATAATATTTTACGTTATGACATTTCACACACGGACACTTAATTTTGGTGCCGTCCATGTACTAAGGAAACGCCTTAGCAAACTGCAGGAACTGCTCTACTCCCGCTATGTATTCATCCCGCACACCACACATATCATCAGGACGACGATTGTACATCCATGAACGATTCCTAATTAGTAATTCATATCCATTTGGAAATAATTCTACAAAGATGGACACACATGTTCAGCACAGTAACTAGTCAAACTGGGTAAAGTTGACTAAGTCTAGGCAATTATCCTTCACTAGACATAGACATGGAAGAAATATCGATATTTGCAGTATCCGAACTTCCTAGTGTATATTATACTAGAGAGACATGGTAGCTGTGTGTAGAGGTACAACTCGGGCGGGTTGGGTCGGGCTTGAGGTCAACCCGAGCCTAACCAGATGAATCATAAGCCTAATCCGAGCCCAAGCCCGGCCCGACCTCGGGTTCAACATATGAAGCCTAAGACCAAGCCCGGAGGATCGGGTTGAACTCGGGTTGGGTCGGGTCCATCGGGTAATATTGACCAACTGTTGACTTTTAGTCAACTGGTCAACTCTGGTTTGGTTTCGGGTCAATTCTAGTCACTTTTAGGCTAAGTTTGACTTTCGGTTGACTTTTGTTGACTTTTGGTCAAAACGGTCAATCGAGGTCAAAACTAGTCTAAGAGCACTAATCCTAACCATTACCAACCAAGACAATCAATTTCTAACCATATCCTAACACCTTAGACTCATACCTTAGCTTCTAGACATATGTACGTACTACATGCATATGCAAAATATATAAAAAATATATATATGTATGTTCTACAATCAATAAAACATATCCTAACACCTTAGACTCATACCTTAGCTTCTAGGCATATGTAAAATATATATGTACGTACTACGTGCATATGCAGTTTTTTAATTTCCTCTCTTTTACTATCCAAACATACCCCTATATAAAGAGAGCACCAGCTTTTATGGAGGGTGAGTAGAAACATTTTCAATCAGCCAGTCCATTCTTTCAACACTCCAGTGGTTATTCCGAAAAGGAGCTTATACAAATATAATTCCATAAGTTCTATTGCCTGTACAACGAGCGTTCACTGAGAGGGTGGAAACCACACACACACTGCATAACTAGTCCTACCCTTCAGTTAACCTACCAGCAAATGCATATAGTTATAACAGTCCTCTCACCTTCAAATATTTGCTTCTCTTAAAATTCACGTTCTTTATAAATGAGTAAAACACCACCCTCTCATACTTTCAAAAATTTACCAGGATGTCCTAATCCATGCTATATTCCCTATTATCATTATACAATGGGTGTGAGGACACCCACAGATTTTCCATATCACCATTATTTCTCTGATCCTTCTAATTTCATACATACATATACATGTTTTTATTATAGGTTCCCGAGCTCACACTTAGCCCATATGACTCATCATTTCCCTGTTTATGCACACAACATAGATTATTTTTGCTCATAACCATTTTTAAGCCACACAACAATAAACTTGGTAATGTCCCTCAAATACACACAATAGCTGTGTGTGTGTCCGTGTGTGTCTGTTTGTGTGTGTGTGTGTCCGTGTGTCCGTGTGTGTGTGTGTCCATGTGTCCGTGTGTGTGTGTGTGTCTGTGTGTGTGGTGGGGAGAGGAGGAGGAGGAGGAGGAGGGAGAGGAGTTAGGTTAGGGTTTACCTGAGGAAGAGGAGGAGTAGCTCGGATTGGGGGAGAAGGAGCTCGACGGGGGGTAGGGGTCGCCGGAGGGGGTGAGGGAGTTGCCGGGGGGGAGGGAAGTCGCCGGGGGGGGGGGGGGAAGGGGTCGCCGGGGGGGGGGGAGGAAGAGCTCGAAGGAAATTTCTAATTTTTGAGTGAGGGGGAAAAAGAAAACAGTGTGCCCTAAGTTAAAAAGTTAGCGACGTCAAGAGTCGACGTCGCTAAACGTCGCAAACATTTTAATATATGGCAACATATTTAATAATATGTCACTGAACGTCGCTCTTCAGCGACGTAATTTTTCTACTATCGCTGAATGTCGCTATTCAGCGACGTTTTACGATGTCTATAGAAAGGAGTCGTTATAGTACATATTTAGCGACGTTATTTTATTCCGTCGCTAAAGTACGTCGCTAATATAGCATTTTTAGTAGTGTAATGAAGAAAGGTGTGTCTTTCGTTTGGACCGAAGAATGCCAGCAAGCATTTGAAGACATAAAGCGGTACTTTGTGAACCCTCCAGTCCTAGTGCCTCCAGTCACATGAATACCCTTCCTGATTTATGTTCGAGCAATAGATCATTCTCTAGGTGCCTTACTAGCTCAGAAGAACAAGGAAGGTCATGAGCAAGCTATCTATTATCTCAGTCGCACGATGATCGGTGCTGAACATCGATACAGTCTAGTAAAAAAAGAATGTTTAGCCCTGATGTTCGTTGTTCAGAAAATACGACATTATATCATGGGCCAAACTATTCATGTCATCTCCAGAGTCAATCCTCTCTGAGTCTTAATGAAGAAGCCCAGTACACTCAACTCCAGGCTTGCTACATGGGCCATATTACTAGCACAATATGATATGGTCTATGTCACACAAAAGTCTGTTAAGGGTCAAGCCCTAGCTGATTTCCTAACTGCTCATTCGATCCCTGAGACATCCAAACTCTATGAGAAATTTCTGATGAAACTCTTGAATCCAACATGATTTCAGAAGGAATTCTCGCTTGGCGTCTATGTAAAACCCCCTAATTTATTAAATTATTTAAATTAAGCTCGTGTGGAAAATTTGTGCTAATATGAAAAATAAAACTAGTATTTAGTGTGTTAAATAATCATAATAATAATAACAAATAGAATTTAAAATAGAAAAATAGAATAGAGATTAAAAATGAAGTAGAAAAAAATATTAATAAATAAAATAAATGAGAAAAAAAAAGCAGCCACCCACTTAAAGTGGGCGCCCTTGTAACCCCGCTTTTCCGAATTATTGAATTTTTGAAATTTTCCTAATAAATTAAATAGCTTTCTTAATTCTATTATTTCAAGCAATTATTTTAATGTTGTGTCAAGTAATTTTCTTTTGGATAACTAATATAGGGTTGGCATTGCAGACTGATGATTAATTACTTAGAAATTCTAAATCTTTCCTTTTGGGACCACATTTGAATTATTTTGTTTCCCTCCATTGGATTTTCCCCTTGCCCAAGTGAGTAACAAACTGAATAACTAAGGGCCTGTTTGGTTACATGTTTAAAAGCAGTTTTCTGCTTTTTAACTCAAAACCCACCGAAAATCGTGTTTGGCAGCCCACTATTTAAAATTTGCTTTCCCAATTTTTTTAAGAAATCAGAGTTATAATTCTGCTCTCAGAGAGCAAAAAAAAATCTGGGCCTGTTTGCTTACAAGTTTAAAAGCAGTTTTCTACTTTTAAACTCGAAAACCACGAAAAAAACGTGTTTGGCAGCCGAATGTTTAAAATTTTCTTTCCGAAATTTTTTTTTGAAATCAGAGTTATAACTCTGATTTCAGAGAACAGAAAAAATCTGTTTTCCCAAAGCACTCTCTGGTTTCAGCGGAGAAAAGAGTGGGCCCCACATACCACATCCCCCCCAAAGCACTCTCTCGATTCTCTCTCCTCCCTCATTATCTCAACCCTCTCCCTCTCCTTCTCACCCGCTCCTCCTCCTTCTCAGCCCTTTCCCTCTCCCTCTCCCCCTCCTTCTCAGCCCTCTCCCTCTCCTCTTCCTTCTCAGCCCTCTCAACCCTCTCCCTCTCCTCCTCCTTCTCAACCCTCTCTCTTTCCTCCTCCTTCTCAGCCCTTTTTTTTAGCTCTCTCCACAGCATGTAAAGAGCTCCGCCGAAAGGGTGCGGCTGTGAGCTCCGCCGCGAGCTCCTCCGCGAGCGCCGCAAGCTCCTCCGACCGCGAGCTCCACCGGCCACAAGCTCCGTCGCGAGCTATCCTCGGCGGTGGCGACGGAGGAGGACGAGGCCGCGAGGGTGGGGCGGCGGTCCTGGCACTCCTCGGCGGTGGCATCGGAGGAGGACGAGGCCGCGGGGGAGGACGAGGCCGCAAGGGTGCGGCTGTCCTCGCGCTCCTTGGTTGCCACCGCCGAGGACTCCGACTGCGCCACCATCTTCTCCACCGGACGCCTACGTCAACTCCCTCCCCTCCCTCGAGGACTCCGACTGCGCCACCCTCTTCTTGCCGCCGCCGGCCCCTCCCCGTGCCTCCTCCACCTTCAAAAAAATTTGTTGGACACAGGGATACAAAATGGACACAGGAACACAGTTAGAAAAATAGTTTCTAAAAATATTTTACCAAACAAAATCTTCAAAATTTATTTTTAAAAATTATTTTCCAGATGAAAGTAACCAAACGCAAGATTAGAAATTCTATACTCAGGAAACAGCTTTATAACTTACTCTCAGAAAACTGTTTTTAGAATAAAATTTCAGAAAGACTATCCAAACGGACCCAATTTTCCTATGTATCTGCAATTCTTCATTCTCAGGGGGGCTTAATGTAAATATGCCTTTATATACTTAAATCCTGGAGGAGAGAGCCTCTCTCATTTTTACTCGTTTTAATTCGAGCCTCCCCATTTCTTTTTCCCATTTCCCAAATTGAAACCTAACCCTAATTTTCAATTCGGGTAGCGTTGGCGGTGCCGACGGCCAACTCAGGTGTTGGTGCCTAGGCGTTGGTGGCGCACGACCATCCACGTGGAGACGGACGGCAGCGACTGAGCTCCATTTTTCCAGGGATGCAGCTGTTTTCGCGACGAGGTGATTCTTTTGGCGGCGACGACTAGGCGCCCTCCTTCCTTGGCGGCGCACGGCTGCAGGAGTCTTCTTCCTTCCAGCGACGACTGAGGCCGCACTTGTCCCCGACGACGACAAGGCACTTTTTCGACGGCGCATCGATCTGCTCGACGAGTTCATCGTCTTCCTCCTTCGGGCATGCAAATTCTCGGTAAGGCTGATCAATCTCCTTAGTGCTGCAGATCCAAATTGTTGATTCTATTTTATTATTTTTGATCGAATTATTCTATTATTTTTTTCGATCTGAACAAATCCTGGGGGAAGATCGGCTCGATTAGGTTTCCCTGCGTCTATTGAGAACGACAACATCGTGGCGAAGGACATCGATCAGAATCGACTGCTTGAGTTTGGTTGATCCTTTTCCTCGGCAAGAACTAGGCGTAATCAATACTGTCCGAAATTTCCAGCCTAAGTTTAAATTCTTGATCAATCTTGATCGTGTTCAGAAATGCGAGGGACCGTGTCCAACATCGTGGATTGAGTCCCCAATTTTGAGTTGAACTTCCTTCAGGTAATTTTCTGCTTCATTCCTCTATTTTGACTCAATTTATTTGAACCTAGTTGTTATTGGTTATACTGCCAGTTTGTTCGTGTCCAAGGTTGAGTTCGTGTCCAGTTTACATCGTGTCCAAATGCTGATTGTGTCTAGTCCTGGTTCGTATATGGGGGATCAACTAGAGTTGGGGCCGACAATGGCGAATTTCTTTTATCTAATTGTTTTTATTCAATTTGGTTGTATATTTAATAATTTGATGTTTAGAATTCTATATAAATTTTCTGGTATTAATGGGGTTTATTGATGAAGTGTTCCCTGCTATTTCTTTGATTGAGTTCTGACCGTGAATGAGATTTTAAAACTAACCTAGCCGTTACTTCTGAATGTCATTACTGGGTGTTTTCAAGTTAAGCTAAGCTACATGAGTTGTTGGGTTCTGTATAAATCCTTGATGGGTTCATATGGCCATTTTCCAATTTTTAATCGTGGATTAGCATTGGCATTCAAAGCCAGGGTTCGGCTATATTGGAGCAAACTCTGTTTCCCTTGCTCTGTGTGTGTGTGCAGGTTTTCAAAATTTGAATATGTCTTGAACCTTGGTGAGTAGCTTTTGAACTGAAGTTAGATGGGTTAAGTGGTTTACTTGTTTTTGAACATTTGTTTGATGAATATTGATAGTAATCTATTGGATTTATATCTGTTAAACTTGGTTAGATTTGGAAATGGTTTCAGTAAATGGGGTAGGTTATGGTTGGCCTGAGTTCGTGAGCCAAGTTTTGGTAAATGTTGGGCTGTATATATGGGCTGGAGCAAGGAATTTGGAGTAGATGTGTTGATCAGCTCTGTGGTGCTGGGTTTTGATATATAGTATGATAATGTATATAGTTTTCTTACAACTCTAATTTCTAACCTGTGAAGAAAAAATGCATGTATCCATTTTTAGTGGAGTTGGTTTATAGAATAACTTTATGTATTAGTGTAAGGACTAGTTAGTCTCCAATTGTCCCATATAAGATTATTCCTTTAATTTTGCCTATAATAAATATTTATGATATTAATAGTTTCTTTTATATTATTGAACTTTGAAAGATAAGTTGATATCAAGTGTTTCTATCCTAAAATCTATAACGGGTTGCTAGATTCTTAAATAGCAGTTAAGCTAGATAAGGGACAAATTGATGACAATGTATTACTGGTTAGTAATAATTTAGCTAATGGTTATTGATTAGAACTTAACAAATTTGTACCAAATAAACAGGTGGACATACAGCTTTACTACCCATTCTCGATCACCCTGAGCAAGACAAGTATACTCCTCGGACTTGTTCATTTTCTCATGTCTTGTACATTCATTCTTGTATCTTCTAGTTGACACGATATATCACGAGATTATCTTGTATCATGTTTCCTTGAGTTTACTTGTGTCTGGGAGGGGAAATACTACAGATGTGTGATCAAACCCGAGTTACTATTCATGTGAATAGCTTAGGCCTCGCATCGTACACGTGGTACCAAAGTCGTACTATTTCATGTTCATTAAATCTACCCAAGCCGATCACACACTTTGGGTGTATTTCGATATATTGCACATTTCAGGTTCATGTTGTATTTCATGTTCAGGACTCATTTTATGTTCCCTGTATTTACTTTCAGTATTCATGTTCAGGTTACATGTCTTGTTCTTATTTCTCGTACTTTATATATATTTCCTGTGTTCTTGTTCATACCATGATGTTCATGTTCATTTCCTTGGATATACTTAGCTATACTCATGACTAGGATATGTTGCAGGTGTACTTGCAGGGTATTGTTCTACTTTATGGGCCAGAGCCCGAGATATTAGCTGAGCAGGATGAGACTTAGCTTGAGGCTTCAGGTTTAGACTGTTTTGCTTTACTCCAAGATATTGTTCTTAGAATTCACAATGTAGTTCATTCTTGTTGTCTCTAGTACTTTTATGATATTATGATCGGTGGATTACGGTGATCATTCTGAGAACATTTTATTAGATGCTGTGATTACTTTCATTCTTATCTTGATTCATAGTTCTCCCTAGATATTGGTGCAGCTTACTTCATCGTGTCTAACGACGAAGGCTGGACGTGTCCGACTCGTGTCCGATTATTCGGGAGTGGGTCGTGACAGCTTCCCTCCCCTTCCTAAGCTGCTGCTGCAGTGCACCTATAATCCGCAAGCACAACCCGGAGCACCCGACCATAAGTAACCTGGATCGAATCCTAGTAGTATTAGGTTAGCTTAACTTGTTACATATATAACTTCCTCCACAGACCTCAAAATCCTAGACTCCCAAAACGAAAATTGCGGCAGAACATCCCTCTTCGCCTACGAGTTCGTTTCACCAGCAACGGAGTTGTGTGCACGACGAACAGAGCATCGAAAGTCAGCCCCTCATCATCCACGGAGCAGTTTTTCTACTCAAGGTACCCTACTTCCTGTCACGATCCGCACCCGCTTTTCGGATACGAGACGTGTCCAAGCCAGCCTACGCCGCAGAGTCGGCGGTAGAACGCTGTCAAGCCCGCAAGAAATAAATGCTCAAAGTAAATATTATTGCTCATTCACATTTCTAGATTTATTACAATATTTACAATTAAAGAAAATAATAAAATTTATAATTAATGAAATGATACAATGGCTAGCTATTTCTAGGTCGGCCTCAGCATACCCAAGTCTTCCCAGTGCTATGAGTGATCGCGGCTAAACCTGAAAAATGTTGGTTATCCAGTCAGGATTGGAACAAGTACACAAACCGACGACAATGCGAAAACACAATAGAATTAACAAGACATGAAAATAGCATATGGAATATGAAAGCTAGTAAGAAAACTGATGACATAGTACGGTAGAGAAGTAAACAAGGAAAAACTAATAAAAAGACATCTATCTAGGTGGTGTGAAATATCCGTCTCAACATGTGGACGGCTAGGGGGTAAATAAGGCACACTGCACGTGTCGTGTACAGCGGCTAGCTTTCAAGAATAGACATATTGGGATATTTCTGGGTAGTCCACATGTATACTAAGATATTTCCCCTCCCGACAACTCCGTGTGACGAGCGTGTCAACAAGCAGCAAGATATATGTATAGACATGAAATGAAAAGACTACTATGAATCGAAAAGCAATCAGAAAGTGCACTTGCCTGAGGTCCTTAGCTGGAGAAACCAATAACACTATACCACTCAATGAGCCACAATCAATCAACATGTGTAGAAGTCTCCAGATACTGAAATAAATAGTACCATTATTCTTAGAATAGTCAAATTAGCTAGGATTGCCTGTCCTTAAGTCCAATTCTGGACACAGGGGCAAAACGGTAATTTCAGGCAAAAACTATGTCCATCGTTGGAACCGTTTTGCACCGAAAAGCGTGCCAGAGTCAATGGTCTCTAAAGTCGTCAAACTACATGTCTACGGATCCAGTGTTCCGATACGAACCCAACCGTATGTCCAAAGTTAGATTCCGGCGGGCCGTGCACAAAATCGCCCGTTGAGTGGGACCGTGGGGCCCGCAAAACGACGTCGGATTCAACGGTCTCAATATTGGACCAAACTTGGCATACAGGACCCGAAAAATGATACGGTTCTGTTGGCGCAAGTTTCATCTCGATCTGACGAGCGTGCACAAAGTAATTGAGAAATTTGCAACGTGCACGATACGGTGAATTTCGACGGATACGCATTAAATTCGTCGCGCACACGCGACCAATTTGAATTTCGTCAAAGCCCACACGACCACAAAGCTGTTATGCAGCTTTCGATCCTTTCGGTACGTGACCACGTCGTCTGGATTGACGTGACGCACGTTGTGTGGAGCGATTTTCATGTTTTTAAAACAGATTTTTCGTCAACTTCACCCTAATTTTAAACAGCAATTAATTAACAAGAATTAAATCTAAAAAAAGCGTTTCCATCTTGGTTAGGTTGTCTAGAAGTCTGTTTAAGAGGTTTTCTAAACTCGCGATGTTCTGGTCACAAATCGACCGCAAACATCGGACGTTGGGGCAGTTTCTATATCCTGGAAATCGGGATTTTTCCCAGTTTTGGGATCTGATTTTCTTCGCGTACATCGTGAATCAGACTAAAATAATTGAAGGGTCGCGAACTCGGTTAGGTTGTCGAAATACCTGCGAAGACGATACGCAAAACGGTGCAACGTGGCGACTGAAATCTCTACGCGAAGTGGGGACTTTGCAGCCGCAACTGCTGCACAGCGCTTGTGCGCGCGCGCTGTCCGCGCGAACTTGGGCCGGCCGGCGGTGGTTCCCAGGGCGGCGCACGGTTGTGTCGGTGGCGGGTGGCCGCCCAGGTGATGGGGATGGGCGCACAGGTTGTTGGGGACGCGCCGTTGGTTCGTTTAGGTTTTCTCGAGTTTTCGTTTGCGCGACTGTATTTATGTACAGGTAAATTTTAGAGAGCTGGCTCGGGTTCAACTGGGTTGAGGTTTCCTGTTGTTTGGGGGCTCGGCTCGGAGGATTGGCCTGGGGTCGGGCTATTCCGCTCGAGCGTGGGCTCTGTTGGGGAACACTTCTGGTGGGCTCGGGTGTACGCTGATGTTGGCCTGGAATGGGATTGAGCGGTTTGCTCTTGAGGGGGTCGGGTTCTCCTCTGGATGGGAGCTCAGCTGCTCGGTTTTTCCTTAACATAACCCAATGTGGGGTTTTAGTATCGGGCTGGGCCCAGGCTACGGGTTATGGGCTCGCTACTGCTTCTCCTATTCCCTTTTTCTTTTCTTTTCTAATTTCTTTATTATATCACTATAATCACACATTTTATATTATCAATATAAATATTTACGCATACGTATTTATATATATATATACACATATAGGTACACTTGGTGATGTATACATTTATATATATATATATATACATGCACACATATTATATCCTATATTTATATACATACCTTAACACGTATATAGTATATATATCTACACAAAATATATATATATCCCTTTATATTTTCCTATATATATTTATCAATATATATATATATATATATATATTTTTTTATCAATATATATATATATATATATATATATATATATATATATATATATATATATATATATATATATATATCTATTCATATGAATGCTGGTATAATAATATCCATAAATCTAATTAAAACACCAATAACATCTATTCCTAGATTAGGGCCTATTTTATAATTATGAATATATATATATATATATATATATATATATATATATATATATATATATATATATATATAAAATATATATATATATATATATATATATATATATATATATATATAAAATATATATATATATATATATATATATATATATATATATATATATATATATAATAACATTTTTGACGAAGATAATATAACCATTAATAAAAAATCATATTATATAATACTAACCACAATAACATTGAAAATAATAGTAATAATGATAAATTACCATTCCAATAAAATAAATAACAATACAATATTTCAAAATTTTGGGAAGGGGAGCTACAAATCTATCCACCTTAAAAATAATTTCGTCCTCGAAATTCTATCTCATAACTATTCCTAAAATTCAAAACGGAAAGTCTACCTTAACCTTAATCTCCTTAAATTTATTTTTTCGAAAATAATCGTATCCTCCTTCTAGTCATTTTGTAACTACGAAACTCCGAGGACTTCTACCCACCTTTGGTCACACTACTCCCTCAATGGTATGTCCCTAAAACTTTATAATCTTCCAATTACTTGCTAAAAATGGATATCTACTGCTTTTGGCCTCTATAATCCTCTCCTATATGTCAAGTAACACAAAATCTGACAAACAAAAAATTTATACAAGTTGCTAAGAATATCAATAAACTCTAGTAAGTATGACTATTTGTCGCTCCAAAGTAGGGAGGACAGGAAGATAAGAAAAATAATCGAGAGCAATTATGAAGTTTTCGAGCGGTAGAGGGTTTCCAACGATACAACTAAAAAGGTATTTATGAACCACTAACTTATTAGCTAGGTTGGGCTACTCTAGTCTAGTCACTTACTAAATCGAAAAACTCTTCGTTTCTTAGAGGGGCTTGCAGTCCATGCAATACGAAAATTATGTTCTCGAAATTCTAAACAAGGTTCCAAAATAGGATAGAATTTGAGAAATCAAGATTGTGATATTACCGGGTTCTCTATTTGGACATTAGTCGTTGGTTGGATGAACATTGGGTTTCAATCTATATTGACTGAACAAGAACCCAAGATAAAGTTATGTCTACTAGGTTAGGGTAACCTAGAATAGGGTTCCTTCCAAGTGGTTGAGCTAGTTGCTAGTCGGGTTGGTTAGCTAGGTCCCTAAAGTCCAAAATACGCCTTCAGTGACTTTTGTGTTTAAGTAGCACTTAGGGCCTCGGTTGGGTGGCACACTAGTGGCAAGTGTATAGTGGGCTTCGAGTTGATCACAACCATATATTGGGTCGAAGGAAATGAGTCGAGGTTGAGTCTCTAATTGTAGTCGGGAAGTATATCGACACTATGGTAAGGGTTTTAGCTATTGATTTTGTCCTGAAAGTCGTACCATAAAAATAGAGTACAAGGAGACGGGTTTGAGTGGGACATGATATACCTAGATGAAGGTGGACTCATCTAGATCTTTCATATAAAATTTGTTGAAAGATAACAGCTGGTCTCGTGCTCCAAATATTAATGACACGGCCGAGGCACAAAATAATCTAAATAGAAAGTGGGAGTCCATGTGGCACTAAAAATTACTCTAATGGAAAAATTATTCTAATCAATCGGTAATCCTCTTATACCAAGATTTTAGAAGGCTTACAGTCTACCCACCTTAGAGGCTAGGATATGGTGGCAAGGTTCCTGTCATAGGGCTGGCTGATGGTATCCACACTTGCATATACAACTATCATAGCCATGGGAATACTCTCTGTCTATCTATCAATTACAAGTTTTCGTCTTTCCAATTGGCGATAGACAAAAAAAATAAAGAGTTCAAGAGATGTCGCTGAATAAATTACGTGATTTAAAGGCGAATATATAATTCAAGAGAAATTGTCAAGCAATCGCGGATGAGATCCTGGATATCTCTATATCTCGGTCCACGTAGGATAATTAATGAAGGGCGAACCAAATGCATCCTGGTTGATCAGACCATAATACAATAATTCTGATTAGACAATATGTTAGCGGGCGTCCCCAATAAACACATGTCTTGAATCAAGCTCGATAAAAGAGTAAGCTTGCAAAAATAGGCTGTAATAGCAGTATTGGTCAAGATAGTCGAAATATAAGTACGCGAGATTTTTGGAAGGAGGAGATAGTAGTTCGAGTTTTGAGAGAATCTAATCCTTACCTGGTGTTCTTGCCTATACAGTCAACTTATTATCTTCTATTCATAAGGCCTTGGTCGACTAATGGATTATGGAACTCTAAATTCTATATTCTAGGTAAACCTATTGATGTCAGTCGGTTGCTTCGTTAATAGATCACAAGGACCACATAACGCTAGGTTGGGAGACATGCTACTCGACTTACAGAACTTACATTAGTATTAGTTTTGGATCTTAGGGTCATACAGGGCAGTCCCTATCCTCTATAGTATCCTAAACTTGTAATCACGTCTGAAATCATTTCACCGAGAATTACGCCTCACCCGTATGCTCTGGCTGTGGTAAACTCTTGGTTCCGTGATTCAGGTGTGATAAGCTATCAGGTACTCTACTCTATATTGACACCAGGATATCTAAGATCTAATGGGTCAACGAGAACATAGCTGTAGCAATGTTCCATAGACTATGGTTCCTCGGGATGATTTAATTCTATGGGTTGTGCCTCGCCAGTGCGCTGCTGGCTGCAGTGAACCCACACTATCTATTTTTAAACAATTGGCGACAGTGCGCTGCTGTCTAGGCGTCGCAGTCATTTAATTACTCTAACTATATTCCTAAGGACTTCAAGGAGCTGCCAGAGTTTCAAGCTAGTGGATTATGATAGAGCGTAAACATCTACCTATGAGTCTCAATCCTTAAAGTAAAACGGTTGACTGGGGAGAAAATAACTGAAGGCAGAAAAATAAGAACCTCCTAACATTTATCTCATATATATTTTAAATGATTGAGAGAAAAACTTTAAATCAATCTACCTCAAGATTCACATACGAATAACAGAATCATGAATTATGAATCAAGTTCTTATAGCAAAATAGAATTTAAATAGACAGTTCTAATTTATGATATGGTGTTTATATCTAATAGAGAAAAAGTAAATTAAACATTTTATCAAAATTCATGCCTTAATTCTAAGCAAGTGTAACATACCAAGTGAATAGCATATCCACATTGAATCACACTGTCATATCGAAAGTAATAGTGTACCTATAGAGATCTAGCAAGTTATCTAATTCGCATGGCCTATCTAATAACCTTAACTACCCAAGGTCAATTTGAACAAGGGACTCCTAGTCCTAGTTATTCTCCTAAATTATTTTAATCCTAATTGTGAATGAGCATTTCCTGGGAGCAGGCTCGCAATAGTATGACTGACGTACCATCACGAGTTCGCAATATTTTGCGAAAACTGACCTGCATGGGCCACCACAAAAACTTGTCACGATCCGCACCCGCTTTTCGGATATGAGACGTGTCCAAGCCGGCCTACGCCACAGAGTCGGCGGTAGAACGTTGTCAAGCCCGCAAGAAATAAATGCTCAAAGTAAATATTATTGCTCATTCACATTTCTAGATTTATTACAACATTTACAATTAAAGAAAATACAAGAATTTACAATTAATGAAATGATACAATAGCTAGCTATTTCTAGGTCGGCCTCAGCATACCCAAGTCTTTCCAGTGCTATGAGTGATCGCGGCTAAACCTGAAAAATGTTAGTTATCCAGTCAGGATTGGAACAAGTACACAAACTGACGATAATGCGAAAACACAATAGAATTAACAAGACATGAAAATAGCATATGGAATATGAAAGCTAGTAAGAAAACTGATGACATAGTACGGTAGAGAAGTAAACAAGGAAAAACTAATAAAAAGACATCTATCTAGGTGGTGTGAAATATCCGTTTCAACCTGTGGACGGCTAGGGGGTAAATAAGGCACACTGCACGTGTCGTGCACAGCGGCTAGCTTTCAAGAATAGACATATTGGGATATTTCTGGGTAGTCCACATGTATACTAAGATATTTTCCCTCCCGACAACTCCGTGTGACGAACGTGTCAACAAGCAGCAAGATATATATATAGACATGAAATGAAAAGACTACTATGAATCGAAAAGCAATTAGAAAGTGCACTTACTTGAGGTCCTTAGCTGGAGAAACCAATAACACTATACCACTCAATGAGCCACAATCAGTCAACACATGTAGAAGTCTTCGGATGCTGAAATAAATAGTACCATTATTCTTAGAATAGTCAAATTAGCTAGGATTGCCTGTCCTTAAGTCCAATTCTGGATACAGGGGCAAAACGATAATTTCAGGCAAAAACGATGTCCGCCGTTGGACCCGTTTTGCACCGAAAAGTGTGCCAGAGTCAATGGTCTCTAAAGTCGTCAAACTACATGTCTACGGATCCAGTTTTCCGATACGAACCCAACCGTATGTCCAAAGTTGGATTCCGGCAGGCCATGCACAAAATCGCCCGTTGAGTGGGACCGTGGGGCCCGCAAAACGACGTCGGATTCAACGGTCTCAGAATTGGACCAAACTTGGCATACAGGACCAGAAAAATGATACGGTTCTGTTGGCACAAGTTTCGTCTCGATCTGACAAGCGTGCATAAAGTAATTGAGAAATTTGCAACGTGCACGATACGGTGAATTTCGACGGATACGCATTAAATTCGTCGCGCACACGTGACCAATTTGAATTCCGTCAAAGCCCACACGACCACAAAGCTGTTACGAAGCTTTCGATCCTTTCGGTACATGACCACATCGTCCGGATTGACGTGACGCACGTTGTGTGGAGCGATTTTCAGGTTTTTAAAACAGATTTTTCGTCAACTTCACCCTAATTTTAAACGGCAATTAATTAACAAGAATTAATTCTAAAAAAAGCGTTTCCATCTTGGTTAGGTTGTCTAGAAGTCTGTTCATGAGGTTTTCTAAAACTTGCGATGTTCTGGTCATAAATCGACCGCAAACATCGGACGTTGGGGCAGTTTCTATATCCTGGAAATCGGGATTTTTCCCAGTTTTGGGATCTAATTTTCTTCGCGTACATCGCGAATCAGACTAAAATAATTGAAGGGTCGCGAACTCGGTTAGGTTGTCGAAATACCTGCAAAGACGATACGCAAAACGACGCAATGTGGCGGCTGAAATCTCTACGCGAAGTGGGGACTTTGCAGCCGCAACTGCTGCACAGCGCTTGTGCGCGCGCGCTGTCCGCGCGAACTTGGGCCGGCCGACGGTGGTTTCCAGGGCGGCGCGCGGTTGTGTCGACGGCGGGTGGCCGCCCAGGTGATGGGGATGGGCGCGCAGGTTGTTGGGGACGCGTCGTTGGTTCGTTTAGGTTTTCTCAAGTTTTCGTTTGTGCGACTGTATTTATGTACAGGTAAATTTTAGAGAGCTGGCTCGGGTTCAACTGGGTTGAGGTTTCCTGTTGTTTGGGGGCTCGACTGGGAGGATTGGCCTGGGGTCGGGCTATTCCGTTCGAGCGTGGGCTCTGTTGGGGAACACTTCTGGTGGGCTCGGGTGTACGCTGATGTTGGCCTGGAATGGGATTGAGCGGTTTGCTCTTGAGGGGGTCGGGTTCTCCTCTGGATGGGAGCTCAGCTGCTCGGTTTTTCCTTAACATAACCCAATGTGGGGTTTTAGTATCGGGCTGGGCCCAGGCTACTGGTTGTGGGCCCGCTACTGCTTCTCCTATTCCCTTTTTCTTTTCTTTTCTAATTTCTTTTATTATATAACTATAATCACACATTTTATATTATCAATATAAATATTTACGCATACGTATTTATATATATATACACATATAGGTACACTTGGTGATATATACATTTATATATATATATATACATGCACACATATTATATCCTATATTTATATACATACCTTAACACGTATATAGTATATATATCTACACAAAATATATATATCCCTTTATATTTTCCTATATATATTTATCAATATATATATATATATAGATATATATATATATATATATATATATATATATATATATATATATATATATATATCTATTCATATGAATGCTGGTATAATAATATCCATAAATCTAATTAAAACACTAATAACATCTATTCCTAGATTAGGGCCTATTTTATAATTATGAATATATATATATATATATATATATATATATATATATATATATATTTTTTATGAATATATATATATTTTATGAATATATATATATATATATTTATATATATATATATATATATATATATATATATATATATATATATATATATATATATATATATATATAAACATTTTTGACGAAGATAATATAACCATTAATAAAAAAATCATATTATATAATAGTAACCACAATAACATTGAAAATAATAGTAATAATGATAAAATTACCATTCCAATAAAATAAATAACAATACAATATTTCAAAATTTCGGGAAGGGGAGCTACACTTCCCGACAACGTAACTTTTTTACTCGTAACTCTGATTTTCAATCCGTAAGATTTTCTGGAAAGTAGACTTGACCCTCTTCGAGATCAGATAGATTTCGACATGACCATCAAACTGGTTCGAAAAATTGAACCGAAGATAGCAAAAATTTAGAATTTCTAGACTGTTAAAACCAATTCAAAACGACAACTTGTCGGCCAATTTTCTTGCTATATATTAAAAATTTATAGAAACTATTTGAAAACTGTAAAAGACAACACAACCGAGATCTAACGCATCTTCTGGATCGTCATTTCGATTAATGTGTAAAAAGTAAATTGATATTGAAGTTGGAGGAAAAACTGTGTTAAACATATATAAAATTCTGAAATTTTTCTCGATACGGAGTGCGCCCCAACAAACCGAGCGACATGGTCACGCACTATATGCACCAAAAGGTGCGTATAAATCTTGTCGATGTGTGGGAACTGACGAAACTCAGTTTCGTCGCGTGTGCGCAACGAAATCAGTCCGTATCCGTCAAGATACCCCTCTATCAATCATTTGCAAACTTTGCCCTAACTTCGTGTATAGTCGTCGGATCGAGACGAAACTTGCGCCAACAGGTGCGAATCAAAATTCTGGTCCTGTGTGCCAAGTTTGGTTCAATTCTAAGAAGGTCGACCGGAACCCTTTTTTTGGCTGGCCTACGACCCACTCAAATGGACGATTTTATACACGGCTCATCAGAATCCAAAATTGGACTTACCGTTGAGTTCTTCTCTTCAAACTGAATTTGTAGACATGTAGTTTGACGACTTTAGAGACCATAGACTTTAGCACGTGTTTCGGTACAAAGTGGGTCCAACGGCGGATATCGTTTTGACCCAAAATTACGATTTTGCCCCTGTTCCAGAATTAGACTTTTGGATAGGTGTTTCCTAGGTATATCTTTTACACCGAATATATTTTTGATGTTTGTTTCAGCATTCGGAGTTGTTTGGAGATTGTGACGTTTCTTGGCTGACATTGTGATTTCCTGAACTTGTCACTTTGCAGCATCAGGCAAGATACCTTGCCACCTTACGCTATGAGTACTATATTCTTACTTTCAGTTGTTATTTTTAGCATTTTCTATTTGTTATTATAAAACTGTGCGTCTAAGTCACACTTGGGTGCAAGCGACTCTATCGGTCGTTTTTTTGCTTTTATTTATTCTCTTGCATTGACTTAGTCTAGTGACCACCCCTTTGTTGATGAGGTATCGGTATATCTTATACGGTCTTGATACTTGTTTACCACGTGTTGTGAGTCACATGTAGGACACGTGCTCGCGTAGTCAGCTGGCCACCGATACGTATGAGGCATGCGACGGACAGGAGTATCTGTCAATAGATTTGCATGCTAGTAGACTTGGCAGTTACTAGAGGTTCATGAGTCATGGATGTGACCCTACTAGGCATTGGGTGGGGAGAACAGTTTTCTTATCGTATGGGTCCCTTATGCACTTTCCTATTCTTGCTCTTGCTGGCTTATGACATTCGAGAAATGTTATGCTTTGAGGTCCCTGGTAACCTGATGGGACCATACCTGAGTTACCTGCACCTGAGCCAGATGCCCATGCGTTGAAGGTCTGTTCTTAACTGTATTATCACTATAGAACTGGTAGGCACCCGGCTTGCATTCATCTTTTTTTTCTTATTATATTATCACAGTTCATGGTATGGTGTTTTTTGTATCTTGTTACGTCCCGCTGAGGACCTGGTTATCTCTCCAGGATTTGGATCCATCTTTTGTGGGCGACGAGGCATTTTCCTCTGACATTTAGCTCTATTCTTATCTTCGAGAATTATTGAGACTATGTAGTGGACATCTTATGTTCTTTCATTTACTTTCTACTTGAGGAGATTGGACTCCGATCTTTGTGACTATTTTGCATAGCTGTTTAGAGTGGGTATGACCACCCGGCTATATTTTTGATACATTATTTATTGGACTCTCATTTCTTCTGTGTTGAGCTGTGATGAGATTAGATACTTATATTTTGGCATGTGATATTATTATATATATACAGCTTATGTACGTATACGAGGATTCCATATATTGGAGTATTCTTCGTATTTGTGCAGCTGGCATGTTTGCATACTTGGTCCTAAGTATTTTGGGACTGGTGCGTTACATATTTTTGTGGTGGCCCATGCAGGTCAAGAAAATATTGTTGGGTCACATGACTGTGCCCAACATGTAGCATCCACTTTTATATAGAAGGGTATTTTAGTCATTTTAGCCATTTTGGTCTTTTTGTAATTTTCTAGATATGTTGACTTGTGTTGTGCCAGCAACTGGTTTAACCTTAGTGGACATTGTATAGGCGCCTAACCATGCCTTAGAATTTTTATTTTATTTTTAGAATTTATTTTAGGCATTAGATTATTTTTAAGGCTTTAATCGATTTATTTTAGCCTTTTTCATGCAAGCCTTTAAGCCTTTTTGACTTGGGCCCATTTCTACTTGAGAATGAGTTGGCCCAAGTGTAACCCTAACCCTAGAGACCCCCTTGGCCGCCCAACAACAGTAACCCCTTCCCCTTTTCTTCATTTGTGGAATTGTAGCCTCCACAAGTAAACCCTAATAGTTTCTCCTCTCAAAAACTCATATTTCCTTCATCCGGAGTCCGTTTCTTCTCAAACGAACTCCGTTGCACTCGTTGAGGAGAGGAGGATCTGCTGGAGCATTTCTAGTGAGGAGGCATAGGCTTTTGCTGGAGGGAAATCGGCCGACATGACAATCGAGGGGCTCTATTCATTGAGTTTTTGACACTCAATAGGTAAACCCTAATCTACCATTGTAAATCTAGAATTTCTTTCATTTTTGCATCCATATAGGTGCCCTAGACTTGTCCATGAAATTTGGTTGGATTTCGACTTCGTTTGATGGCGGTATCGGACACGTGTCGGTCCTTTACGGCACGTGTTCGACGAAATACCGCTTAGGATAGAAAGTTGCTATTTTTTTATTCTGTCTTCATGGATGTTTAGATAATATTATTTTGATAAACTTTTGTGAAAATGGATTTGGTTTTGACAATGTATCAGCGGCGTTTCGGGTAACGGACGCACGTGCACGGATCCCGTGCACAAGGCCGTGCGTGTCCTGCTGTCCGCACGTTGTATCTCGATGCACAGGTCCTATTTTCATGTGAAATTTCTTGAGCATGTGGGGGCAACCTTTGCCCCCATGCTCGTAAAATTTTACGGCTTTTTGTTGAGCGAGCGCGGAGAAATTGCGCGTGCACCGCTCAGCCGTACTGTACATTCAGCCTGATTTTTGTCGCTGAAACAAACTCCGTGCGCGCACACGACGCAGCGAAGACCTATTCCAGGACCTGGGACACGTCGACCTATACTTAGACTACCCGAGGAACCAACCCCGAGTCGTGGCATGTCCCGACGAGCGAGCCACGGAGGTGGATCGCGCGCACAGCGCGCGCAGCAGGCCGCGCGCGGGTGCGGGGCTACATGCCCTATTTTGGCGCGGCGTGTCACTACGTGGCCATGTCCTAGACCTACCCCGGGACACCCCAGCTACGTGCACAAGCATGGGGATTTTTGTTGTGTGTACGGCGCTCAATCGAGCGAGAACGCACGCGTTGTCACGCGGTATCGGTAAATTCCGATATGCATTCTGTGGACACGACACGGACACGATTTCAAACTCGAGATTATATGAGTGCATCACGTGGGTCGAAACCAACATGTATGCTGAGTTTCGCGGGTTCGTTTAGTGTATATTGCATTTTGGGTCGTTGTGTGAATTGGGTTTGTTTCCTTAATTTCGATTTTAAGTTTAAATGTGATATTTTGATTTCCAGCTATTTAGCTTATAAATTTTAGTTTTCAGGACATATATGAGGTTTCGGATTTGTGGGAACCAACTTTTGGTTTTGTTTCATAATTTTCCATCATTTATGAGTATATATGTTTTCTATATAGCTATGTATACATATATTTAAGAGAAATTTTGAGTGGCACCCCACTTTTGTTTACCATATTTACAGTGCACCCCACAAGTTTATAACAATGTAAGGTACCCTCCACTTTTGACGGTTTTCGTCCAATATGGACGGTCAACTGGGTTGACCCAAATTTTTTGACAAAAATACCCCGACATGTTGTCTTCTTCACCGTGTCACTCCCCCCCTCTCGCCGCTGCCGCGCCCCCCCTCCCCTCACCGACCTCGCCGTCGGGGACGGCCTGTCCTCGTCACCAGTGGCTGATGGCGCTGGGCTTCCTCGACGCGGTCGGGGACGGCCTGTCCCTCCCGGTCATGCTCCACGTCACCAGCAAGATCATGAACAACCTAGGCAACGGACCATCGGCCTCTTCCCAATTCACTCACAACATCAACCAGGTGATTAATTGATCGTTTCAATTGTTATAGAAATTTGACAATATTTTCTGCATGCATACGCAATGACCAACTAATGATTCTGCAGAATGCTGTGAACTTGCTATATTTGGCATCAGCGCAATGGGTGGTTTGTTTCTTAGGTGATCTCTCGCTAGCTAGCTCTTGTGGTTCTTGATTCAAAAAAAAAATTGTGTCTATTGCTGATAAACACAAGGGGGCCTCGACCTGAAGGCGGTGCTCTGGCAGGACGTCGAGTACTTCGACCTCAAGGGGGCCTCGACGTCCGACGTGATCACTAGCGTCTCCAGCGACAGCCTCGTCGTCCAGGACGTCCTCAGCGAGAAGGTCCCCAACTTCGTGATGAACTGCTCCACGTTCTTCGGCAGCTACGCCATCGGCTTCCTCATGGTGTGGCGGATGGCGCTGGTGGCGCTGCCTACGGTGGTGGTCCTCATCATACCCGGCCTGATGTACGGCAGGATGATGATGATGTACGGCAGGATGCTGACACGCGACGGACGAAGTCGAGGGAGAGGCGGACGCCGACCGCGCGCGCGAAGTGGCGCAGGTTCTCGGCGAGGTCGGGGAGGGGGAGGGGAGGGGGACGCTAGGGGTCAGGGAGTTCGGGGAGGGGGGGCAGCGAGGTCGGGGAGGGAGCCGGCGAGGTCGGGGAGAGGACAGACACTGAAAACATAGAGGGATACGGGAAAGAAGATCGGGGTATTTTCGTCAAAAAAAATGGTCAAAGAGTTTGACCGTAAGTTGGAGACGGAAACCGTCAAAAGTGGGGGGTACCTTACATTATTGTAAACTTGTGGGGTGCACTGTAAATATGGTAAACAAAAGTGGGGTGCCACTCAAAATTTCTTTATATTTAACTATAGATATACAAAACCCCATTGAAACCCATTGCTAATGCATACATGTTGAGAATGGGTCGAGGGGGATTTAATTCCAGATTTTTGTCTCTTTAAATTATCTCAAACCATTGCCAATCTTTCATTTGAGCTTTTGTATATATATATATATATATATATATATATATATATATATATATATATATATATATATAAAATATATATATATATATATATATATATATATATATATATATATATATATATATATATATATATATGTGTGTGTGTGTGTGTGTGTGTGTGTGTGTGTGTGTGTAGTTTTCTTAATTTGTATATATGTATATAATAGTATATTAATTTGGAAAATACCATGGTTTGTGTTTGTTGTTTTTAATCTCTGAAATTACTCTATTCAGTAAGCTCCAGGACACACACACACCATCATTTGTTAGATTTAAGGTTTTGTTTGTATTGTAAATGCACATGTGTGTATATATGCCTATATGTATATAGATATTTATGCTAGATAACTCTCTTAGAATAGATTGTAGTTGTGTATATAACTATAGGAGCCCTAGGGCAGATTTGGTTTATCATTTTGAGCCTAGTTTAGTCGAATTGGCCGACAAGTTGACCAAATTGACAAAAGTCAACTTTGGGTCAAACTTGATCCAATTCAACTCAAACGAACTCCAAATGACCTAGAATTTTGTGTATGACCTAGAAATTAGTAAACGGACTAGTTGACCCAGGTTTGACTAGGTTTGACCAAGGTTGACCAGAGTTGACCGAGGGTTGACTTTGACCAAAATGGACCTAGAAGCATGTAGTCTTGTATTGTAGCTATTTTTTTTTGATATTTTAGGCTTGGTTGTGACATGTGTATACTTTAAATAGGTTTATATTGCCCCTGTTTAGCTACACTTCATCATCAGCAGTTCAGTTTGCTAGGCGAGAATATTCTCTGATCTTTTCATACTTCTTTGGATATGTTCTCTTGTTATAGACTAGTATACTTGATGCTGACACGATGTTCACACGGATTAGTACCCTCTGGACCTTTCCATGCGATGTTATCCCCTCGGATACATCGAGTATATCATGTTCATGTACTTTATCATGGCCATCATGTACTCTATGTATTCATATTTATCCATGTGCACTCATGTGTTATTCATGTACACTCATGACCAATGAGCCCCATGTATAAAGTAGTTGTTATCCATGTGCAATAACATAACATGTATTGATCCTTGTGTATTGTTTGGGGGCAGGGAAAGTGTAGTTGGTTATGTGATCATTATCCCCAGTAGGTATCCATATGCACTCCATAGTTGTATCCATGTGCAATCCAAACCGTTTACATAACCAATTCATGCTCTAAATCACGTAGAAGGTTACATTTCTCTATTTATTATATTATATCTCATTCTTATAGTCTCTCTCTCTTGTTGATTTTCTTTACAGTGATTCATGTATAGTTTTCTATAGCTTGCTTTATATGTCCAATCCTAATATGAACTGTTGTGAGAGATATGTGCTCATTCCGTCCTGACTGGGCATGTTGAAAATTTTACAGGTGATGATGAGGAGTTCTGCCCTACTTATTATGGCATTGGCTTAGATGACACTGGTGACGTGGACCCTCAGGAGGATCCAACAGTTGCTGAGGACTTGTCCATTGTCTAGCTGAGACTTAGTTTCTTTATTTGTCTTTTATTTGAGACATTATGAGTTGTACTTGAGATTTATTCTGGTGGTTTACACCTAGACTTCTATTTATGTTGTGACTCTCTTGTGATTCTTCCTTCTATTCCATCTTAGTGTTGTGATTGAGTTACTTATTATTTTACTCTCCATTCGGAGTTTATTCTAGACTGTGTTAGATATGGTGACTCAGGACTGCATTCTACCGTCGACACTGCGGCGTAAGCTGGGCGTATTCACTTCTCGTGCCCTTTTACTGGGTGCGGGTCGTGACACATTTTTAGTGGTGGCCCATGCAGGTCAGTCCAATCACAACAAGTGTGATTCGTAGTGGTACTCAAATTAGAGTATCATTACAGCCTGCAGTAGGATATAAGATATAAGTTAAGGTACTCAATCACATTAGGAAAAACTCTTATCAATTCTTGCTGTTAATTGTCTCCTTTTGAAAACAACTGTCCTCCTTTGATAATTTTGCTTCTTTTTCAGAAATTGATTCCTTTGGCCAGTACATGGGTTGTTTCACATCCCCCTCAAAGCAGAAACACACCTTCTCCCTGATGCCCTTCGGCTGAGATTTTTGTGCTATAGCATCTCCGAACAAGAATGCTGGTTTCTTATGGGATACCAGATCCAGACTCTGGAAAGGTTGTCCATTCATCAAGCAGAGTAAGGTTGTGTGGTCTTGATTGGCCAACAGTGATAGTCTTGCTTCAGGAAGATCAAATTGAGGGAATGTTATATGAGATAGATCATGCTTAAATGAGATACTCAAGCACCCTTCAAAATCTGCTTCTTCGCTTCGGATGTTCACTACAGGAAATGACAGAAGACAAAGTCAGATATATCTATGTCTATGCGTGTATTACAGTATTTGAAAGAAATTTCAAAAAGTCACGCAGACTCTATATGGATATACCACCATGACATGCTGAGTGATTTATTCACGCGGATGATTAATTCACGCAAAGTCCAGACAGATTAAGATGAAAGTCACGCATCATTGCCAGAATCACATTTAAGTGAAAATGACAAAAACACGATGACAGATCAAGACTAATCTATCCAGAAGATGACTCTCAGAAGTCTGCGTGAATAATTCAACATTGACATCTCTGTCAACATGTGAAAAATCACGCAGCGTCATCCTGAACGTTGCGTGACTATTTCAACATGGACATTTCTGCCAACGTGAAAAGTCACGCAGAATCATGAGAACCATGCTCCTTTGCGTGAAACACAGAGCTTCGTAAACACGAAGATGTGAAGTATGGCCGACCCTAAAGAGGGGGCATACTTTATTAAATATCCTTTGCCCTAAGGAGGGGGGATATATTTCTGAAGTTTAATATCTTAAGATCCTAAAAAATTCTATGTGGAGTTCATCTTCATCGTCTTCGACAGTTCGTGTTCTTCCATCACTTACGATGCATAGGAGCTTGCGGGACTTCTTGTTGAGGAAGTCTGTCAGTTGTGGCACGCGACAAAGTCGCAGGGGCTTTCCCCTTGGCCTGAGCATCAGCTTTTTTGGGAGCCATTGCTGCTGAAAAAGTAGAAGAAGAAGTCGGAGAGGAGGGAGTTCGTCGGAGAAGATGAAGTTCTCTTCTGTGGGTTCTCTCTTTCAAATGCAAGTAAAGAAAGAAAGAAGTAATCTATGGCTTATTTATAGGCTTATGAAGAATTCCAAACGGTCCATCATGATTTGCCTCGATTTAGGAGATTGATACAGGATCTTAACTGCACAGAATCCCAACAGTCCAATCATTCAGGAATAAATATCTTTTTAAAGTCATCACAGCGTGACTGATTTCATTTTATCATCTTATTTTTCAAAGTATTTCAAAAATTTTGAAGTCTTTTCAATTTTCGAAAACTTTGAAGGGGTTTTGTAGGCCTTTAAAAAATGACAGTCACGCTGAGTTGATCAGGACAGAGTCAAAAGTCACGCTCAGTTGATCAAGACAATATTTATAAATCACGCTGAGGAGACAACTCATCATTTGTCAGAGAGTAATTATGACTGACAGCACAACAGTCGAAGAATGTCTCTTCGTATGCCACGTATGCACAGAATTCGAGAGATCACAGCCGTCTATTGCGTGATTTTTGAAATCTTCTTCAGCAAGACTCAACCTTCGTCATGTTGGCGTACCAAAAGAGCTTCTTGTCATTTAATGCGACTGACAAAAGCAATCACTGTCAGAGATTTTGTGTCAGTCGAGGCACGCCAAATCAAGACAGCTGGCAGTTCTATCTCAAGTCTGCGTGTATTTGTGAGATCTTCATCTCAAACGTGCGTGGATTCTGAAGTTTTCTTCCTCAAGTCTGCGTGGATTCTGAAGTTTTCTTCACCAAATCTGCGTGGATTCTGAAGCTTCCTGCCCCAAGTTTGCGTGGACTTTGAAGCTTTCTACCCTGAGTCTGCGTGGATTTCGTCTTCAACAAGTCTGCGTGGATTTTATCAAATTGGAGTACGTGGCAGCCATGCCACTGATCTCTCGCCTGTGTGTCCTGTAACTTGCACACGACTCATGCATGATCGCCATGTGTCCAACAGTTACAGGCCACGTCCAGTAACTGCTCACAGTCTTGCGTATGTTAAATCCTGCATAATTTTTAACTAGGTATAGACTGTGAAGTTAGTTATCCTTACAGTTATTTTTGACTCTATAAATAGAGTTCTTTTCTCATTCATTGTACAGATACATAGTTATCTACTGTCAAAATTTTGAGAGCTTTTCTTCTTCGTATAGTCCAAGGGATAAAGTGATCGTCTTCTAGATCAGATTCCCACAGTTGTAATTTTCCCAGACACACAATAAATAAAGGAATTTATTTATGGAAAACAAATTGACGACTCTGCTGGGGAAAACCATCTCCTCTTCTGAGATGACAACAACTCAATGCGACACTTCGTCAATCGGCTCGACGAAGAAGGTGATGACGATCAAATTCGATCAACTCGCCTATGAAGAAATGCAGCGGGCTAAGAGTGGTAAGCCCACTACAGCCTCCATCATCACTGCCAAGTCGAAGGGACACTCTGTCTATGTCCCTAAGAATCAGTTGGCAGCCAATAGTGAAGTCTCTGCCACAGTGTCTACTCCTAACACTGGCAAGAACTCTACTGCTAGCACGCACACTCTTGTGCGCTCGAAGATGACAGCAATCAAAGGTCACGCTGACAGTACTGGCTCTTTAGCCAAATCTGTTCCAGTATGTGTTTCCAAAATTAAAAGTCACGCTGAGAGTACTGGCTCCCTAGCCAAATCTGTTCCAGCGTACAATTTTAAACCCAAAAGTCACGCTGACAGCACTGGTTCCTCAGCCAAGTCTGTTCCAGTGTGTAATTCTAAAATCAACAATCACGCTAACAGTGCTTGCTTCTTAGCCAAGTCTGTTCCAGCGTGTACTTCCAAAGTCAAAAGTCACGCTAACAGCATTGGTTCTTTAACCAAGCCTGTTTTAGCGTGTATTTCATCTAAGAAGAATAGTTCTTTAGCTATCTCTTCTTCTTTGCCAAGTTCCACTAGAACTGGGGGTGGTCTTCCATACAAAGTTCCTTCGAAAAGGAATAACTCTTTAGTTGTTTCTTCTGTTCCTGTAGTTTTTACTTCAGGAACAGCTTTGACTGACAATTTTGTTAGTCAAAGAAAAGAAGATGGTCTTTTGACTACTCTTCCTTCTGGACATTCTATGTCTCAAAACTTGAATGAGTCTAAGAAGAAACATTCCTTAGTGTCTTCTTCTATGACTTCTTCGAATTGGGCACAGAATTTGTCCATAAAAGAGGGTTTGTTACCAACTCCTAATCAAGGGGGTGGTTCAACTTTTCCTTCTCTGCAAATATCTAGGTCAATGGAAGAAAAACTCCATGTTTCCAAAACCAATGTGTTACCTCCAACTGATCTAAGAACAAAACTTAACACTTCCGGTGTTAAGAAACCATACCAGTTGGAAACAAGGATAAGAGATCCAGATGCAGAGTATGCAAGAAACTATGTGGCTCATATTAATCATTCTCTATATAATCAAGAGCCATCAAGACCCAAGAACAAGAAATATACTCCTCAATATTCACAAACATATTTACGAGAATATCTTCAACAGAAGAGAAGAAGTGATTCTGTGTCAAAGGACCATGCTGAATGTGACTTCTATCCAAGAGTCATAATTCAATGCAAATGTCAATCAATGGCTTATGACCATGTTGATCATGAATGTGACTTCCAGCCAAGAGTCACAATGCAATGCAGATGTCAAACAAAACGACAATCTGTCTTCAATCGGATTCAGTGTGAACCTATGCCTGATGAAGATGAGCCTTTGTTTGCTTCTGTCAACATGACCTCTCGGGATACTGGAGGTAGAGTTGATAGTCCAGATGGAGTATATAGAAACACCAGAGCAAAAGTCTTAGCTTCTAGTCAAAGAAATTTGATCTCTGAAGATGATTCTGAATTTCTTGGAGAAACTAACTTCCCATCTCTTCCTACTGGGGGTAGTTCTCCTATAAATGACTTTGATGCACGAAGTAGTGATTCAGAGCATACCACATCCACTAATTCATCAATAATCCCTCGTACAGTCACAACATATATGGTGGATGGGAATACTGAATTGAACAATGAACCTTCCTCTTCGGTGACTCCTCAAGATCAAAGGATTGCTTCTTTGGAACAGCAAATAAAGTCTATGGCTGATACTATGAAATCAATGTATGAACTCATGATAGCTCAGTTGCAAAATCGACAGACTGTACCAGATGCTATACCAACTGACGCTGATATGAGTCCAGTACAAGTTCCTCCAGCAGTACAATCCAATACTCCTGGACCAGCTCAACCAAATCCTAGTCTCTCTGGAGCTGGGGGTAGTGCTTATAATATTGTTCCTCCTCCCACCTATTCTCTACAAGTTACAACTCTACAATCTTCCAGAGTTGTTAATGAAGAATTGAGGAATCTCAAAACTCAATTCGAAGCATTCAAACAGAAAGATGGTTTACAAAGGTTAGGCATCAAGCAACCTTATCCGATAGAATGGAAGCAAGTATCGTATCCTCCTAAATACAAGCCTCCTACTATCTCATTCTATGATGGAACCACTTCTCCAAGTCAGTTTATTAATCACTTTGAAGTGATGACTGATCAATTGCAACCAAGCGACGCCCTCCTTACTCGGGTATTTGTTGGATGTCTCAAGGGAACGGCTTATGAATGGTATAGAAGTCTCCCAGATGGGAGCATTACCTCATTTGTCGGTTTCAAACAGATGTTTCTTGAACGGTTCTATGAAGGGCTCAATGACATGACTATGTCCGCTCTTATTAGAATCAAGCAAAAAAATAATGAAACTACAGAGGATTACATTGAACGGTTTCGAAGAGAAGCTCTGAAGATGCCTCTTGGAACTCCTGATGCTGTCACCATCGACACATGCAAATCAAACTTGTTGCCAATCATCAGCATGTGGACAGGATCCACCCAATTCCAAGATTGGCCTTCTTTCATAGTTAGTGCCAAGGCTGCAGAAATTAGTGCTGAAACCTTCAAAGGTTTAGGAGTGCAGATGACTCCCAAAGAAACAGGTCAAGGTACTAACAATAAAAACAATGTTCGCAAAGGAAAAGAAACTCTTGAAGTTAATCTTCAGAGCAAAGATGCATCAACTGTTCAAACTTCTCCTACCTCTACAACTCAACAACCAAGAACACCTCGCCCCAAAGAAGAATACTCTTTCGATGATGACGATGTCCTTGGTATCTTTGAATGTCTGCTAAAAGGTAATAAAATACAATTACCTGAAATCAAGAAACCTGATGAAGCTGGTAAGACAGATCATCCCAAATACTGCCCATATCACAGAATGTTGGGTCACACAATTCGTACATGTTATGTACTGAAAGGAAAGATCCAAGAAATGATTAAATCTGGAGCTATCTTCCTTACTCCAAAAGAGAAGACCGTCACCTCCAACGTTGTCTCTATGCAATTCGGAGATTTCCCTCCTCTTGGACTTCAGAAGCCTTATAACTTCGACATTCTAGCTCAACTTGCTAATACTCCAGCTAGAATGTCCCTCTTTGAACTTCTACGTCTTTCTAAAGAAACTCGGGAGACGTTAAGTGAAGCACTTCTTCAAGCAGACTCTTGTCTTGCACAATTGAAGAAGCCAGATGCAGAACCTGTCACTTGCTTACATTGCAACAGTGTATTGGAGATTATCCTAAATATCACTTTTACACAAGATGACATGCTACTGGAGGATAATCGACATGATCGGCCTCTCTACTACACCGGTTATATCGATACGATGAAGATAGATCGTATCCTTATTGATCCAGGGTCTGCTATAAGCATCATGCCAAAGAGCCTATTGGATGAACTAAAAATCCCTCTTCACAAACTCTCCAAGACGGTTACTACTATCCTGGGATTCAATCAAAGCCGAAGCGAGCCTTTGGGAAAGATTCATCTGAAGCTTCAGATAGGCAATTTTAGATCCAAAGTCACTTTCTATGTGATTGAGATCGTGGGATCCTATAATCTTCTTCTTGGGAGGCCCTTTCTTCATAAAAATAATGTGGTGCCTTCTACTCTTCATCAGTGTTTTAAGTACATTGATAGCAATGGAAGAGTATAAAAAGAAGTTGCTGATATAAATCCCTTCCATGGGGTTGAAGCTTATTTCAATGATTCCCGAATGTACAAAGAAGAGTATACAAGGGTCATACAAGCTATGGAGAAAGAGGATGCACAAAGTGAGACTTTAATAATCCCTGTTAAAGGTCGAACTACTCAGCAACAATCTTCCAAACCCTCTGGAGAAGGTTCTTTCATCATTCCAGTGAATGGACGGATCTCTCCATTACCTCAGTCGTCTGCTCAAGACACAATGATCATTCCTGTCAGTGGGCGTGCTACAGTTCCTGTATCTTCACAGGATACTCTGCTAATTCCAGTTGGAGGGCGGATTACTCTTCCATCTCAAGCTTCAAGGGAGCTCACCTCTTCTGAGCCATTTGTTATCGATCTTAATCGAAACAAAGCTTCTTCTTATTCTTCTTCTTCTTCCCCTTTAGTCATTGAATTGGCTAAGATCTCTAAGGCTCAGCCTTCTCCCAATGTAAATATTGCTGCTTTTACATTTAATGAAAAGTCTCCATCTTTGCAGTACGCTGATGTATGTAATTATGTTCATAGTTTAACATTTGTTAGATGACTTGAACACAATAACCATTGGAGTTGTACAGACTGTTCATGCAGATATATCCCTAGAACCTGTACAATCTTCATACTTTCTAGTTCCCAGCAGAAAGCCAGGAGACATTCCAATATTCTTCTACAAAGGGCCTCAAAGTCCTTCTGATTTAGAAGATGATGACAGAAATGATGATACTGGAAGATTACAACTACGTCGTTATAGTCAGCAATCTAAAGACATCATCAAAAATATGGGCTATGACTTCAGGGCTGGCCTCAATATTGGAAAAGGAAGAAAAATGCCTGTTCGTATTCCTCCTCTGAAATATGGAAGGACAAAATACGGATTGGGCTATATTGCTCCTACTCCTTTTATCAATATTGTTCATGAAGATCCCGAGTCTGACGAAGATAAGAGATCTGATTCTTCCTGTACTACCTCTTAGGATTCTGATACAAGTATCGGTGACTTCTACTGCAACCTTCTGTCTTCCAATATGGTTTCTATTGACTGTTTTGAAAAGTGATTCATACTTGACGGTTCATCCGTTCATCTGACGGTTCGTCCGTTCATTAATACATGACGGTTCGTCCGTTCATCTATCCGACGGTTCGTCCGTTCATTATAATCTGACGGTTAACCCGTTCATTCATCTAGTCTTTTGATTTCCGAGTCTAAAGATCATGAAAAATTGAGTTCAAGGATATTTTTATGTCTGAATTCTATTTTTTTCAATCAGTATTAAACTAAGATCATTTCTGGTTTAATATCATTTGATAGAATTACAAAGTTTGTTTGTATATTCTATTCTACTGAAATATGTCATGTATTATTTACCTCTGAACATATTTTCTATGAATCTATCATCATCAAAACAGCAAAACCAAAAATCAGATCAAGGATTTTTCATTCATTCCAGAATCAAAACATGAAATACAAGTGAAAGTGAAAATAAAAGAGATTCACTTATTTGGAGTTATCAGCTCTCTAATACGATCTAGAACAGCATTCAGTTTCTCTTCATGAGTCTTTCTAACTCTTTCTGCTGCCACAATTCTAACATTCTGTTCATCAAAAATAATGATGGCAGACTGGCGACGATTGACTTCTTCAATCTGTTTCGCCTGCATCTGTTCTCGTTCCTTCTGAAGAGTCTCACAACGTTCGACTTCAGAGATATAAACAGTAGCAACATTAGCTTGCTCTGTTTCCATGACAATAATACGCTCTTGAAGACGAGCTAATTCCTCTTTCAATTTCTTCAGTTCTTCAGTCTTGGACGCTTTATCTTTCTCTAAAAACTCTACTCTTCGACAAGCAGCTAATATTTCTTCACCCTTTTCTACTAATTTTTCAGTAGAAGAGGCAAGAAATGCTTCGAGAGCTGCCTGTTGGGATTGTGCTTCATGCTCTAGTTGATCAATATCAGCTACAGTTAAAGAGTGAATGTCCTCCTTCTTGGTCTCCCAATATTTTCGGATAGTTACTTCTAACTCATCTAGGAGATGTTCAAAGAAAATGTACTGAGATTCGCAACCAGCATGTCGCAGCGCCATCAATGGGAACTTGACCATAGTTCGAAGATCAGAAAAAAGCATGGCTTTATCCTTCAAGAAGCGTCTGGAATATGTATCTAGATACGAATAAATGATCTCCGGATACATTCCCAAGGTTCTTGCTAACCCAGTCTCGAATCCAGGAGTCGCTGTCATCATGGAAGAAGAAGCTTGAATCCTTGGAACAGAAGTATGTGCGACCGGAGAAGTTGGCAAGTGTGAACTCCCTTCATCAGCATCAGCCTGGATAAGCGGAGCATGAGTCGAACTCATTGCTGCAGCAGTTCCTACAGGTAAAGAAAAATATAATCAGCATTTACAGAAGAAAAAAAACAGCGGAAACAGAATCTGAAATAAAGTTCTACCTGGCTGAGGTTCATATTCAGTATGTGGAGGGAGTTTTGCTTCTTCACGCAGCCGGTCCATGATTGTATCCGATACCTGCTTTATATGGCTGCTTCCAGCTCCAGAATTACTGGGTGCTACAGCGTTGTTCGGTGATTGAACAGGTTCAGGGCTAAGCTCCATTCTGTTCCCTTTCACTTTATCTGCATCATAAGGAGTCGAAATGCCAGCATGCCAGTCTTCTCCTTCTTCAGCTTCTTCTTCGTCTTCAGGATGAGCTTCTAATTCAGAATCAATGATATTTACATCTTCATGAATCTCTGGAACAATGACGATAGCAAGCTCGGTATTGGCTGCCGGTTCAGTTGTCTCTGGAATATCGGTTCGAAGAATGATATCTTGACAAACATTCTTTAACAGATCATCAGCAGCTGATAGCTCAGACGTCGGCACGTCTTTATCGCCTCTGGCCAAAGAAATGTTTTCTTCAGCTTGAATTTTAGGAACTTCTGACTGTTTGGTAGCTTCTTCCGGAGCTGTTGCTTCTTCAGAGTAATCAATCTGGTCATCCAGTGCTTGAATGACGCCTTCTGTCCCATGCTCAAATGGGATTATCCTCGTCTCCGAGGGTTCAATAGCTACTCCACTTGTGGTCGGAGCAGTTGTTTCCTGAGCTTGAACAGACTCTACTTCAGTCTGTTCAGTTGAAGCTGTTGCAAGGTGAATATCATTAGATTCGGTCTTCTCAGTAGAAGCTGCTTCATTGATTTCTGGCAAAACTCCTCCACTCATGATCGTTTCTAGGAGTTTGTTGCCCTTAATTTTGCTGACAGACTTCTTGACATATTTGCCTTTTGATCTCCTTATCAAAGGAGCGTCGTCTCCATCAGTCTCTTCGTCTTTATCAGCGGCATCGTCCTCATCAACTGAGATACCGCCTAAAGATGATGTAGCAATCACGAAGACCCCTTTCTTCTTTTTCTTAGATGTTGGAGACTTAGTACTCCTCTTGGGGACAGTCTCAGATTCATCGCTTCTCTTTCTCTTAGAAAGAGATACAAATATAGGGGGGAGAACTTCATCAGGAAAATTTCCCTCCTGAAACAATTCATACAAAGGTTCAACCTCAGTTGTTTCATCTTCGGGTTCCGGAGGGAAATGTTGAATAACAATCCTCTTCTTTGACCTCTTCGATTCATCCTCTGCAACAAAGGTCTTCAGATTAAAACTCGGCCTAAAAGTGCTCGACGACACATAAAAGCGAGCATATGTATAAAGCATCTTTGGCCCCGAGCTAGATAAAGGATTATGCATAGAGAATACAACTTTTGTATCCCTAGCCGCAAAATATCTCCAAGCTCGAGCTTCGTCGACAAGCCCTCCACGAGCAGATAAGCAAGAGGTGGCGTGCCCAACGTGAAGTTGATCATAACCGAATTGCCTGGCAAATCGGCTTGGTAAGTATGGTTCCAGATACGCCATTTCTTCATGACGATACACTAGATGGGAAGGCCGTATCCTCTGCAACCACTGAAAGGCTACATCGTCTAACCTGTTCCCTATATCTCCGTCCATCATATTTAAGGGCATACTCTCATAGCCCTGTGGTGGAGGGACACATTGGATAGACCAATGTGATGCCCGATTCAAGACATTTCTGCATTCTGGGAGGGTGTGAACCTTCCAGAACGTCTCTCCAGAGTACCTCTCCAGAAAAAGACTGCTACTTCCTCCTGCCCCTGGAGGTATCAGACCATCATGATGAAGGAGAAGCCAACCATAAAGATACTGAAGGGCATATCTATCCTTGGGAATTCTTCAGTCATCATCCTCTGAGCAGACAGCATGTTAGTGACAAAATTCCGGAGACCTGCATTTAGCCTACAGGTCATTGCCGATAATAAGTCTAGCTTGTAACCATACACAAGGCGCACTGCTGCAAAATAATGCCTCTGTGTATCCTGTCCAAGGAACTGGAGCCAGGAACGATGAATCTCCTCAACCACAGAGATAGGAATCCGGCCAGATGACCGTTCCTTGACAGACTCTTTCCACTCTGTCTAACATAAGAGCTGAAAGTGGTTCCAGCTTTGAATTTGTACCAGTCTTCAGTAATAGTGAAATCCTTGCAATCATATTTCTCCAGTAGATAAATGATTTCACCTTCAGAGAGAGGTTTGAAATTGTTGATCTGGTACCATCTCTTCTTGCTTATTTTCTTATCATCCTTTTCACGGTTCATAAAAAGGTAGGACATCCACTTCTGAATGTGGTTGCCAGCTTCATCCTTGGAACCCTTGTAATATAAAGTACATGTGCCAAAATGGCACATCATCTCTTCGAATAGATGGACCATCTCTGGGTTCTTCTCTGACAGAAAGTTCAGCTCTTCTGTCGTAGGAACATATTCCTCATACGGCAGCGAGCCTGAAGGCAGGTGTGAGATGTATTCCATCTCATGAAGGGCGAAGCCCATCTCTCCTTTCGGAGTCATAAAGGTTTCCGTCCTATGGTTGTACCTCTCAACCAAAGCCAGGAACAGAAAAGGGTTAGGCTTGAAGCCGTAGGATGAATTGACGACGGCATCATAGAGATTTATCTTTTTCAGCTCAGTTTCAAAATTCTCCAAAGCCCAGTGGACTAAAGTCTTCTATCTCACATTCTCCTGATTCATTAGACCGTTCATCCTCGGCGTCGAATCGGTGGGATAGAATGCATTCTTGTTAGACATGAATTCATTTATGAAAATGGGCATCCTGAATGGCATCAATATGGCTGAATCTTCAGGTGGTATGCATCCAGGCTTCAAACCCCGAAACACTGATACATGATCCTCCGGGGCACTAAAAAATCCCTCATTCCTGTAAATAATACGGCTTGCCTTCGCCTGCTGATATACTGTCAAATACCAGGACATCTTTCTCGGTAGCTGGCATGCATAAGTCTCATGATTGATAAGCCCCGGGAAACCTTTGGCCAGTACATGGGTTGTTTCACATCCCCCTCAAAGCAGAAACACACCTTCTCCCTGATGCCCTTCAGCTGAGATTTTTGTGCTATAGCATCTCTGAACAAGAATGGTGGTTTCTTATGGGATACCAGATCCAGACTCTAGAAAGGTTGTCCATTCATCAAGCAGAGTAAGGTTGTGTGGTCTTGATTGGCCAACAGTAATAGTCTTGCTTCAGGAAGATCAAATTGAGGGAATGTTATATGAGATAGATCATGCTTAAATGAGATACTCAAGCACCCTTCAAAATCTGCTTCTTCGCTTCGGATGTTCACTACAGGAAATGATAGAAGACAAAGTCAGATATATCTATGTCTATGCGTGTATTACAGTATTTGAAAGAAATTTCAAAAAGTCACGCAGACTCTATATGGATATACCACCATGACATGCTGAGTGATTTATTCACGCGGATGATTAATTCACGCAAAGTCCAGACAGATTAAGATGAAAGTCACGTATCATTGCCAGAATCACATTTAAGTAAAAATGACAAAAACACGATGACAGATCAAGACTAATCTATCCAGAAGATGACTCTCAGAAGTCTGCATGAATAATTCAACATTGACATCTCTGTCAACATGTGAAAAATCACGCAGCGTCATCCTGAAAGCTGCATGACTATTTCAACATGGACATTTTTGCCAACGTGAAAAGTCACGCAGAATCATGAGAACCATGCTCCTTTGCGTGAAACACAGAGCTTCGTAAACACGAAGATGTGAAGTATGGCCGACCCTAAAGAGGGGGCATACTTTATTAAATATCCTTTGCCCTAAGGAGGGGGAATATATTTCTGAAGTTTAATATCTTAAGATCCTAAAAAAATTTATGTGGAGTTCATCTTCATCGTCTTCGACAGTTCGTGTTCTTCCATCACTTACGATGCATAGGAGCTTGCGGGACTTCTTGTCGAGGAAGTCTGTCAGTTGTGGCACGCGACAAAGTCGCAGGGGCTTTCCCCTTGGCCTGAGCATCAGCTTTTTTGGGAGCCATTGCTGCTGAAAAAGTAGAAGAAGAAGTCGGAGAGGAGGGAGTTCGTCGGAGAAGATGAAGTTCTCTTCTGTGGGTTATCTCTTTCAAATGCAAGTAAAGAAAGAAAGAAGTAATCTATGGCTTATTTATAGGCTTATGAAGAATTCCAAACGGTCCATCATGATTTGCCTCGATTTAGGAGATTGATACGGGATCTTAACTGTACAGAATCCCAACAGTCCAATCATTCAGGAATAAATATCTCTTTAAAGTCATCACAGCGTGACTGATTTTATTTTATCATCTTATTTTTCAAAGTATTTCGAAAATTTTGAAGTCTTTTCAATTTTCGAAAACTTTGAAGGAGGTTTTGTAGGCCTTTAAAAAATGACAGTCACGCTGAGTTGATCAGGACAGAGTCAAAAGTTACGCTCAGTTGATCAAGACAATATTTACAAATCATGCTGAGGAGACAACTCACCATTTGTCAGAGAGTAATTATGACTGACAGCACAACAGTCGAAGAATGTCTCTTCGTATGCCACGTATGCACAGAATTCGAGAGATCATAGCCGTCTATTGCGTGATTTTTGAAATCTTCTTCAGCAAGACTCAACCTTCGTCATATTGGCGTACCAAAAGAGCTTCTTGTCATTTAATGCGACTGACAAAAGCAATCACTGTCAGAGATTTTGTGTCAGTCGAGGCACGCCAAATCAAGACAGCTGGCAGTTCTATCTCAAGTCTGCGTGTATTTGTGAGATCTTCATCTCAAACGTGCGTGGATTCTGAAGTTTTCTTCCTCAAGTCTGCGTGGATTCTGAAGTTTTCTTCACCAAATCTGCATGGATTCTGAAGCTTCCTGCCCCAAGTTTGCGTGGATTTTGAAGCTTTCTACCCTGAGTCTGCGTGGATTTCGTCTTCAACAAGTCTGCATGGATTTCATCAAATTAGAGTACGTGGCAGCCATGCCACTGATCTCTCGCCTGTATGTCCTGTAACTTGCACACGACTCATACATGATCGCCATGTGTCCAACAGTTACAGGCCACGTCCAGTAACTGCTCACAGTCTTACGTATGTTAAATCCTGCGTGATTTTTAACTCGGTATAGATTGTGAAGTCAGTTATCCTTACAGTTATTTTTGACTCTATAAATAGAGTTCTTTTCTCATTCATTGTATAGATACATAGTTATCTACTGTCAAAATTTTGAGAGCTTTTCTTCTTCGCATAGTCCAAGGGATAAAGTGATCGTTTTTTAGATCAGATTCCCACAGTTGTAATTTTCCCAAACACACAATAAATAAAGGAATTTATTTATGGAAAACACATGCCAGTATAGATTGCCGCGAGGGTAGAGTTCTTTTCAGCATGCCAGGAGAGCCAGAGTTCGAGTTCACCAGGCGGGAGTCAGAGCAGAGCAGCAGAGTTTTCTGCGGAGCTTCAGCAGAGGAGCAGAGCATGCCACATCCACTGATAGCTGAGTTTATGGATGTGTTTTCGGAGGAGTTGCTAGGGTTGCCTCCGGATAGGTATGTGGAGTTCTCTATAGACTTGGTACCCGGCGTAAAGTCGATATCCCAATATGTCTATAGAGTGAACAACAGTGAGCTTGTTGAGCTGAAAAAGCAAGTGGATGAGTTGCAGGACAAGCGCTTTATCCGATCGAGTTCTTCACCATAGGGTGCGCCAGTACTCTTTGTACCGAAGAAGCATGGGTCGGTACGGATGTGTATCGACTACAGGGCAGTCAACATCCTCACACTCAAGAACAAGTACCCGCTGCCGAGGATCGATGACCTGTTCGATCAGCTGAGCGGAGCGAAGGTATTTTCTAAGATTGATCTGAGGTCAGGGTATTATCAGGTGAATGTGAAGAAGGAGGATATTCCGAAGACAGCTTTCAGGACTCGGTATGGCCAGTTTGAGTTCATGGTGATGCCGTTTGGGTTAACTAACGCCCCGGCGGTGTTCATGAACTTGATGAACAAGGTGTTCTACCAGTACTTGGACAAGTTTGTGGTGGTGTTCATCGATGATATTTTGGTGTATTCGAAGACCCCAGAGGAGCATGAGGAGTATTTGAGAGTGGTTCTGGAGACTCTCATGAAGGAGCAGCTGTACGGCAAGCTCTCGAAGTGTGAGTTCTTCTTGGATCGAGTTGATTTCCTAGGTCATGTGGTGACCGTAGATGGGATCTCAGTCGACCCGAAGAAGATCAGAGCAGTTGAGGCATAGACAGCACCGAGTTCAGTCGTAGAGATCAGAAGCTTTCTGGGATTGGCAGGATACTACAGGAGGTTTCTTCAGAATTTCTCTCGAATTGCAGAGCCATTGACTAGGCTGACCCGGAAGGACACAGAGTTTGTCTGGTCAGAGGAGTGTCAGGTTGCTTTTGATGAGCTGAAGAAGCGACTAACGACAGCCCCAATTTTGATGTTGCCATCAGGATCAGACGGGTTCACTATCTACAGTGATGCCTCAGGAAAGGGTTTGGGTTATGTCTTGCATCAGCATGGGAAGGTGATTGCCTATGCATCCAGGCAGTTACGTCCGTATGAAAAGAACTGCCCTACCTATGATTTGGAGTTGGCAGCGGTTATCTTTGCTCTGAAGCTGTGGAAGCACTATCTATACGGAGAGCGTGTGGAGATCTTCACAGACCACAAGAGCTTGAAGTATGTGTTTACACAGAAAGAGCTCAATATGAGGCAGCACAGATGGTTGGAGTCAATGAAGGACTTCAATATTTCATTGTAGTACCATCTAGGAAAGGCCAACATGGTTGTCGATATCTTGAGTAGGTATCTGGTAGCTATGTGCTTGACGATGGATCGTCATCTATTAGCAGATTTGGAGAGTTTGGGGATAGAGGTGATCGTGCCAGGAGTTCGGATGCAGATATGGGGCCTTCAGATTCAGTCAGACTTGATGGAGAGGATCAAGTCAGCTCAGTTTGATGATGTTATCCTGCGGAGTATCCGAGAGCAGGTTCGAGCAGGATTGGCAGATGTGGAGTTCATCATTACGGAGGATGGCACATTGAGGTACGGTTCCAGACTGTGTATGCCTAGCGAAGAGCTTCGAGAGAAGGTTGTGCAGGAGGCCCATCGCTCTTAATATACCACGTATCCAGGTGCCAACAAAATGTATAGAGATTTGAAGGAGCATGTATGATGGTATGGGATGAAGCGGGAGGTAGCACGCTTCGTAGCCAGGTGTCTAGTCTGTCAGCAGGTTAAGGCAGAGAGACAGAGGCCAGGAGGAATATTGCAGCCATTGTCCATTCCGGAGTGGAAGTGGGAGCACATCACGATAGATTTTGTTTCTGGATTGACGCGTTCATCAGGAGGGAAAGACGCTATTTGGGTCATCGTGGACAGGTTGACCAAATCGGCCCACTTTTTGCCATTCAAAGTGGGGACGTCTACTGAGAAGTTAACGGAGTTGTATATGCGGCAGATTGTCAGGATACACGGAGTTCCGGTGAGCATTGTCTCGGATCGGAATAGTCGCTTTACTTCCCATTTCTGGCAGAGTTTGCAGACTAGTTTGGGCACTCAGCTCAAATTTAGTACTGCATACCACCCTCAGACGGACGGACAGTCGGAGAGGACTATTCAGACTCTCGAGGACATGCTGCGGACTTGTATTCTGGATTTGGGAGGATCATGGGAGGATCATCTGCACTTGGTAGAGTTTGCATTCAACAACAGTTACCAGGCCAGCATCGGTATATCACCATTCGAGGTGTTGTACGGGCGTAGATGTCGTACTCCCTTGTCTTGGGATGATATTGGAGAGTGAGCTTTATTGGGACCTGAGATGGTTGTTGACGCAACGGAGAAGGTAAAGCTCATCAGGGATCGACTTTGCGTGGCGCAGGACAGACAACGGCATTGGACCGACAGCCACCGGAGACCTTTACAGTTTGAGGTATAGCCTAGACTTAGGATTAGAATCTTGTTGTTTGTGATTTTGTTGTTTATGTGATTATTTTTAGTTAATTGAGACCATGCTTGTGCTATGTTGGAGATATGTTATTCTTGAGGATTTCACCGACTCGAGGCACTATTCGTTTCGGTGGAGGAGGGAAGCTTAGCCTACGCTATGTCGGACCTTTCGTTGTCAGCGGAAGGGTCGGTGACCTGTCATACAGACTGGACTTGCCTTCTTCCTTAGCGGGAGTCCACAATATATTTCATGTATCGCAGTTGAGACGGTATATGGCAGACCCTAGCCATGTATTGGACCATTCCGAGATTGAGGTGGGACCTATTCTTAGTTATCCAGAGCAGCCTGTGGAGATTCTGGGCCGACGAGAGAAGGTGTTGTGGAACCAGTCGATACCCTTAGTTCGCGTAGCTTGGAAGCATCACTCTCCAGGGAGTCCACCTGGGAGAGAGAGGATGAGATGCGCGAACGATACCCCTATCTTTTCCAGTCTTGAGGTATGATTTTGTTCTTTCTTAATCATACATTTTTGTCTTTAATTTCGAGGACGAAATTATTTTAAGGGGGGTAGACTTGTAGCATCCACTTTTACATAGAAGGGTGTTTTAGTCATTTTAGCCATTTTGGCCTTTTTGTGATTTTCTAGATATGTTGACTTGTGTTGTGCTAGCAACTGGTTTAACCTTAGTGGACATTGTACAGGGGCCTAACCATGCCTTAGAATTTTTATTTTTATTTTTAGAATTTATTTTAGTCATTAAATTATTTTTAAGGCTTTAATTGATTTATTTTAGCCTTTTTCATGCAAGCGTTTAAGCCTTTTTGACTTGGGCCCATTTCTACTTGAGAATGAGTTGGCCCAAGTGTAACCCTAACCCTAGAGACCCCCTTGGCCGCCCAACAGTAGTAACCCCTCCCCCTTTTCTTTATTTATGGAATTGTAGCCTCTACAAGTGAACCCTAATAGTTTCTCCTATCCAAAACTCGTATTCCTTCATCCGGAGTCCGTTTCTTCTCAAACAAACTCCGTTGCACTCGTCGAGGAGAGGAGAATCTGTTGGAGCATTTCTAGCGAGGAGGCGGAGGCTTTTGTTTGAGGGAAATCGGCTGACACGACAATCGAGGAGCTCCATTCATTGAGTTTTTGACACTCAATAGGTAAACCCTAATCTACCATTGTAAATCTGGAATTTCTTTTATTTTTGCATCCATATAGGTGCCCTAGACTTGCCCATGAAATTTGGTTGGATTTCGACTTCGTTTGATGGCGATATCGGACACGCGTCGGTCCTTTACGGCACGTATTCAACGAAATGCCGCTTAGGATAGAAAGTTGCTATTTTTTGATTTTGTCTTCATGGATTTTTAGATAATATTATTCTGCTAAAATTTTGTGAAGACGGATTTGGTTTTGACAATGTATCAGCAGCGTTTCGGGCAACGGACGCACGTGCACGGATCCCGTGCACGAGGCCATGCGTGCCCTGATGTCTGCGCATTGTATCTCGATGCATAGGACGTATTTTTGCGTGAAATTTCTTGAGCACTTGGGGGCAACCTCTGCCCCCATGCTCGTAAAATTTTACGGTTTTTCTTTGAGCGAGCGCAGAGAAATCGCGCGTGCACCGCTCAGCCGCACTGTGCATTTAGCCTGATTTTTGTCGCTGAAACGGACTTCGTGCGCGCACAGGACGCAGCGAAGACCCATTCCAGGACCTGGGATACATCGACCTATACCTAGACTACCCGAGGAACCAACCCCGAGTCATGGCATGGCCCGACGAGCGAGCCACGGAGGTGGATCGCGCGCATGAGGGCGCGCGGGAGCACGCGAGTGCAGCAGGCCGCATGCGGGTGCGAGGCTGCGTGTGCTATTTTGGTGTGGCGTGTTGCTGCATGGCCATGTCCTAGACCTACCCCGGGACCCCCCCACCTACGTGCACAAGCACGGGGCTTTTCATTGTGTGTGCGGCGCTCAATCGAGCGAGAACGCACGTGTTGTCACGCGGTATCGGGAAATTTCGATATGCGTTCTGTGGACACGACACAGGCACAATTTCAAATCCGAGAGTATACGAGCGCATCACGTGGGTCGAGACTAACGTATATGCCGAGTTTCGCGGGTTCGTTTAGTGTATATTGTATTTTGGGTCGTTGTGTGAATTGGGTTTGTTTCCTTAATTTCGATTTTGAGTTTAAATGTGATATTTTGATTTTCAGCTATTTAGCTTATAAAATCTAAGTTTTTAGGACATATATGAGGTTTCGGATTTGTGGGAACCAACTTTTGGTTTTGTTTCATAATTTTCCATCATTTATGAGTATATATGTTTTCTATATAGCTATGTATACATATATTTAACTATAGATATACAAAACCCCGTTGAAACCCATTGCTAATGCATACATGTTGAGAATGGTCGAGGGGGACTTAATTCCAGAATTTTGACTCTTTAAATTATCTCAAACCATTGCCAATCTTTCATTTGAGTATATATATATATATATATATATATATATATATATATATATATATATATATATATATATATATATTTTATATATATATATATATATATATATATATATATATATATATATATATATATATATATATATATATATATATATATATATATATATATATATATATATATATATATATATATATAAAATATATATATATATATATTTTATATATATATATATATATATATATATATATATATATATATATATATATATATATATATATATATATATATATATATGACTCTTTAAATTATCTCAAACCATTGCCAATCTTTCATTTGAGTATTTATATATATATATATATATATATATATATATATATATATATATATATATATATATATATATATATATATATATATGTATAGTTTTCTTAAATTGTATATATGTATATAATAGTATATTAATTTGGGAAATACCATGGTTTGTGTTTGCTATTTTTAATCTCGGAAATTACTCTATTCAGTAAGCTCCAGGACACACACACACACCCCCCATCATTTGTTAGATTTAAGGTTTTGTTTGTATTGTAAATACACATGTGTATATATGTTTATATGTATATAGATATTTATGCTTGATAACTTTCTTAGAATAGATCGTAGTTGTGTATATAGCTATAGGAGCCCTAGGGCAGATTTGGTTTATCATTTTGAGCCTAGTTAAGTCGAATTGGCCGACAAGTTGACCAAATTAACAAAAGTCAACTTTGGGTCAAACTTGATCCAATTCAACTCAAACGAACTCCAAATGACCTAGAATTTTGTGTATGACCTAGAAATTAGTAGACGGACTAGTTGACCTAGGTTTGACTAGGTTTGACCAAGGTTGACCAGAGTTGACCGAGGGTTGATTTTGACCAAAATGGACCTAGAAGCATGTAGTCTTGCATTGTAGCTATTTCTTTTGATATTTTAGACTTGGTTGTGACATGTGTATACTTTAAATAGGTTTATATTTCCCCAGTTTAGCTACACTTCATCATCAGCAGTTCAGTTTGCCAGGCGAGTACATTCTGTGATCTTTTTATACTTCTTTGGATATGTTATCTTGTTATAGACTAGTATACTTGATGCTGACACGATGTTCACACGGATTAGTACCCTCTGGATCTTTTCATACGATGTTATCCCCTCGGATACATCGAGTATATCATGTTTATGTACTTTATCATGGCCATCATGTACTCTATGTATTCATATTTATCCATGTGCACTCATGTGTTATTCATGTACACTCATGACCATATGAGCCCCATGTATAAAGTAGTTGTTATCCATGTACAATAACATAACATGTATTGATCCTTGTGTATTGATTGGGGGCAGGAAGAGTGTAGTTGGTTATGTGATCATTATCCCCAGTAGGTATCCATGTGCACTCCATAGTTGTATCCATGTGCAACCCAAACCGTTTACATACCAATTCATGCTCTAAATCACGTAGAAGGTTACATTTTTCTATTTATCATATTATATCTCATTCTTATAGTCTCTCTTTTATTGATTTTCTTTACAGTGATTCATGTATAGTTTTCTATAGCTTGCTTTATATGTCCAATCCTGATATAAAATGTTGTAAGAGATATATGCTCATTCTGTCCTGACTGGGCATGTTAAAAATTTTACAGGTGATGATGAAGAGTTCTGCCCTACTTATTATTGCATTGGCTTAGATGACACTGGTGACGTGGACCCTCAAGAGGATCCAACAGTCGCTGAGGACTTGCCCATAGTCTAGCTGAGACTTAGTTTCTTTATTTGTCTTTTATTTGAGACATTATGAGTTGTACTTGAGATTTATTCTGGTGGTTTACACCTAGACTTCTATTTATGTTGTGACTCTCTTGTGATTCTTTCTTCTATTCCATCTTAGTGTTGTGATTGAGTTACTTATTTTTTTACTCTCCATTCGGAGTTTATTCTAGATTGTGCTAGATATGGTGACTCAGGACAGCGTTCTACCGTCGACACTGCGGCGTAGGCTGGGCGTATTCACTTCTCGTGCCCTTTCACTGGGTGCGGGTCATGACACAATAAGCCTACATATAGGAATAGGAAATATCTCATCCAAAACTACTACTTCCCTTGACTTCTAACCTTTTTGAAACTTCCTTGATTAATTAATTTACCTCATATCTAATCGTTCCTAATATCGTCATATTCTTCCTCATGCCAACAGTATGAATCTCAGAAGCGGACGCACTTCTACCTAGGCCCTCACATCTGGTGAAGAGGCTACCCCGGAGGGACAGAATCCTCCGATGACACTGGTGACACCATACCAGCTAGGACCGTCGTAGCCTACTATGACACCTACGACGGTACACCCAGAGACCGCAGCACCGCCAGTCAGCCAGGCTGGGAGGCCACTACTATGCCATCGGAAGGGAATGTACCATTGCCTCCACCACCACCATTCCCTCAGCAGTTTCAACCACAGTCGGGACCTCAGATACCTCCACCATCGACTGATGGAAGCCCTACTTCCGAATTTATGTACGCCATGATGCAAGCCCAATGGCAGCTGACTGAGCTGATGAGACAGACTATGATAACAGCCTTGGCTAGACTTCCACCACCACCTCCAGTACCAGCACCAGCACCGGCTCTGTATCCTTATGAAGGCTCTATCAAGAATTTTACGGATATGAACCCTAAGGCCTTTAGAGGAACGGAGAAGCCACTAGAGGGGTCACAATGGCTTATTAGTACAGAAAAGCTACTGAAGGCATCCCAGTTGCCAGCTCGAGATTGGATGACAGCAGTGGACCTACTGTTAGAAGATAATGCTCACCACCGGTGGAAGGCGGAAGAGAGACGGTTAGGTACTGGGATCACCTGGATGCAGTTCTATGATGTATTTTATGAGAGATTCTTCCCTATTCATGTTCGAGATGGTCTCTACGACCAGTTCCTTCATCTGAAGCAAGAAAATATGACCGTTGATGAGTACGACTCAGAGTTTAATTGCCTGAGTAGATTTGGTACGGGATTGATCCCGACAGAGTTAGGGAAGGCGAGGAGATTCCATCAGGGACTTACACCGGAGCTCAATTCTTATACGACTATGTTTGCCATTAAAATCTTTTGATTACAAATTTTAATTACAAACAGAACAGTGTTACAATGTAGGACTTAGACGTAGTCCTAGGAGTACACTTTTATTTATCTGGGTCCCTTGTGCCGATGGAGCGAGTGGTAATGCGTTGACTCCATTGACGATCTGACGACGGTTCTCGGTTCTCTGAAGGTCTGAGTTGCTCTGGGTGCCGTGGCTTGCGGAAAGAAAAAAGACGTTGAGTGTCTGTATCTGCCTCTCTCTGTGTATTAATAGGTCTGTCTCTGTATATGTATATCGGTAGCTGTGTGTGTATGGAAGAAAGAAATGATCCCTCTATTTATAGCTTTGCAGGCTGGCTGCTCATGCGCACATATGTAGGATGCGCTAATTTGTGGGAATGCCACATGGTGATTGCTGATGGAGGCGCATGGGCGATGTGCTCTGATTGAGGAGCTGAACCCTTCCTATTGCCTTTGTGGGCTACGACCGAGCTGACACGTAGCAATGGAGAGGATCTTTCAGTTGCTGAGATTTTGGGTGATTAGCACCCCTTCATAGGCTGAATCGAGTCAAGGGACACGTGTTGTAGGTCCATGGCTCAAAGATCTCGGATTTGGTGGAGAGTGATTAGATAGGATGCGCCTGGAATTGGGCATATGAGGAGACTTTGGCTTGTAACCTTTAGGAGTCACGGACCAGTCTGGGCGCACGGCTTTTAAGGCGCATGCGAGCCTTCAGTAGTGACTTGATTTCTGTCTTTAGGGATCAGAGAAAAGTCTGAGGCACGTGGCTTTTGAGGTGCATGCAGAGATTTGGACGCATGGTTGCGAAGGCGCATACGAATGGTTGGGCGGCCACATGGCTTGTAACCGCCGGAGGAAAGCAATATTGATGTTGACGTCGGCGACGCTTCGTATTCTGAAAAAGCTGGCAACTGTTCAGTCCTCGGGGGACGTGCTGCCAACTATGTCAGACTTCAGTATTTAATGTTCTTAACAGGTGATGGGCCTTTGAGTGGTCACATCGATCTGCATTCCACTAGGCGTATGGGAACACATGGGGATGCATCCTCATAGGGTGCTTGGTACGGATGGATGCATCTGTATGATGTACGGTCTGACCGACTCATCCTCTTTGCATGACACGTCTTTATTGGTTTGACTGTTACGTTCTTCGAGTGCTTTAAATAGCCATTTTTGACATAGCTGAATTCGAAGCGTCAGATTCATCACCTATTTAATGCAAATTCATTGCACGGGATTCGGAGAGCCGGCCACTTGGCACATGGGTTTGATTTGCCCGGCCTATAATTAGTGGCATGGAGAGAGTTTACTTTTTGTTCTCTCACGTCCTCCCGAAATGAACTTGTCTGCTCGAGCACATTCTGTTGACGAGATGCTCTCGAAGGTGAAGATGTGAGGCATTGTCTTCATTGATGCACTTGAAGGTGACTGTTACATCCAAAAGTCGAAGTCGAGGGCTTCCGAGGCAGACGGAAGGTGCATGTTGCATCCAAAGATCGGGATGCTCGAGCCCCATCTCCTTTATACTGGAAGAGCCGCAGATCGAAATTGCGGTACCCTGACTTTGGAGGCTCTTTCCTCTGTCAGAGTGGGTGTTGCCCATTCTGGTTGTGTTGAAAGCCTCCTTCTGTCGCGGATCGACTGCAGAGAGCTCTTTTTCTCGCTAGAGGGTTGATTGCCCATCCTCGTTCTGCTTAATAAATTCTTCATTAGTCGAAGCATTTGATGGCGCATTTGTTGCTTCATGATGTACCTGACTGAAAGGACGGCACATAACTGAGCTGCTGAAGGAATGCACATAACGGAGCCGCTGAAGGGATGCATATAACTGAGCCGCTGAAGGGATGCACCTGGTTGAGAGCGCATGGCGAGATACGCCTGTTTGAGAGCGCATGGTGGTTGCTGCGCCTAGCTGTAGACTTAGGGTCTTTTTTTTGTAGAAATTCTCCTTTGTACAACTCTTTTTTAGACATGTAATAGACTTTTATATGAAATAAAAAATCTTCTTTTAATGTCTATGCTTTTGCTATTTGCTGTGCTAAGTACTTCATCTGAGCTCTCTGGCGCATGTAATATTTGGCGCATAGGATTTCTGGTCCTGAAATTCCATGCTTCTATAAGACCCCTTCAAAGTTTTCAAAACTTTTTGTCAAGTTTTAGAATACTTTGAATAAGAAGCATTGTGGTCGGGGCGCATGACTGTTCGGGCGCATGGATACTCCGCGCATCAACGATGGGGCGCATGCTCCTCTCAGTTAATGAAAATGATAACACTTCGATAACCAAGAAGATTAATGATAATCTTTTTGGATTTATTTGCAGTTATCTCCTAACAGAACCCGAGGCGGCGGCTGAGGTCACACTTTATCGGTTCACGCGTGCGACTAAGCCTATAAATAGGCATCTGATGGAGAGAGAGAGAGAGAGGGAGAGTTCTTCCTCTCTTTGCTTTCTCTTTTAGAGGAGTTCTTCTGAAAAAAAACCCTAACTTTCTTCTTTCACGAAATGGCTCCCAAGACTCCTCGCGGTGGTGCTGGCAAGGGAAAGGAGCCTGCGGAGTTCGTCGAGGAGGACGCTCCTGTCACCATTGTGACTCCGACCGACGTTCGGCCTGCGGTGACGGGTGGGTGTCATCTTTCAACTTTTTTAGACGAGTTTGGAGCACATGGCTGAGTTGCATCATGTTGTTGTGCCCTAGCTCTTTATCGCCGACGCGCATGGTCTCCTGTCCTGATGATGCGCCGAGGCTATTCTGCCGACGCACATGGGTTTAGGCCCTGATGATGTGCCAAACCTTCATTGCTGACGCGCATGGGTTTAAACCCTGATAATGCGTCGAGGTTTTTTGCTAACGCGCATGGGTTTACACCCTGATGATGCGTCGAAGCTTCACTGCTAATGTGTATGGGTTTACACCCTGATGATGCGCCGAAGCTTCACTGCTGATGCGCATGGGTTTAGACCCTGATGATGCGCCAGGCTGTTTGACAGACTTTGTCTTCTTAAAGCTTCTTGCCTAAGTTTTGTTTTTGCTGTGTCAGTGTCGATGACCATCCCTTTGCTGAATGAAGTCCTTCTGGATGCTTTTCTTTGTCAAATGGGAGTTGATTTCGACGAGGAGGTTATTAACCCCATGAAGGCTGCTATCTTACTGAATCAGCCTTCCGAGAGAATGTTGCAAATCCGAAATCAGTCGTCTGTTTTCCTCCAAAGTATGATGGAGAGCGGCAAACTGGATTCTGCTGAGTCCGAGGATGTGACCTTCTTGAAACCTGCCTTTTTGTTTGGTGACCGACTGATCTCCACCGAGGCAAAAATACTGAAGATCAAAGAAGATTGGTTCTTCTCTGTGAAGGGCATGGTTCTGTACATGCGACAACTTGAACGTCAATTGCCGCTGACGGCCTTCTACCATTTAGCTTCCAAGAGAAGGATGTCATGGGAACTTACTCCTTCTCAAGGAGGGGCAGTGGGGGGTTCTCTTTCGATTGATGTTACTTCGAATCAAAGGGATACCTTGGCCGCCTCGCGATCCGGTCCCTCGTTCAGTTGCCGAACTTTGCGTCCTGGGAGCCTTTATAGTGAGGTCCCTAATGACACCTTTGCCTTTAGTGCTTCGACCTTTGCAAATCGGATGCTAACTTCGAAGGTTGTGTATCCGAAAGGTGGCTTTAGGATTGAAGATTGGTGTCACCACGTGCTGAAGTGGGATGAGTTGACCCTTTGGGTGTTATCGAAGTTCAAGGCTGAGCTTAAAGAGATTGGGCTGACGGCCGCTATTCGTGCCACACAGGCGGCGTGGATCTCAACAAGCTATGTTTCTTGCGCTCTTGGAAACGTTCAATACCCAGACTGGAACTTTCTTTACTCTAGTGGGGGAGTTGGGATTGGCTCTCCATAAGATGTACGAGGTGTTCAAGCTTCCCTGGGGCTTGGAACCGTACGAGGAATATTTTCCGACAAATAAAGAGATCCTGGTTCTGGAAAAGAAGGACCCGGAGATGATGGCTGTTTTCAAAGAGGTGGCGAGCCATCATTATCTGCTGCAATTGAAGGACAAAGGAAAGTCACAGCCTCATGTGACTACTTGGAGGGATTATGTCTTCAAGCAGGATTTGGCAGACTCCTCGAAGATCCGATTTACGACTCCGCAGGGGCTGAAACTCGCGGAGGTAACTTCCAAAATGAGCCGACTAGACGAGAAGGCCCCCCGTTCAAATGAGAGTGGTGAAGACGTGTACATCTGTTTCTGGCATTGTGTGCACCGGAAGTCATCCAAGGCAGTATTGAGCATACTTGATGATATGGCCCCGGGATTGTGTGTTCTCGGGCGGATCTGGCCCTGTGGAGAGGGTAACCCGGAACCTCATTTTGCCAGCGGTGAAATTGGTTTTTGGTCGCCCTTTGGCTCTCCTCCCCGCGATGGTGTGTAACCTGTTGCGGGGTTTGAGGACTTTTACTGATACATGGGAGAGGTAGGAACGACAACTTTCCTCGGGCTAAGCTACCATTCCATTATCTGATGGGATGGTTGATTCTGCATCACCCGAACGTGATGAGTCCAGGTCCTGAAGAGGATCACGTTGAGGTCAGTCCCATCTTCAAAGATTTAGAGGCTGACCAAGATTTGGAAGACTCTGGTGAATGCGATCACTCTTCCGAAATGGAGATTTCGTTGGTTGCAGAGTATTCGGCCTTCCCACTTGGTCTACCGCAACTAAAATAAGTGTTATCTGGAGCCATATCTGCCAAACTGGTTTGCTCGCCAGTTTGGTTACACCTAGCTAATGTTACGGAACCCCAGTAACAGTCTGGGGTTTGCTGGAAGTTTGCTGGATGGAGCCCGGGGTTAGCAATATTATAATGCTGGGTGCACTGGGGTTTGTTTTAATACACCAGTTCACAACCCTCGGCCACAGATCCTATATTCGACCGTTAAGCTATATTGTGCCATAAATACTGTGCCTCCTGATTATGACAGGGAGATTAGTTTCATTGTTGGAACTCAGCTTGTGGCTACGAAGAACATGTTGGCGGCGGCCTGGTCATATCGTCCACCAGAATTGGCGGGATATCGGGCTGCTGCTGTAGCATCAACGGAAGGCACTCGGGAAGATCCTCTAGCTGGAAAGAGGCGGGCTGACGCAGAAGCCGGTTCGTCTGTAACAAAAAGGCCGAGAAAAGCGACAACTCCAAGGGCAGCTACGGGAGTGCCGCCTGTAACGCCAATGGGATCGGTTCCTGCTGAGGTAAGGGCGTACCCCATAGTCTGGCTCCTTCTGTCATTTTTGTGACATATGTTTTCTTTTTGTAGGAACCGTTGAAAAAGAAGACCCGGGTTTCGAAATCGGGCGTCAGTAAACCGAAGGAGGTGGCAAGCTCTTCTTATAAGCGCATTCCTCCGATTGTAATGTCTCCCATGGAGGAGAATCCTGACAATGTCGTTCTTGTGGAGATTTTAGTATCTCCAGATTATGTTGGAAGGGAAGCTGAGGTTGAAGCAGTTTCCAGGAGGGTTCAAGCTGCCGTGGGGGCCTCTGACATTGAAGACCCAGCCAATACGGGGCTTCCAGATGAGGAAGAGGAGTGGAGTTCGTCGTCTTCAGATGACGTTCCTCCAGAGATGAGGGAGCCTGTTGCAGGAGCAACAAACATGATTGAAACAGAGGAGAGGATTGATTCCCCTCCTTGTCATGATGAGGGTAGGTCGGCTGCAGCGTTGCCGAGTCCTACCCAGACTCAGCAGCGGAGGCTGAGGTGGCTACCGACCGGGAGGTAGCGACAGATTCTATCCCCACGGAAGGATTTGATGATAAAAATGAGACTCGTCCGCCGATCCTGACTCCAAGGGAGCCGAGTCAGGAAATAAGTGCTGATCTCGCTGCTCCGTTAGAGGGGGAATGTCCCGTACGGCCTGCTGATAGTGTGTTGGGGACGGATGAGATAGCCCCTGACGCTGGTGGTCCCTACGATCTTGAGAAAGGTAAGGGTTTGCTGGAACCCTCTGTTGCTCCTTCTACTTGGGGTACGATATCGACGCCTCTCTCGGCTCCTTCTGTTCTTTTGGCTCCTCGAGCTAGTAGCGAAATTCAAGCCCCTGTTGAGGAAGGGTCCGTTGATGCCGAGGTTTCAGCCTCGCAGATTGAAGCCGGCGGGCCTTCTTCCGGTCCGCCGTCTAGAACAGTTCCTCCAACTCCTGTTATGACGCCGCAAGTGCTGGCGGATGCAGATGTGTCTATGAAGTTTATTATTGAGGCGGTATATAAAATGCTGTAGAGGGGCGTATCAGTAGTGATGGATGCCAATAGAAGTTTCGCGACGACAAAAACCCTGGCACTCCCTCACATCAGTCTGATATGTTCCTACCAGGACCATGATCATATGGCCAAGATTCTGGAGGCCTCGGTGGCCGAGTTGGACTAGCTGCTTTCCGAGTTTCAGTGTATCCAGCGAAATGATCTCTCCGTCCTGATAGACGCGGAAAAGGAGAAATTGATCGCTGAGACTGAGTCCTCTTATCAGGCCACCGTAGGTGTCTGGGAACGCGAGGTGGCTGAAACTGAGGCTGCGGTGGAGAGGCTATCTCAGTCCACGCAGGAGAAGGTGGAGTTGCGAGCCGCGTTGGACACTAGTATAACGGAGGTTAATGCCAAGATTCACCTTCTTGAAGACCAGCGGGGCCAACTCTTGTTAGATGCTGAGCGAGTCCAGGCTGAACATATAGCATCTAAGGAGGAGGAAGTGGCTTTCACCCGCCAGGCTCTTTTCCTGGCTCAACAGCGGCAATAGTTGGACGAGAAGCATGAGGATGACACTTCTCCTGAGGCCATAGAAATGATGTGTCAAGAAGCCGAACGCCGAGTCCTGGCGACCGCAGAGACTCGAGCGGCAGACTTGAAGCGTCGGATCGAAGAGCTTTCAGCCAATCCTGGTGATGCTTAGGGATTGTAGCCCCTCTTTTTTTTGTTATTTTTTGTAATTTGCAACTCTTGCTGGGGATATATTTCTTTACTTTTAAATAAATAATGAAGAGTTTTGTGGTGTGTCCATTTTTGCTATCATGAACTTGATGATTTGTGTGGACCTATTATCTTTTGCATGCCTTGGTTGTTAGGTACAGATAATAAGTTTGAGAGAACCTGACATGTTTGCTCAAAAGTGATGTGGACGTGGCAAATATGGGGTTAAAATGATGGAATCCTCCTACTCAGAGGTGTTATGGACGTGGTAGGAGTGACTCAGGAGGGATACGCGGAACTACTCAGAGGTAATATTGACATGGAAGTTTTGCGATCAATGTACGGCAACACAGGGGTTGTCTGTACGGGATGTTTACTCAGAGGTAATGTGGACGTGGTAAACATGATGGGTAGCGTAGTCTTACAGAGCATAAGATTCTGCTTTGTAGGGCGTAAGGGAACAACTCACAGGTAATGTGGACGTGGTTGTCCTTCTACTGGAGGATAGAACGCCACGGAACAGCTGGGTTCCGAAAGCGTAAGATTTTGTGAAAGAGAATTGTACATGAGCCTCGATGATTGGGTCCACAGACTCCCTTGTTGGGTGAAGATAGAAGTACATGTCTGAAGGATGTCAGGAGTAGTACTTCTTTAGGAACTTGCCGTTGATGGGCATCATGAACAAGTCTCCATTGGGTTTGGCGAGGCGGTAAGCACCGTTTGAGTATACCGTCTCTATGATGAAAGGCCCCTCCCACTTGGGCTCGAACTTTTATGGTGTCTTGTGAGTCAACACCATCGGCCTCCTGACTGCCAGAACTAGGTCGCCTACTTGGAAAGTCCTCTGCTTGACCTTCTTGTTGAAAGCCTGTGATATACGGGCTTGATAGAGTTCGATGCGCTGTTGAGCTAGGAGACATTTTTCGTCAAGTACCTCCAATTCTCGCAGACGACGACGTTGATTGTCTTCCTCTGTTAGTTGATTTGTGATCGCTACACGGAGTAAGGGTATTTGGATCTCGAGAGGCAGTACCGCTTCGCTCCCGTAGACCAAGGAGAATGGTGTGTTGCCCGTCGGGGTCCGTACCGTTGTGCGGTAGGCCCAAAGGCATTCGCCGAGCTTTTTATCCCAGTCGTGTTTGTTAGATGACATGACCTTTTTGAGTAGCCTGACGATAGTCTTGTTGAATGCCTCGGCCAATCCGTTTACTGCCGAATTGTAGGCGGTTGATGCCACATTTTGAATGCAATTTTTGTCACAGAATCTACTGAAAACATGGCTGATGAACTGAGGACCGTTATCGTGGATAATCCTCCAAGGTTTCCCGAAACGGTAGATGACATGGTGCTTGATGAAGCTGACCACCCTGGAGCTCTTCACTTTCGCCAGTGGAACTGCTTCTGCCTATTTGGAGAAGTAGTCGGTGATGGCTAGGATGAAACAGTGTCCCCTTGATGAAGGAGGGGTGATCGGTCCTACAATGTCCATACCCCAGGCTTCAAAGGGCCAAGAGGCGACCGTAGGATGTAGTAGTTCTGACGGTGTATGGATGAAGTCAGCATGGAGCTGGCAAGCATGGCCCTTTTAGCATAGTCGACAGCGTCGGCTCCCATGGTTGGCCAGCCCATGCGTCGCAGTCGATCCTGCAACAAAGGGCCAGGTTGATGGGCCCCGCAGGTTCCGTCGTAAGCTTCTCGAAGGGCTTCGGCTGCTTCTTCGTTGGATAAACATCGAAGGAGAAGTCCATCGTAGGAGTGTTGGTACAGCATTTTAGTAGCTGTATCATAATAGAATCGAAGGGAACGCCTCTTGACTGAGACGGCTTCTTTTGGGTCCTCTGGGAGAATTCCGTAGACGGCGAAGTCGATGAATGGGAACCTCCAGTCTCGAACATTAACACCGGCGATTGTTGACATGGCATGGGCCGTTCATGAGCATAGTTTGTTTTTAGGACAGACCAAGTCTCGACCAACTACCGTGACATAGTGTTGAGTCCCGAGGGGTGCTGCCAATGAGGCTGCGAGGCCAGCCAGAGCGTCAGCCTCTAGATTTTGTAAACGAGGTACATGTTCGATGAAGAACTTGGTGAAGGTTGAAATAATGTTCAATACAACTTTATGGTAAGGAATCAGATCTTCATGGCGAACTTCGTATTGCCCTCTGACCTGGTTAACGATGAGTTTTGAGTCGTCGTAGGCTTCCAGATGATTCACCCCCAGCTGTTGCGCCAGCTGGAGTCCCATGATGAGCGCATTGTACTCGGCAACATTGTTGGAGCACGGCTTCGAAAGGGAGTTGGCACGCTGTATGACCAGCTGATCGGGGGAGACTAAGACTACCCCCACTCCTGCGATGATTTGGCCTTTGGGGCCTGTTCTTGAAGCACCATCGAAAAACATCCGTCATACGGATCTTTCTTCGGTGACGTTTGATTCTTGGACCTCATCCGGGATGTCTTCATAGAGTCTGGAGGACTCTGGGATGGGGTGTACAGCTAAAAAGTCGGCCAGAGCCTGACCCTTGACGGCTTTTTGTGTAATAAACACCATGTTGTGTGGCGTTATCAGGATCGCCTATGTAGCTAGCCGGGAGTTCAATGACCCTGGCTTCGTCATGAGAACTCTGAGTGGATTGACTCGGGAGATGACATGAATTATCTGGCCTGAGACATAATGGCGAGTCTTCTGGATGGCAAATACCAAAGCCAAACACTCTTTTTCAACAGGGTTGTACCGGTGTTCGGCCCCGATTAGTGTTCTACTGAAGTAGTAGATAGGTTACTCATAGCCTGCATCGCTGTTCTGAGCCAGTAGAGCGTCGAGGGAATGATCCATGGCACGGACGTAGAGGAGAAATGATTTGCAGGCGACGGGTGCCACCAGGACTGGCGAGCTCGTCAAGTAAGCCTTGATATCATCGAAAGCTTTTTGGCATTCTTCTGTCCAGACGTAAGAGACTCCCTTCTTCATGAGGTGGGTGAAGGATTGACATTTTTCGGAAAGGTTTGCTATAAACCTCCGGATGTATGCCAGACGCCCCTACAGGCCTCGAAGTTCTCGGAGGTTCTTCGGAGGGTCCATGTCAAGGATGGCTTTGGTCTTCTCGGGATCGACATGAATGCCTTTTGCCGTGATAATGAAGCCCAAGAACTTTCCGCTAGAAACCCCTAGGAAGGATATAGCGGGGTTCATCTTGAGTTGATGCGCTCGCATGAGATTGAAGACTGTCTTAAGGTCTTGTAGGTGATCTCCTTTGAAACGGCTCTTGACTGCGATGTCATCAACATAGCATTCGACTTTCTTACGAAGATGCTGACGGAAGATGGTTCTCATAGATCGTTGGTATATCGCACCAGCGTTCTTCAAGCCGAAGGGCATCACTGTGTAACAGAAAACCCCTTTCGGAGTCCTAAATGACGTGTGTTTTTTGCGTCATCGGGGAACATCTTGATCTGGTTGTAGCTCGAATAACCATCCATGAAAGATATGCGTTCGAAGCCACATGTGTTGTCGATCATCACGTCGGTGATTGGAAGTAGGAATTCGTCCTTCGGGCAAGCAGTGTTGAGATCCCTGAAGTCGATGCAGACCCGTATCTTCCCGTTCTTCTTGGTGACAGGGACGACGTTGGACACCCAATCTGGATGTTGTTCCTTACGAATAAATCTGTTGGTCAGGAGTTTGTCTACTTCCTGATCGATAGCGTTCATGATATCAGGACGAAAACATCGTTGTTGCTGTTTAATAGGCTTGGTATCAGGTAAGATGTTATGCCTATGCATCGCAATCTGGGGATCAAGTCCCGGCATATCTTCGTAGCTCCAGGCGAAGACGTCGATATATTCTTTGGCCAATTGGACCAAAGATTCCCGGTCTTCTTCTTTTAGGCTTTTGCTGATGAAGATGGGTTTGGAAGAAGATCCATCCCCAAGGTCGATCTGCTCGACTCCGTCTTCGGTAGGGGGTTCGCGTAATTCAAAATGAGACTCCCACTATTCTCCTAGGCGTTGAGCCCAGGGTTCTTCCTCGAAGAATTCTGGCGTTTGGTCTTCGTCTTCATCTTCTTGAGGTTGTACAGATGCCATATTGGCTGACAGCACCTTCTTGAAGACCGAGCCGATACTGGTATCGGAATCCCAAGTTGATGCTTCGGACGAATGAGAATGTTCTTCTTCTTCTTCTTTTGCCTTTGAACTTTCTGGAGTTGTCGGCGGCGTGACATAGCCCACCCCCTGTCGAGTTCGATGATAGTAGTCCTGCGGCTTTCCTTTAGGTGTTGGAAGCCGGAGAGGAAGATGTCGACCCTTGCCGTAGTTCAGGCCTTTGTTGCTCTTTAGGACATAACCCATCTTTTGGATGAGGTACTTTGCCTTGTCCGTGTACCGATAGACTTGTATTCTGTCGGTATCTGGTTCTTGCTCCTGTGGCGGGAGGTCTTGATGACGCTCGACTTTGCCGAAGATGATGGATTCTTCGTATCGATTCCGCAGTGGGACTATAAAACAGACCCCTTGGGACGGGACTACTCGATTTTCATGATGGATGGTCGTTATTTGTGTTTACAACGACCGTAGAGCGTTATCTAATATATACATGGCATTCCAATGTGGAAGACTAGAATAATTAGAAGACACTCTATTATTGATGAAACACGAGATTTTGTCCCACGGAATTACATTGTCCAGAGAAGGTGCATCTACATCAGCAGAGATGTATTCCACTAGCTCTTCATCTGTGAGTACTGGGGTTGGATTGGGAGAATCTACCGCAGCTTTGATCTTGGGGTCCGGGAAGGCTATGTGGGCCTTCTCTGGCAGCTTGGATGAGACGGATGTTTGCGGAGGCTTGCCTTTAAGACACACCTTCAGAGGTGTCTCAACTGCGCCTTCAGTGGCTGGTGCCTTCCCCTGTAGTTTTGCCACAAGGGGAGCCGATGTTTGAGGTGGCTTTCCCTTGAGCCGTATCTTCAAGGGAGCTTCAGTAGGTGTTCTACCTAGAGCAGTTGGTGCTTTTCCAGGTAGCTTGATGTTCATGGGAGGTAACGTCTGAGGCGGCTTCCCTTTGAGTCGAATTTTTAAAGAAGCGTCAGGAATCATCTCTGGCTCCATGTCCGGCTCTGCTACTATTTTTGCTTCATCATCAGCGTCGTTGGCTTCCTCCTCGTCGGGCGACTTGTACAAGGTAGAATCAGTAAAGTAGGCTTCGACATCCTTGAAAGGGTCAATGTCCGTGAACTCCGTCCGGATGATGTCGTTGGTGGACACGTACTTCATAGATTGGTGGAGTGTAGATGGCACCACCATGTATTCATGCAGCCACGGACGACCCAGTAGGAGGTTGTAGTTGACGTCAGCGTCCATGACATAGCAAGTCACCTCGGTTCTGAGGTTACCAATATGACACTTCAGTCGTATTTTGCCCAGCGGCTCGCTTTTGCTAGCATTGAAGCCGTTGATTTTTGTGTTGAAAGGCGCCAGTCGGTACATTGGGATCCCCAATGTTGAGAGCAGCGTCTTCGGGATGATGCTGAAGGAAGACCCCGGATCGATCTGAATCCGCTTCACCTTGACGGAACCGACATACCCTGTATAATACAGTGGCCTGTTGTGTCGGTTGTGTTTGAGCAGCATGTCTTGTTGGGTGAAGGTTATGTTGGGGATAACCTCATCCGCACAATGACAGTGCGTACACGTAGTCGGAGTATCCTCAGGCTGCCTGACCTGACTGATGAAGGACTCAGCATCCTTCAAGGCTTTACAGAGAGCTTCACGAGTGTCCTTGGAAAGGCGAAGGAGCTCAAACAGAGATAGACGGGCAGGAGTACTGGCAAGTTGTGCCAGTATGTCGAAGTTGTTGGTTTTGGCAAGCCCCAAAGCATTCTCCTTTCGCAGAGGCTTGTCAAAACGTGCCTCTACATGCTTCTGTTTATTGGCTGCTGGAGGCCTAGATGAGCCCTCTTCCTGGGCAGCAGGGACGGTGCAAGGAGGCACCACCTCGACGGCAGATTCGTCTGGTTGGGCGTTCTGATGTGAACGCGTCTGTACAGGAAGTGCCTCTTCTGCAGAGGAAGAGACCATACGGCAAGACTTGATCTTCCTGCCCTTAGTTTTGGAGGTAGAGCGTACCTCCGGTTGAGTAACCTCGGAGACGAGATCAGGGTGAACCCATAAGACCTCTCCCCGAGATGTGGTGAGTGGGATGAGTCCACTCACGTTGTCATGAGTAGGTGGTAGATTTACCACCTCTATTATCGCCTTAGGGATGGGGACGACGCCATCTTGTGTTGTGGTTGGCGGTAAGGTACCAAATTGGAGTGATACCAGGTTAGACGAGACCGTTTTCTCCTCGTAGTCGACGGAGATAACATCCGCATTGATCATGCGCTGGATGTAGTTTTTGAGGACATAGCAGTCCTTAGTTGGATGTCCGACAAACCGATAGTAGTGACAGTACCTCGGATTGCCCACTTTTCCAACCTCGTCGGGACGCTTCGGGTCCGGCAACTTGATCTTGTCACCCTGCTTCAGTATCTCGAAGAGTTGCATGGTGTCTTCATCGTTGAAAGAATAAACATCCTTTAGCCTTGGTGCAAGTAGAGGCTTCTGGGTAGGTACTGATGCACCTTTGGAGGTATTGACAGTCAATGCATGTTTCCCCTTCGTCTCTTGTCTAGGGTTGTTGGCTGCAGGCCGTTTCCCCTTGTCCTCAAAGGTAGGGAAACTAACTCCCAGAAGGCGAGCATTGGACGCCTTCTTTTCTGCTGCTTCGGCTTCGATGATCAAGGAACCCCAGTCGAAAGGAGGAGTAGAGTTGAGCCAAAGTTTGATCGCATGTAGCATGTTCATGCTGCAGGAGGAGAGGAGTACATGTTCTGGCATGCCTGGGGGCAGTCTGAAGCAGGCATGTCGAAAGCGTTCGATGAATACTCGAACTGTTTTCTTCTCCTTCTGACGTATCTCTATGAGGGTTGCCATTGTCATATCCTTCCCGCCGTCGTAGAAATGGTCGAGAAAGAGATAAGTCAAGTCGTCGAAGGAAGATATGGAGTTATAAGGAAGACTGCAGTACCAGTCGTACGCCACTCCCTTCAGTATCCCGACAAATATGTTGGTGAGTAGTGCGTCCTCCTTCGGGAGATGTCCCGTTTGAGACTGGAAGTACGTCAGATAGTGACGCGGAGAGTCCTTCCCGTCGTATGGCGTCAATGTTTGTGGTTTATACTTAGGAGGATAAACCACTTTGTCCATTCGAGGGGGTATGGTTGGGGGATCCCCATCTTTTGGCGCTCCTCTTGTCTATTCTTGGACTCGAAGAGCTCGCGCAAGTCCCTGATCATTACGACCACGTCTTCCGTGGAGCTGGGAGTCGGGGAAGGTGGTACCGCCTGGAGTTGAGCATTTGAAGGCTCCGACGTCCGTGGTGCTTCGCGACGATCTGTATCCAAGGATACCCGTTGAAGGGGTATACTTGATTCTCCATTGGCCCCTGGGTCAGGACCGGTAGAAGGCGCTCTGGCCAAAACGGACCGTATTTCAAACACTGCTTGAGTCAGTATTTGTATGGAGGCATAGAGGGTTTTGAGTCCTCCCTCCAGGGTATCCATACGCTGGACGAGGTCTGTTGGCGGCACATCTCTCTCGGTATTACCCCCAGACATGTATACTGTCATGACACGGCTGGAGTCGGATGGATCAGTTGAGGCTTTGCTTTCGGCCTCGCTCTCTTGTAAAAGAGAAACTTCCCCCGGAGCCTCGTCTTGGCTACCCCCAGCTATATTCTGGAGGGCATCTTCGCCTTCAGGAGCATCCGCAAGGGCCTGATTACCCCCAGTTCTGTCTTGGAGGATTTCCTCGTCTTCGAGACACAGATCCACAGGGGCCAGACTACCCCCAGCTACGTCCGGGAGGCTGACTTCGTCTCCAGGATGAAGATCTACCCCAGCTGTGCTCTGGAGGACATCTTCGTCTTCAGAAGGAGGATCAACAAGGGCTTGACTACCCCCAGCTTCCCCCAAGATCTTTTTTCTCCCCCGAGTGCCTTCAAACACTCCGAAGGATGGGACAGTTGTCTTGGTTTTCCTCGGCTGGCTCTTGGACAAGGACGAGGAATTGCCAGTCGCCTTTCGGATTGACGAGGAGTTAGAGATTACGTTGCATGAAGCAACATTTAGTTCTGGCTCCTCTTTTATTGACATCTTCTTTCCGAGGCGACGTTGGAGGGGTGTTGACGATTGCAGCCGCTGGAACACCGACTGCCTTGGTGGCAGGACTGCTGTTTTACAACAACAGTTGATGGTGACTACAGCACAGGTGTACCCTGTGAGGGGTGAATTGTGCTTGTCAATCGACTCTCCTGATCGGCGTTTGTGAGTGATCATGTTACGCAGATCGTTCGAGGAGAGTGCCACCTTCGTACCCCCATCAGGCGCATGGAAAGGCCAAGCGTCGGGGTGGTCAAGTGAATGCTGTACCCCCTGATCCAACACCAAACAGGCGCTTAGATCAGTAGAGGGGGAACAACATTTACAGTGATTTGAACGAACCTCAGACGCACAACCAGAGGAGGTACGGGTGTTCAAGACCACAGGGTTTGTCTTGCTCGACTTGGTTGCAAACGCAACAGATGCGCCCAAGTGAGCCAAGGACTTTGAAGGTCGACTCATTTCCGGTACAGAAGCACCCGAGTCGACCTTATACAGCTTACCATCAGCAGCGCACATGATTGTGAGCACATGCTTCTGGTTTGCCGTCGGCATAGCATGTTTGTGGCGCATGGCCCATGCTGCCTTGGACTTCTTCGTACCAGCCTGCTGGGGTGCATTGTACTCAAAGTCCAAATTCTCCTTGCCACTACAGCGAGTGAGTCTGTCAAAGACGGAGACCTTCTGTGGCGCATCAGAGGTGATACGCAGGGCATTAGCTGCGCCCCTGCTCCGTCGATGCATCTTTCTCACCTGAGAGGGAGATGGCTGGAGAATGTGGTTAGCCGCACATTTCCCCAAGAGATGCGCTGCACCGGTGGGCGCATCTTAGCTGCTGAGGACGTCAGCAGGAAGGGAAGGCTGTATTGGAGCATCCCCTTCAGTGGTGGTGCCAGAAGCGTCGACCTTGCGCACCCAGACTTGGCGAGTCTTCTTCGGCTTCGGCAGCCGCTTCGAAGGACTCGCACTACCTTCAGAGATGAACACCTCATACGCCTGTTGATTGAGGTGTACGACCAGCGTCTTGTGGGAGGAGCCCACATTCACGTTGTCGAATTGCGATACAGCTTTCTCGGTGGAGGAGAAAGAGGTCCCCAGTAGAGTCGCCAGCTTGTTTGCCATTAAAATCTTTTGATTGCAAATTTCAATTACAAACAGAACAGTGTTACAATGTAGGACTTAGACGTAGTCCTAGGAGTACACTTTTGTTTATCTGGGTCCCTTGTGCCGATAGAGCGAGTGGTAATACGTTGACTCCGTTGACGATCTGACGACGGTTCTCGATTCTCTGAAGGTCTGAGTTGTTCTGGGTGCCGGGGCTTGTGGAGAGGAAGAAGACGTTGAGTGTCTGTATCTGCCTCTCTCTGTGTATTAGTAGGTCTGTCTCTGTATATGTATATCAGTAGCTGTGTGTGTGTGGAAGAAGGAAATGATCCCTCTATTTATAGCTTTGCAGGCTAGTTGCTCATGCGTGCATATATAGGATGTGCCGATTTGTGGGGATGCCACGTGGTGATTGCTGATGGAGGCGCATGGGCGATGCGCTCTGATTGAGGAGTTGAACCCTTCCTATTGCCTTTATGGGCTGCGACCGAGCTGATACGTAGCAATGGAGAGGATCTTTCAGTTGCTGAGATCTTGGGTGATTAGCACCCCTTCATAGGCTGAATCGAGTCAAGGGACACGTGTTGTAGGTCCATGGCTTAAAGATCTCGGATTTGGTGGAGAGTGATTAAATAGGATATGCCTGAGATTGGGCGCATGATGAGACTTTGGCTTGTAACCTTTAGGAGTCACGAACCAGTCTGGGCGCACGGCTTTTGAGGTGCATGCGAGGCTTCAGTAGTGACTTGACTTCTGTCTTTAGGGATCAGAGAAAAGTCCGAAGCGCATGGAATTTGAGGTGCATGCAGAGATTTGGGCGCATGGTTGCGGAGGCGCATGCGAATGGTTGGGCGGCCACGTGGCTTGTAACTGCCGGGGGAAAGCAATGATGATGCTGACGTCGGCGACGCTTCGTATTCTGAAAAAGCTGGCAACTGTTCAGTCCTCGGGGGACGTGCTGCCAACTCTGTCAGACTTCATCATTTAATATTCTTGACATGTGATGGGCCTTTGAGTGGGCGCATCGATCTGCGTTCCACTAGATGCATGCGAGCGCATCCTCATAGGGCGGTTGGTGTGGATGGGCACATCTGTATGATGTGCGATCTGACCGGCGCATCCGCTTTGCATGACACGTCTTTATTGGTCCGACTGTTACGTTCTTTGAGTGTTTTAAATAGCCGTTTTTGACTTGGCTGAATTCGAAGCGTCAGGTTCATCACCTATTTAATGCAAATTTATTGCACGGGATTCGGAGAGCCAGCCACTTGGCACATGGGTTTGATTTGCTCGGCCTATAAATAGTGGCATGGAGAGAGTTTGCTTCTCGTTCTCTCACGTCCTCCCAAAATGAACTTGTCTGCTCGAGCACATTCTGTTGACGAGATGCTCCCGAGGGTGAAGATGCGACACATTGTGTTCATTGATGCACTTGAAGGCGACTGTTACATCAAAAAGCCAGAGTCGAGGGTTTCCGAGGCAGGCGGAAGGTGCCTGTTGCATCCAAAGATCGGGATGCTCGAGCCCCGTCTCCTTTATGCTGGAAGAGCCACAGATCGGAATTGCGGTGCCCCGGCTTTGGAGGTACTTTCCTCTGTCAGAGTGGGTGTTGCCGATTCTGGTTGTATTGAAAGCCTCCTTCTGCCGCGGATCGACTATGGAGAGCTCTTCCTCTCGCTACAGGGTTGATTGCCTACCCTCGTTTTGCTCAATAAATGCTTCATTAGTCGCAGCATTTGATGGCGCATATGCTGCTTCATGATGTGCCTGACTGAAACGGCAGCACATAACTGAGCTGCTGAAGGGATGCACATAACTGAGCCGCTGAAGGGATGCGCCTTGCTGAGAGCGTATGGCGAGATGCGCCTGTTTGAGGGCGCATGGTGGTTGTTGCGCCTAGCTGTAGACTTATAGTCTTTTCTTTGTAGAAATTCTCCTTTGTACAGCTCTTTTTTAGACATGTAATAGACTTTTATATGAAATAAAAAATCTTCTTTTAATGTCTATGCTTTTGCTATTTGCTGTGCCAAGTACTTCATCTGAGCTCTCTGGTGCATGTAATGTTTGGCGTATAGGATTTCTGGTCCTGAAATTCCATGCTTCTACAGACTACACAGTCTCGAGTCTCCCATTCAGCTGTCTTGGAAGAAGCTCGTGCTCAGGAGATTCTTCGCAAGGAACAACAGTAGACATCGAGATGCCATATACCAGCAGTTACACCAGCCCAAGCTACTCAGAGTAGACCTATCAGGAGGCCCACAGGACAGTTCCAGCAGAGGCCCACACCTTATGATAAGCCCACCTACAACTATTGCGGGAAGCAGTGACACTTCTTGAAGGACTGTTGAACTCGACTTGGAGCATTCTTGAGATACGGGTCAGGACAGCACAAGGTGAAGGCTTGTCCGGAGCAGCAGTCCTTAGTTTATGCTCAGCAGAACCCGAGACCGACAGCCCCAGCACTTCCAGCACCTTGGCCAGCGGCAGAAGCACCTCGCCCACCATTACCACCCCAGTCAGCACAGTTCGAGAGGGCCAGAGCTCAGAGCCTTGGACAGAATTATGGGCAGGTATTCTCTCTAGCAGTTGAGCATACAGAAGTAGAGACAGAAGCAGAGGTCATAGCAGGTATGGTTTTAGTTGCTTCATTTCCTGCCATTATGTTGTTTGACACTGGAGCCACTCATTCATTCATAGCCACTAGACACAGTATTCCTATCACACCCTTGTCTAAAAATATTATAATCCTCACTAGAGGAGGAGTTGTACCTGTTAGTGGTATTTGCAGACTTTGCCCTGTAGTGATATGTGGTAGAGAGATGAGAGCACAACTTCTTATATTCCCTATGCCTACATTCAATGTGGTCCTCGGAATGTACTGGTTGAGCCAGCATTTCGCTCTTATAGACTGCCATAGGGGCAGTATCGTCTTTAGACCACCGAATATGACAGAGTTTGAATTCACCAAAGAAGAAGAAGAGAGTTGTGATGCGCCCACATTGGGGACTCATATGATGATGCAGGACAACCCTCAGCACCCAATCATTATCGAGTTCGAGGATGTATTCCCCGAGGATTTGCCAGGATTGCCACCTAACCGAGACATTGAGTTTTCTATTGAGCTTATCCCCGGAGCCGAGCCCATTTCATCGCGAGTGTATCGACTGGCACCGAAGGAGTTTGAGTAGATGAAGACGCAGATTGATGACTTGTTGGAGAAAGGCTTTATTCGTACCAGTGCATCACCATGGGGAGCACCCATTCTTTTTGTGCCTAAGAAAGATGGAACGGTACACATGTGCATCGATTACAAAGCTTTGAATGCAGTAACGGTGAAGAACAAGTATCCACTACCGCGTATAGACGATCTATTTGATCAACTGAATGGAGCAAAAGTATTCTCCAAGATTGACTTACGATCGGGCTATCACCAATTAAAGGTTCGGAAGGAAGACATTGCGAAGGCGACCTTTCGATCAAGGTATGGACACTACGAGTTCTTGGTCATGCCTTTCGGTTTGACCAATGCTCTCGCAGTTTTTATGAATTTAATGAACAAGATCTTTCACCAGTACTTGGACAAATTTGTAGTCGTCTTTATAGATGATATCTTGATTTACTCTAAGAGTTAAGAGGAGCATAAGCAGCATCAACGGATTATTTTGGGAACATTGAGGACTGAACGACTCTTCACGAAGCTTAGCAAGTGTCAGTTCTTCCTCAAGGAGGTATCATTTCTTGGACACTTGTTACTGGAGACGGCATATCAGTGGATCTAGAAAAGATCACAGCAGTCAAGGCATAGCCTGCACCCATATCAGCTTCCAAGGTAAGAAGTTTTCTTAGACTTGCGGGTTATTACCGAAGGTTCGTGGAAGATTTCTCTCGTATAGCGGGGCCTATGACTCGACTCACTTACAAGGATCAGGAGTTTGTATGGACAGATAAGTGTCAAGCCGCTTTTGACGAATTGAAGAAGCGCTTGACCATGGCACCGATCTTGACACTACTAACGGGTCCTGGAGGATTTGTGATCTACAGTGATGCATCCGGGAAGGGCTTAGGATGCGTATTGATGCAGCACGATCGTGTAGTAGCATATGCATCGAGACAGTGGAGAGTACATGAGAAGAATTATCTGACCCATAATCTAGAGCTCGCAGCGGTTATTTGCTTTGAAGCTATGGAGACACTATTTGTACGGCGGGAAGTGTCACGACCCGGTCCCAATTTCTTGGGTCTAATCGGATCATGCCCAGCCTGCACCGTTGTGAAAACAGCGACAGTAAGCTGTATCAAGCAGTGAAACACATGCAGATAAAATTCTAACGGAATATAAAAACATTTTATTCAATTTGAAAAGCCTGAAATACAACAAACATTAATACAGCATTTAATTATTACACTTGCTTCCAAAAGAAAATTAAATACTAATCCAGCTCTTAAAATTCTGGGGTTCCAAGTTCTGCGGGACCAGAGTTAGACATCAGATCCTCGACGACGCAATCACCTAAAAATGTTGGTCTCCAGTCAGGAGGGAGCAAAGTACAATTCATGATAATCCAACAATTGAAATAATAATAGAGTTATGCACTTTTAAACAATTTGAAACAAATAGCTCTCCAGCAGTTAAAACATTGTGATGTGAATAGGCAATGAATATGACCGGATTGGGTTGTACAGTTGTATCCTATTGATACGATATGGCTTATCCCCATGTGTATGAGGGGTAAGCTAACACAGTCAGTATACTACTTTGGATGTGGTCATACTCATTATACTACTCCTCCAGTACCCAACAGTCAATCAGTCAATGCTCTCAGAGAGAGTTCCGTGTTGCATCGTGGTTTAAACTTGCAATAAAATGATTACTAAATAATTGGTAAACTAACACAAATTGTACTTGCCTTGGTTATGACTGGATTCGATGTTGGTTCCAGGATGATGCTAGTACAGTCCTCGAAACCCTACAATTGAGAATTCCTGACTTAGCACCAATATTCAATCCATATCTAGGTGTGCTAGTTACAATCTCTAGAATTTGTCCTAGTCTGGTTTTAGATTATTTACAAACTCTACCAGAACACGCTTATCGATGTGAGTTACTAACTGAAGAAAAGTCAATTTAACTTTTTTATTAAGAAAAATCGTATTTTTCAATTATTTGGCAAAACTTTGTATTTTATTATATTATATTTAAAAATAATATTTTTCTTTAAATGAGAAAAACGTGAAATTTGTTTAAATAATAAACTTGTAATTTTCCTAATTTATTTAATGTGAGAAAACAATATTGATTTTCTATAAAATAATTATTTTACTATTTTTACGTGTTTACGTCAACCACAAACCAGAAAAGAATAAAAACTACACTAACTTATTACAAAACCACAGAAAGTAATAAAAGCTGGGCTTATGCCCTTTACAGAATTTTTACATAAATTTAAATAAGAAGAAAAACATTTGTTAGTCTCTAAAAATTATCCTACAAATTAATCACAAAATAAAACTAGTAATTAAATTAAATTAAATTAAATTAAATTAATTTCGAGTCTCAGTCTTTGGTCCAATCGTCAAAATAGTTAATGCCTCAACGTCCGGAAACCCCGGTTTTGTTTGCAATTAGCTAGGGCCCATGGACCAGTACGGTCGTCGCCCAAAAATCTAATTTATAAATATTTTCGAAAATCGATTTGAAATCCATTTATATAATTTTTATAAAAATTTGGACAGCACCTCCTCTATATTTGGGATAACCCAAAGCTGGGAAATTGTGCCAACAATACAGAAATATATAATATCCCAAATCAGATAAATAACCCATGAATTCATTCCACCAATTTAAACCCAAAAATATTATCGAACCTGGAAAATATATAACCACAGCACGTTTCCGAAGGATATTCGGAAAACCGAAATTACTCGGAAACTCGAAAATCACAGAACTAACATTCTCATAAATTCTCAGAACCAAAACTAAGGCAAAGCTACAGATTTAAACCAAGAAAAATCACAGAGCTAATCCGAAACTAACTCGGAAATTCCCGAAAAACCGACATCACATTCCTAACCGATTCCTGCTCCGGGATCGGGGACCGAAATCATCACAGACTCGACACGGGAGGGACGAACTACTCTGATTAATAGGAATTACCCAATATCCTTTGGTCGGTGAGCCGCAGAATAACTTGGGGACGAAAACGTAGTCCGCGAGGGAGCCGAACAGTAGAACGCGGAACGGAAAGCACTAGACAGCAGATCGGACAGCGCCAAACCCACGTGCGAAAATGCTGGATAGCAAGCCAGGGCACAGGGAGGTGCTGGACCGGGCACGGACGGCCACGGATCGGCTCGTATTCTGCGATGGTGGAGCACGGGCGTGCGGGGGCAGCGGGCTGCGGGGTCGCCGGGCTCGGCGTCGGAGGGAGGTCGATCGGGAAGGCCTCGGGAACGGTCGGGATCGACCTGGACGCGAGGACTACGGCGAAAGACTGCTGGAGGCCGGGCTCGTGACTCCGGTGGTGGAGCTCGGTCGCCGGGGGGTGGCTCAGGCGGGGGTTCGCCGGAATTTGGGGGTTAGGTTAGAATTAGGTTGGGGAAAGGATGAGGAGAATGAAGAGGAAAAAGGAGGTTTATATAGGGGAAAGGAGCTTGGGGGTTTCGGGAGGGGAAGAGACATGGTCGGCAGTTTCACGCGGGGAGGGGAGGAGTCGGCCGAGCAGCCGCTCGGGAAGGCTCGGCCAAGAGGCTGAGGGAAATAATGGAAAATGAAAATAGAGAGAGAGTGTGTTAAGAGTAAATGAAAAGGAGTTTTAAGAAAGTTTTAATAACAAAGTTTTGTTTTTAAAGAAAAAAGTATTTTCTTAAATAACTCTTTATCATAAATTCAATTTCTTTATATAAAAATTTGTAACTCCAAAAGTATAACTCCCAAAAATATTTAAAAAGAATATTTGAACTTGGGGTTGGGTTCGGGTCTGGCCAGACAATCAAAAGTCCAGGAATTTATATTTTTTGAAAAATAACAATTTTTAACCCGACTAAAATAAATAATAAACACAATATTGATTAATTAGAAAATATGGGTTTCACAACCTTCTCTCCTTAGAAAATTTTGTCCTCGAAATTAAAGGACAGGTTCAGGGTTTTAATCATGCAATCATGCCTGAAATCAGTTTGGACATCTTCCTTAACAATCTTATGCCCAAGTAGGTTAACAATCCCAAAACTCATCTAATGCTATATATTCATCAATTTTATCCACTATTTAATTTACATTCTTCCCTCCTTTAGAAATAATGTTATTCTCCATGATTACTAAATTCACGATTCTATTCCTAAATTGTCAATCACCTTAAAATTTTGTCTTCCATATTTTCAATCTTGAACACATCTTATATTCATGCAATATGTATTTCTCCCAGCTTGCTAATGTATTCAATTTAATTCTATGATTTGATACTCCTAGACTTTAATACTTTAATGTCAAGCCTTGGTGCCCAATAAAATCCTACACCACGTTTCAATATTCTGATTTGTCACGATCCATAAAATTTTATCATTTCTTTCTCAAAGATGATCACTCTTGTGATTTTAGACTAACATGTATATATCCTGATTTCAATTCTTTATTTATATATTTGATCCCGAACTCTTATAAAAATTTATTTATCATGATTAAGCTCAAATCCTTCATTTTGCTTTTATTGTATCACTTCAACTGCCAAAATATCTTATTACATATTTCAACCAATCTTTCCATTGTAATCCTGGTATTCATACAATTGTCATCCTAGCTTAGTTATACCTTTAAAAAAAAATTCATCCGATTTATCATGCGTCTTCCTAAAATGTATCCTCATGCTTATCATTTAACCACCTCTATCCTAAATATCAATTTGCTTTTGATATTAACATCATTAATTATCTCTTGTAAATTTAAATCACATATATTCATATTCATCTCATTTTATTCGTAACTCCTGTACTCTAGAAATCCATGCTATAAACTATTCTAGGTTTACATCATTAGACAGAATCAGATTTGAGGCGTGATTGCTAGATATAAAGATAAATATCAGCATGTTTTAAAATCATTTGTGATAGAGTTAGAATAGAAAGGTCATAAAATACGACATTAATCAAAAGAATTTTTTTTCAAAAAAGAGGGATAATTTTCAATTCAAACTGGTATGAGGTATAGGAGTTCATGACTCAAGTTGTACGATTTTAAGATAGTGAGGGTGATTTAAAATAGCCATGACAAGAATATAATCCGATAGAATATTTCTGGAAGTAGAAGCAAATGCTAGAATACAATTCTCAGAATGATTAGAGATAACCATGATATGAATATAGTCTTATTAATATTCAAAAACCACTATTTTCAAGTCACTTTGTTTCAAATTCATGCCTCGCCAGTGTGCACCTGACTGCAATGAATTTTTGACTCCATAACTTGAATAATTTAGTTTACCGAGTAATCTTCCAACTTTATCCATTTCATGGCTAAGCAAACATAGAACAAAGTCTCAATAATATTTGGAAACCTAACGATTACCTGTCATTATTTCAACTTAGAGTTTATGCCTCGCCAGTGCACAACTAGCTGCAATAAACTTGCAGTTTTCCATAATTCAGATAAATGACTATTACGTAAATGTGCGGAGTCATGTTAGGTTGCTAAATATTTTCTCAACTTTGTCCATGTGAATTTCAGAGAAATTTTGATAAATTCAAACGAGTTTAAAGTTCTAAACAGGATAGAAAATATAGATGACTGTTCTTCTGAGATTAAGGAATTTATCAAAATATGTGTTTGAGATTTAAGAGACTGGGGCTAAAATCAAGAGGAGTATTTGTTCTCCGATTTTCTTTTCCAAAGATGAAACGATCAACCTTGATTTGATTAATTGAGTCAAACACTAGATAAGATAGAAGCATCACAGATTTAGATTAAGTAAGAAAAACCAATGAAAGTATTCCTGACAAATCACTCAGGGAATACAAAAAATTATTTTGAGAAGAATAATTCCATAACTAAAGAAAGTTGGAAATTTGAGAGAAGATAAGTTTCATTGATTCAAGGAAATCAAATTGAAATTGTCTAGTAACGCCAAGAAATTAAATAGCTTTGGGACAGCTCAAAATTTCCATGACTAAAGAAAATTCAATAATAGAATGGATTCAAAATGTGATCAATTTTTTGACCGTTCCTGCTTCATGGTATTCAATCATAGAAGCTTTCTAGGCCTTGATTTGATCAAGAAATTGCATAGAAGGAGTAGGGTTTTAAGATGAGTGGAGGAAGTCAACATATGAAAATATTTTCGGTTTTTGGAAAAACATAGGAGATAACAATATTGAAATTGAAAATAACTCCTTTAGGAGAATCATGAACTGAACTAATTCTTCTGGTAATAATTGACCTTGAGGCTTTATGGTCCCAGAATTTAGTTCAGAATTGATTTCGAGAAAGTCAATCAATTGGAAATAAGATTGGATATAATGGTTGTAGATATACATTGGGTAGATAAGAGTTTAATAGGGTTGCTAAGAGAATATTAAAACTCTTCATAACGAACGAATCAAAATTCCAAATAAAGGTAGAGAAGTAAGATTCTGATCAACCAATGAAGAAGTTAAAATTAGGTTTGATAAAGAAGAAGAAGATTGAAAAATTCAATCTTATTCCAAAAAGAATATGAATCCTAAAGTATACTAGAACCCGGAAATTATGGAAGGAAATCATCTCGAAAGTCATGGGACACTCAAAGGTACAATCAGTCTAATCTAGATAAGGTTTAGGTACAAACACAAACAAGGTATCCTACGAATCTGTAAGCAGGCAAAAATAGATATTTAAGTAAATAATTTTTGGCCCTATAATGTAACATGGTGTATATCATCGAAGTGTTCTAGTTGTTTCTAAAGTCTGTTTTCTTAAAGTCTCAACTATCCCTAGGTCAAGTTACAGAACTGCGCGATGGTCTAGACTAAGTTGACTAGACCAATTTACATATCTGACCTGCATGGGCCACCACTAAAAACATGTCACGACCCGGTCCCAATTTCTTGGGTCGAATCGGATCATGCCTAGCCTGCACCGTTGTTGAAAAGGCGGCAGTAAGATGTATCAAACAGTGAAACACATTCAGATAAAATTCTAACGGAATATAAAAACATTTTATTCAATTTGAAAAGCCTGAAATACAACAAACATTAATACAGAATTTAATTATTACACTTGTTTCCAAAAGAAAATTAAATACTAATCCAGCTCTTAAAATTCTGGGGTTCCAAGTTCTGCGGGACCAGAGTTAGACATCAGATCCTCGACGACGCAATCACCTAAAAATGTTGTTCTCCAGTCAGGAGGGAGCAAAGTACAATTCATGATAATCCAACAATTGAAATAATAATAGAGTTATGCACTTTTAAACAATTTGAAACAAATAGTTCTCCAGCAGTTAAAACATTGTGATGTGAATAGACAATGAATATGACCGGATTGGGTTGTACAGTTGTATCCTATTGATACTGTAGTGCCCCGTCCCGCAAAGTCAATCGGAGGAATCGAAACGCCGACGGCGTTCAGAATTGGCCTTACAACGGCGACTCGAAGACATCGCTCAGGTGGGGTAGTTTCGGTGAACTTGCCTCATCTCAGCCTTCACTTAATAATTCGTGTGTTTTCAACTTGCACAAGTAGGCTAATAATAAAAGCTACGAATGCACATAGCTAAGGGAATGATCCCGATCCGTCGGAATGTCTTAGAACATAGAAAATGGCCGGTCTCAATAGAAGTCGGCTCAGCGTGCTTTTAAAACGACACTCGATCCTTCGTCCCGCAGCTTGGGAGAGGGAAAAGTTGGTATTCGACACAAACGATGAGTTAGCCTAAGTCATAGGCATCGCCCGCATAAATGCTCGATAAAGCATGTACGTTTCCACTGTGCAAGGCTTGGCATAGCCCTGGTTCGTCCCTCGGGTTAAGTTGTAGGCTTGAGTAAGTTAAGCAAAGTTATGCCGATCGACCTAAGTCATTCTAAGTGCCGTCCCGCTCGTTCTGCGGTTGTCAAGTCAAATAGTCCCACGATCTCACGGGCCGTCATATATCGTATGACTTGGGTGATAGCGTCGCGTAAGACAGAAGTCAGTTAAAGGCACGAGCCACGGTTGGCACAATATAAAGTTAGCCACGGTCCATGGCACGTAAGGAACACGTTTGTTCAAGTTAAGTTGGAAGGCTACGTAGTAGTCGTTCCCTCGAGTTCAAAGAAGTTCGAGGCGGTCCCTCGGTTGGGAGCCTCGCATCCTATCCACGTTAAGGTGTTTCGAGGCGGTCCCTCGGTTGGGAGTCTCGCGTTCCTATCCACGTTAAGTATTCGAGGCGGTCCCTCGGTTGGGAGTCTCGCGTTCCTGTCCATGTTAAGTATTCGAGGCGGTCCCTCGGTTGGGAGTCTCGCGTTCCTATCCACGTTGAGTATTCGAGGCGGTCCCTCGGTTGGGAGTCTCGCGTTCCTATCCACGTTAAGAAGTTCGAGGCGGTCCCTCAGTTGGGAGTCTCGCGGTCCCGAGGCACGTTATGCCAAGTGTGATTCGGAGCACGAGTTGCTAAGTATAGTTCCGGTCGTACCAACAAGTAGGCCATGCATTTACGTGAGTCTAGATGTCTCGTAGGTGCGTGGTCATTGGACACCTTATCGACAAGGATTTCTGTCTAGACTGGTTATACGCCGGGGCACCGGGCCCAGTCATCCTAGGGGGTAGACGTTATAGCAACGCATGCTTTTATTGCGTGGGTAGTCGGGGGCTTTCCATGGGGCTAGCTACCTTGCATCGAAGGACCCGCCGCCTACCCGAGCTATGTCCGCGATGGCTTGTCATGCCAGTGGCCTTTCATATAGATAATCGGCGTGCTAAGCGGCGAATCCGCATGCACGATGTCGGTCATAGCAAAGGAAGTGTAAGCATGGTATGCATTGAATAGTTGAAATGTGTGCTCGGTTGCACCCAAAGTATTATAAAGTCTACGTTTCGACTATACGTAAAGACACGTGCTTCGGCACAAGATATGGCATCGTACCTGAGTTCTCAACACCGGTTCCATAAGTTTGGTGAGTCGTTGCGCGTTAAGTCGAGAAGGGCCGTAAGGCGAGTTTGGATAAGTAAGAGTTACGCTGCGAGGCACGGTCTCGATGTTTGAGGCACGGGCAAGTATTTGACACGACCTAGTCGTTACGTCCAAGAGTATGGTACGAAAGACAAGTATGAGTCGGTACGTTGACAATACAAGCACGAGAAAGGTCTAGAGGTAAGGTATGGGTACGTTATTAGTGCAAGGCACGGAGTTGGTCTAAAGATGCTAAATAGGTCGAGCGTCGGTCCTAAAATCGATCCTAAGGCAAGACTAGAAAGACAATCGTAAAGGGGCTTGTATTGCACAAAGTAAAATAAACGTGTCGGTTTTGTATGGGTGGGCGAGGAGCTCACTCCACCAGTACAGTTAAGTACTGACACCGACACAGTGTTTATGTGCAGGCAGAGGTAGAAGCTCGTGGCACGGAGCTCGCTTAGATGCGTCGAGGCACGGAGTTCCTTGGTGATTCGAAGCGTGTGGCCGCATGGATTCGAAGACTTATACGGGACATAATGTATGGACATCGCCTTTCGAAGCTTCCGCTGGATTCAAGTATTGTATCGAGAGATGAGAGAGAGCAGAGTGACTTGTAAAGTGAGAAGAGTGAGCTTGAGTGATTGCAATCTTGGCCTTGTGCCCCCAATATAACCGTTGTTTCAATATCAATAAAAGAGCTTCTTTGAATAACTTGTATTTGTTCTAAATTTCCGCTGCGTGTTCAATGTCTCTGCTTGGGACTTCTGTGCGACGACCCCGTCGCAGCCGCTGTAATCGGTCGTTATGGAACCCGCCTTGCACGAGCGCAATCTAGGCTCGTGCGGCATCACGCCTTAGCGAGGACGATTGCTCCTACGGGAGCGGGGCATGACATAATGGTATCAGAGCACGGCTTTACGTCCTTGGACTACCGATTGAATTCTTTAACTTCGATGTTTCCGGGAACTCTGAATGTTGCTTCCGCAAGTCTATATCGTTGGTGCGCTCTCTCTCAAACGTCCCGCGGCATGTCTATACAATAAGTCTAATATTTTCAAAAGCTCGTACATGTGTTCACTCGAACACATCGATAGGTGATGGCCTTTGGGCTGAACGGTGCCGACCTTGAATTGATAGAAAATGCGTGCTAATGTTAGCAAGTCGCGTGCGTGCCTAACGAGTCCTACATCGACATTAGCAAATGAGCGTGAAAACTCGGAGTATAGTCCATACGAGATGGTTATGTACACGACCTTTTGGCTAAGTTGTGTCGCGTATCGCGCACCTCGACCTTTTGGTGCAAACGAGTCGCAACCAATATTAAGTACCGCTTGGTCGGAAACGGAGATACACTTGGAGTGTATATCTATAGGAACGTTATCAGACTAAACGTTTAGGCGTGCACGGAAGATTGTTCTGGATTTTGAAGAATAGTACGAACGACTTAGTGCGTCGATACGAACGTGATTGAGGACTGGATCGGATGGCTCGAACCCAATTGGTGTATGGACGTTATAAAATTATTCGAGCAGAACCAGAGGATTTACGGATAGTATACGAAAAGATAGCACGACGGAAAGATAGCGTGCACGAAAGGTTTGACTTTGAAGTTACGCAAACGACTCTGAGGATTGAAATCGATGTGCTCGATGGTTTGAGTTAGCAAGGAATGATACGAATTAAAGAAACACGTAGTCGATGACTTAAGATCGACGGATAAACGATACGTGAATTTAGGTTGAAGAAATTGATGATGTAAACGATTCGAGAAGATAATCCAGTCGAACGATAGCATCATTCGCACGACTCAGAATTCGTTGCAAACGAAGATCGTCAGGTTACGTATATCGTCGATGGTATTGAGGCGTATCAAAGATGATATGCGATAACTCGGGGGTACTCTGACTCGGTGAATGACGATCATGCAAGTGCTATTATTCGGTTGGACGCTATACTTAGTACTTTGGATGAAAGTGATCGTGTTTTGATGGTTACGCGGATAACCACAGCGTCGATGATCTTGTCTTGTGCGAGCACAACTCTAGCCTCGCACATGGGTTGCGTCGAATTTGGGGCGATCGTTCCGCGTGAGCGCTGACATGGTGATTCATGTCGCGGGAATGATCGAACTCAAAAAATTTGGCTGCGGCAACTTCGATTGTCCCGACTTGTTGGTTTGATACGAAGGAGAACTCGAGAATGTTAGGACTTGTGATTGACGGTTGATTAAAACTTGAGGATTGAGTAGGTCCAATCCGCGTATCGAGAATGAACGAGTCTAGACACAAAACAAGAGTTACGCCCCGATGAGAATGATTATTCCGCGGGAGCGTTGCATAGTGATTCATGAACCACCGTGGATGATCGGACTCGCGTGAGATCGGAGCGTGGCATATTGTTAAGTCAGACGACCTTGTGATCGATTACGTGAATTGGAATAGATGATTTCGGAAACGTGAAATATGAACTACGATTTAGAGATGAATTGTGTCATAGCGTGCTTGATTTGAGAATGAATGATAGGCGAACTAATGTCGAACGTGTTCGAAGAGATAGACGATGCAAAATGGCTTGATGAACGAGCGATATGTTCTTATCGAGGATTGGTTGAAACGTAAATTATCGTATGATGGCTTTACCGATACGACTCGTACCCCGTACGACGAATATGGGGATGTGCGTAGAAAATCGATGCTCGATGTTTAGAAATCGGAGTGATGCGAGCTTGGGTAGAAAATCCCGTACCATCGATTTGGTTTGACCTTAGGATAGGGTCAGTATTGATATCGTTGTTTGGGAACTATGATTCCAGTACTGATGAAAAGACATAGCCTAACGGTTAGGCAGGCGTTCGAGCGCGAAGCGATAGGAGTTACGGAGGCACCACTCGCGAGTCTCGGCTGACATGTACGTATATCAGGGACGCCCAAATATGTGCACGATCCGACTCGAGTGGTGATGGCGGATTCTCTATCACGAGGCTTGGCTGAAATGCATGTATTTTGGGAACGCCTGGAATATGTGCACGATCCAACTAAGTGATACGTTGAATCAAGTGAGACTTGAGGAACGGAAAAGTGTCGAGGATTTTGAAATCGTGAGTTTCGAAGAAATGTTGATGGTAATGCGATCATTGAATTGAAACGAGTTCGAATATTGTTTGATCGGTTGGTGTGCCTTACGACTAAGTTAGCGATAAGCACGAGCATGGCTCGAAATCGAAGAAACGCGTAGGCGGAGTGTGTACGATTAAGTCTTGGCCATAGAAATGGTAGGATGGTTTGCCTTCAGGAAAGTCTCGAGGACGAGACTTGTTCTGAGTGGTGTATGTTGTAGTGCCCCGTCCCGCAAAGTCAATCGGAGGAATCGAAACGCCGACGGCGTTCGGAATTGGCCTTACAACGACGACTCGAAGACATCGCTCAGGTGGGGTAGTTTCGGTGAACTTGCCTCATCTCAGCCTTCACTTAATAATTCGTGTGTTTTCAACTTGCACAAGTAGGCTAATAATAAAAGCTATGAATACACATAGCTAAGGGAATGATCCCGATCCGTCGGAATGTCTTAGAACATAGAAAATGGTCCCACGGTCTCAATAGAAGTCGGCTCAGCGTGCTTTTAAAACGACACTCGATCCTTCGTCCCGCGGCTTGGGAGAGGGAAAAGTTGGTATTCGACACAAACGATGAGTTAGCCTAAGTCATAGGCGTCGCCCACGTAAATGCTCGATAAAGCATGTACGTTTCCACTGCGCAAGGCTTGGCATAGCCCTGGCTCGTCCCTCGGGTTAAGTTGTAGGCTTGAGTAAGTTAGGCAAAGTTATGCCGATCGACCTAAGTCATTCTAAGTGTCGTCCCGCTCGTTCTGAGGTTGTTAAGTCAAATAGTCCCACGATCTCACGGGCCGTCATATAACGTATGACTTGGGTGATAGCGTCGCGTAAGACAGAAGTCAGTTAAAGGCACGAGCCACGGTTGGCACGATATAAAGTTAGCCACGGTCCATGGCACGTAAGGAACACGTTTGTTCAAGTTAAGTTGGAAGGCTACGTAGTAGTCGTTCCCTCGAGTTCAAAAAAGTTCGAGGCGGTCCCTCGGTTGGGAGCCTCGTGTCCTATCCACGTTAAGTATTCGAGACGGTCCCTCGGTTGGGAGTCTCGCGTTCCTATCCACGTTAAGTATTCGAGACGGTCCCTCGGTTGGGAGTCTCGCGTTCCTATCCACGTTAAGTATTCGAGGCGGTCCCTCGGTTGGGAGTCTCGCGTTCCTATCCACGTTGAGTATTCGAGGCGATCCCTCGGTTGGGAGTCTCGCGTTCCTATCCACGTTAAGAAGTTCGAGGCGGTCCCTCGGTTGGGAGTTTCGCGGTCCTGAGGCACGTTATGCCAAGTGTGATTCGGAGCACGAGTTGCTAAGTATAGTTCCGGTCGTACCAACAAGTAGGCCATGCATTTACGTGAGTCTAGATGTCTCGTAGGTGCGTGGTCATTGGACACCTTGTCGACAAGGATTTCTGCCTAGACTGGTTATACGCCGGGGCACCGGGCCCAGTCATCCTAGGGGGTAGACGTTATAGCAACGCATGCTTTTATTGTGCGGGTAGTCGGAGGCTTTCCATGGGGCTAGCTAGTTTGCATCGAAGGACCCGCCGCCTACCCGAGCTATGTCCGCGATGGCTTGTCATGCCAGTGGCCTTTCATATAGATAATCGGCGTGCTAAGCGACGAATCCGCATGCACGACGTCGGTCATAACAAAGGAAGTGTAAGCATGATATGCATTGAATAGTTGAAATGTGTGCTCGGTTGCACCCAAAGTATTATAAAGTCTACGTTTCGGCTATACATAAAGACACGTGCTTCGGCACAAGATATGGCGTCGTACCTGAGTTCTCAACACTGGTTCCATAAGTTTGGTGAGTCATTGCGCGTTAAGTCAAGAAGGGCCGTAAGGCGAGTTTGGATAAGTAAGAGTTACGCTGCGAGGCACGGTCTCGATGTTTGAGGCACGGGCAAGTATTTGACACGACCTAGTCGTTACGTCCAAGAGTATGGTACGAAAGACAAGTATGAGTCGGTACGTTGACAATACAGGCACGAGAAAGGTCTAGAGGCAAAGTATGGGTACGTTATTAGTGCAAGGCACGGAGTTGGTCTAAAGATGCTAAATAGGCCGAGCGTCGGTCCTAAAATCGATCCTAAGGCAAGACTAGAAAGACAATCGTAAAGGGGCTTGTATTGCACAAAGTAAAATAAACGTGTCGGTTTTGTATGGGTGGGCGAGGAGCTCACTCCACCAGTACAGTTGAGTACTGACACCCACACAGTGTTTATGTGCAGGCACAGGTAGAAGCTCGTGGCGCGGAGCTCGCTTGGATGCGTCGAGGCACGGAGTTCCTTGGCGATTCGAAGCATGCGGCCGCATGGATTCGAAGACTTATACGGGACATAATGTATGGACATCGCCTTCCGAAGCTTCCGCTGGATTCAAGTATTGTATCGAGAGATGAGAGAGAGCAGAGTGACTTGTAAAGTGAGAAGAGTGAGCTTGAGTGATTGTAATCTTGGCCTTGTGCCCCCAATGTAACCGTTGTTTCAATATCAATAAAAGAGCTTCTTTGAATAACTTGTATTTGTTCTAAATTTCCGCTGCGTGTTCAATGTCTCTGCTTGGGACTTCTGTGCGACGACCCCGTCGCAGCCGCTGTAATCGGCCGTTATGGAACCCGCCTTGCACGAGCGCAATCTAGGCTCATGCGGCATCACGCCTTAGCGAGGACGATCGCTCCTACGGGAGCGGGGCGTGACAGATACGATATGGCTTATCCCCATGTGTATGAGGGGTAAGCTAACACAGTCAGTATACTACTTTGGATGTGGTCATACTCATTACACTACTCCCCCAGTACCCAACAGTCAATCAGTCAATGCTCTCAGAGAGAGTTCAATATTGCATCGTGGTTTAAACTTACAATAAAACGATTACTAAATAATTGGTAAACTAACACAAATTGTACTTGCCTTGGTTATGACTGGATTCGATGTTGGTTCCGGGATGATGCTAGTACAGTCCTCGAAATCCTACAATTGAGAATTCCTGACTTAGCACCAATATTCAATCCATATCTAGGTGTGCTAGTTACAATCTCTAGAATTTGTCCTAGTCCGATTTTAGATTATTTACAAACTCTACCAGAACACGCTTATCGATGTGAGTTACTAACTGAAGAAAAGTCAATTTAACTTTTTTATTGGGAAAAATCGTATTTTCCAATTATTTGGCAAAACTTTGTATTTCATTATATTATATTTAAAAATAATATTTTTCTTTAAATGAGAAAAACGTGAAATTTGTTTAAATAATAAACTTGTAATTTTCCTAATTTATTTAATATAAGAAAACAATATTGATTTTCTATAAAATAATTATTTTACTATTTTTACGTGTTTACGTCAACCACAAACCAGAAAAGAATAAAAACTACACTAACTTATTACAAAACCACAGAAAGTAATAAAAGCTGGGCTTATGCCCTTTACAGACTTTTTACATAAATTTAAATAAGAAGAAAAATATTTGTTAGTCTCTAAAAATTATCCTACAAATTAATCATAAAATAAAACTAGTAATTAAATTAAATTAAATTAATTTCGAGTCTCAGTCTTTGGTCCAATCGTCAAAATAGCTAATGCCTCAACGTCCGGAAACCCCGGTTTCGTTTGCATTTAGCTTGGGCCCATGGACCAGTACGGTCGTCGCCCAAAAATCTAATTTATAAATATTTTTGAAAATCGATTTAAAATCCATTTATATAATTTTTATAAAAATTTGGACAACACCTCCTCTATATTTGGGATAACCCAAAGCTGGGAAATTGTGCCAACAATACACAAATATATAATATCCCAAATCAGAGAAATAACCCATGAATTCATTCCACCAATTTAAACCCAAAAATATTATCGAACCTGGAAAATATATAACCACAGCACGTTTCCGAAGGATATTCGAAAAACCAAAATTACTCGGAAACTCGAAAATCACAGAACTAACATTCTCATAAATTCTCAGAACCAAGACTAAGGCAAAGCTACAGATTTAAACCAAGAAAAATCACAGAGCTAATCCGAAACTAACTCGAAAATTCCCGAGAAACCGACATCACATTCCTAACCGATTCCCGCTGCGGGATCGGGGACCGAAATCATCACAGACTCGAAACGGGAGGGACGAACTACTCTGATTAACAGGAATTACCCAATATCCTTTGGTCGGTGAGCCGCGGAATAACTTGGGGACGGAAACGTAGTCCGCGAGGGAGCCGAACAGTAGAACGCGGAACGGAAGGCACTGGACAGCAGATCGGACAGCGCCAAACCCACGTGCGGAAATGCTGGACAGCAAGCCAGGGCACAGGGAGGTGCTGGACCGGGCACGGACGGCCACGGATCGGCTCGTATTATGTGGTGGTGGAGCACGGGCGTGCGGGGGCAGCGGGCTACGGGGTCGTCGGGCTCGGCGCCGGAGGGAGGTCGGTCGGGAAGGCCTCGGGAACGGTCGGGATCGGCCTGGACGCGGGGACTTCTGCGGAAGACCGCTGGAGGCGGGGCTCGTGACTCCGGTGGTGGAGCTCGGTCGCCGGGGCGTGGCTCAGGCAGGGGTTTGCCAGAATTTGGGGGTTAGGTTAGAATTAGGTTGGGGAAAGGATGAGGAGAATTAAGAGGAAAAAGGGGGTTTATATAGGGGAAAGGAGCTTGGGGGTTTCGGGAGGGGAAGAGACATGGTCGGAAGTTTCACGCGGGGAGGGGAGGAGTCGGCCGAGCGGCCGCTCCGGAAGGCTCGGCCAAGAGGCTGAGGAAAATAATAGAAAATGAAAATAGAGAGAGAGTGTGTTAAGGGTAAATGAAAAGGAGTTTTAATAAAGTTTTAATAACAAAGTTTTGTTTTTAAAGAAAAAAGTATTTTCTTAAATAACTCTTTATCATAAATTCAATTTCTTTATATAAAAATTTGTAACTCCAAAAGTATAACTCCCAATAATATTTAAAAAGAAGATTTGAACTTGGGGTTGGGTTCGGGTCTGGCCAGACAATCAAAAGTCCAGGAATTTATATTTTTTGAAAAATAACAATTTTTAACCCAACTAAAATAAATAATAAACACAATATTGATTAATTAGAAAATACGGGTTTCACAGGAAGGTTGATATCTATACTGATCATAAGAGCCTCAAGTACGTGTTCACACAAAAAGAGTTGAATATGCGACAGCGATGTTGGTTGGAGTTGATGAAGGATTACGAGATTGAGCTATATTATCATCCGGGCAAAGCTAATGTCGTGGCAGACGCATTAAGCCGTAAGCCCATGGCACACTTCTTGTCTATGCAGAAATAGTTGATTAGAGACTTACAGCAGCTTGGTATTGAGGTAGTAGTGCCTGGAGCAGATGGCGTGTTAGCCAATCTCCAAGTACAATCATCATTAGTAGGGAGGATCAAGACGGCAATGCCCATGGATGCTAGATTTCGACGACATAGAGAAAGGACTGAAGCAGGAGAGCAGACGGGATTGAGGATTCATCCCGATGGGACATTGCAATGTGGTGATCGTATTTATGTTCCTAATAGAGAGTTGCGGCAGGAGTTGATGGCAGAAGCACACAGTTCGACTTACTCTATCCATCCCGGAGGAACTAAGATGTATAGGGACTTACGGTAGTATTATTGGTGGCACGGAATGAAGTGAGAGATAGCTCGTTTCGTGTCCAAGTGCTTGGTATGCCAACAAGTAAAGGTCGAGCACCAGAGGACGGCCGGATTATTGCAGCCGCTACCTATTCCCGAGTGGAAGTGGGAGCACATTATGATGGACTTCGTCACGGGATGTCCTCGGAGTCCTAATGGACGAGATGCGGTATGGGTGATTGTTGATAGACTTACCAAATCAGCCCACTTCTTACCTTTTAGAGTGGGCTAGTCCACAAAAGTTTTGGCAAAGATGTATATGAAGGAAATAGTGAAGCTACACGGTGTACCAGTTAGTATCGTATCGGATCGTGACTCGAGATTTACTTCACACTTTTGAAGGAGCATGCAAGAGAGTTTGGGCACACGGTTGAAGTTTAGCACGGCGTACCATCCGCAGACAGACGGCCAGTTGGAGCGTACCATTCAGATGCTAGAGGATATGTTGAGAGCATGCATGCTTGACTTTGGCGGATCATGGGAAGACCACCTTCATCTTATGGAGTTTTCCTACATTAATGGCTATCAAGCGAGCATTTAGATGGCTCCGTTTGAAGCATTGTATGGTAGGAAGTATCAATCTCCTGTCTGTTGGAGTGACATCGGAGAGCGACAGATATTGGGTCCCGAACTGGTTTTGAGCACAGTGGAGAAGGTAAAGAAGATACAATCCCACCTGCGAGCAGCACAGGATCGACAGAAGCAGTGGACAGATAATCGTCGTCGACCTTTGGAGTTCAAGGAAGGCGACCTTATTTTCTTGAAGATATCCCCCACTAGAGGCACGATTCGATTCGAAGGACTTGGCAAGTTGAGCCCAAGATACCTCGGCCCTTTTGATGTCTTAGAACGTGTTGGAGAGGTTGCTTATAGATTGGCCTTGCCACCGTCGCTGGAGGGAGTACATGATGTGTTCTACGTGTCTCAGCTGAGGAGGTACATGGCAGACAGCAATGATGTGCTTGATCACTCCGAGATCACAGTTGGACCGAGTTTGTCGTAAGAAGAGCAACCGGTAGGCATTCTTGATCGTCGAGTGAAGGTGTTGCGGAATCAATCTATTCTATTGATTCGCGTGGCTTGGAAGCATCACTCGCCAGGAGAGTCTACTTGGGAGCACGAGGACGACATTCGGAATTGCTACCCTCATTTGTTCGAAGACCAAGGTATGTCTTACGCATATTAGTTCCTTAAGAGTCCCTTGCTTATCCATTGCATTGAAGAACAATTTGGCAACTCTAGAGGGGGGTGAATAGAGTATATATAGAAAAATGACCAATTAAAATAACTCTTTCACCAATAATAAATAATCAGAGTAAAGTGCGGAAAATAAAAGGAGATCAAAAGAGCATACGCAAATACAGCAATTTTAACCTGGTTTCCCTCGTGGAGGACTAGTCCAGGCCTGAGAACTCTAGCTCAGGATTCAAATCCACTATTTGTGAAATAGTAGTTTACAACCGTGCCTTTACTTCAGAAGAGCACGTCAACTTCTAACAGAGGATCGCAGTGGCGATTTGCTTGGAATTGACTTCTTCGACTCTTGCACAAGAATCCTAACTGAGAGATGCTGAGCACTCGAGACTTAGGAGGCTTGTGGCTAGTAGATGGGAAGGGTATGGCTTATTTCAGCTACAAGAGAGAAGAGAAGAGAAGATTGGATGGATTGGAATGAGAGAATTCATGCCCTATTTATAGTGTTTTTATAGGCAGAATTCGGCCAGAATTCGGGTAGGAAAATTCAAATATTTGGCCGTTGGACAACTAGCAACCAGCTAACCCTAAAATTAGGGTTCCTGATTTCTAGGGGACAGAGTTCGGCCCGAACTCTGTGTGGAGGCAGAGTTCAGCCCGAACTCTGTCTCCAAAGCACAGAGTGGTTCAAAGGGGATTTTTGGGCAGTGTTTGGTTCAGTGGAGCTTGGGATTTTGGGTAGGCTGTAGACTAAGTGTCAAGAGCTCAGCATAACTCAGAGTACACAAGTCTAGACTCAATGAAAATATAAAATACAGACTCGAAAATACACTGAGAACCGGAGACTGAGCTGTCGTCTGTCTTGAACGGAATGCAGACGTCGTGTGTCGTATTGAATTAATACAGACATTATTTAGTCAATGTAGTCAATATTTGGTTGACTGTGACTTTGTGTCAACAATCTCCCCCATATTGATAATTGACAAAATAATATATGTATATTTCAATATTCATACCTGGACACAGTTGATTGTAACACAGCTCCCCCATAACCGATGCCGAGCTAAAAGAAGATAGCTCCCCCGTAATCAGTGAACGGTGCCGAGCTAGAAGCAATAGCTCTCCCCCGTAAATAATGCATAGAACCTGTGGCCTGATAGATAATATCTCCCAAAAGCAAAAACAAGCACAGATATACGAAACAGATATACGAAAATATACATAGTTCTCCCCCTTTTGGCAGTTAGCAATATATACTGCATATGAATGAAAGATCATATAAACTGCAGTATAGACAATGAAGAGTGATGCAACCACACCAAGCAGAGAAGAAACAGTGTATGACTAAACAAAATGAGTCACTAGCATAAAGTAAAACTATGATAAAATGTCATCCACAAAACCAAGTGTCAAACACACAACCAGAGTTTTGAGTACATAAAACCAAGGACATAAATCCATAATAAACTAAATAACTGAAATCAAAAAGCATCAACTAAGATCATCATCAGTAGCAGTAGCAGATCGAGCCAATCTCTATCACGGAGCACGAGAAGGTCCTGGAGCATCTGAAGGACCGGGGAAGGAGCGACGGGGGTCCAAAAATACAGCATCCGGATCCATGTAACGCATGACCCAAGGATCATCAATGCGATGGCCCGTGTGCTCAGGATCCCGCTCCATGGGAATGTGCAGATGATGAGACATAGAGTACCGTATATCATGCAGGGAGTTGCCGAAGGCACTCATCTGTAGAGTAGTACGATAATCCAGCTGGGTCCAGCGCTCGTCCTCAAGGTCAAAACGATCCCGGAGCATAGTCTGAATAGACTCAAGAGTGGCAGGTGGAAGTGGTGCATCCTGACCGAGTGGAGGGGTGTCATAAAAGAAGAATAGAATACAAGAATGATACCTCAAATGATCAATAAACAGTGGAAGAGAATGATGATAAACCCCTTTTCCTTGATTTTGAGAAGTAATAGAGCCTTCTAGATCAAAAACTAGGGTTAGGGTTTGAAGGAAAGAGTTTAAAGAGGTGAGGAAGGAGATAATAGTGAAGGAGAGAGATGAAAACCCGAAATATAAGAGAGGGTTTTCGTTGGTCAGAAGAAATTCTGACCGTATGATCTAAACTGATCCAACGACAGAGGCTGATCCCGACGCTGGACCAATAGGGACCGAACTCGGCCCGAACTCTGTTAGGGGCAGAGTTCGGCCCGAGTTCTGGATTAGTGGTCCAGAACTTAAAACAGGATGAAGAGAAAAAAAAATGGTTAAGTGTTGAAGAAAAAGAAAAGTTAGAGAGGATAAAAGTAAGATGAATGCATTGAAGTACATAGAGAGGTACACAAAAGTCAGAATGAACTTTAGAAAAATCAATTAGACAATATTAAATTGAAACAAACCATATAACAAACAAGGAAATATATTGTAATTCAATATTTCAAATTTGCCATGGGTTAGCTGCAGTGGCCGGATCCCAGCTAGCGGTAGTCCTGAGGACTAGTGCACCGTGTCGCTTAGGCTTTTACGCCTTGTTGTCAGAAGGACCCTTTCGGCTTGTACCCATACCAAATTTGTCGTAAAAGAATCAAAATATACTCGATATTTATGCAGGTGAGTCTCAACTTATAACTACTTCATCCAAAATTCTGAGTTCACGACAAAGGAAATTGAAGCGCTCTTCGGATAATGGCTTAGTAAAGAAATATGCTAGCTGATGATCAGTGTCAATAAACTCTAAGTTAATCGTGCCATTTTGCTGATGATCACGCAAAAAGTGGTGTCTGATCTCAATGTGTTTAGTGCGTGAGTGACAGACAGGGTTCTTAGTCAAATTAATGACACTAGTGTTGTCACAGAATATAGGAATATGCATGAAAGATAACTTATAGTCTTCAAGGGTTTGCTTCATCCACAGAATTTGTGCACAACAACGCCCAGCTGCTATGTATTCAGCTTCTGTTGTGGATAGTGCTACAGAGTTCTGCTTCTTGCTAAACCAGGAGACTAAAGCTTTTCCTAATAAATGACACGTGTCGCTCGTACTTTTACGATCGACCTTGCATCCAGCGAAGTCAGCATCAGAGTAACCAATAAGGTCAAATGATGTAGACTTGGAATACCATAGGCCCACTGTAACCGTACCCTTAAGGTATCGAAAGATATGCTTAACCGCGGTCATGTGTGATTCTTTAGGATTAGCTTGATATCTCGCACATAGGCAAACACTGAACATGATATCGGGACGACTAGCAGTTAAATAAAGTAAGCTGCCTATCATACCTCGATACTTACGTTGATCAACAGGTTTACCGCTCTCATCTGGTTCGAGTTTGGTTGAAGTAGCCATTGGAGTGCTGATTGGTTTAACGTTGTCAAGATGAACTTCTTCAGCATGTCCTTGGTATACTTCGATTGACAGATGAAAGTTCCATTAGCCATTTGTTTCACTTGCAGGCCAAGAAAGTAGTTGAGCTCTCCCATCATGCTCATCTCAAATTCCGTCTGCATACACTTGGCAAATTCTTGACAGAGGGTTTCATCAGTAGACCCAAAAATGATATCATCAACATAGATTTGAATCAACAGAATAGTGTCTTTAAAAGATTTTATAAATAGTGTAGTGTCAATTTTCCCTTTTGAAAAACCTTTCTCAAGTAAGAAGCTACTTAGCCTTTCATACCAAGCTCTGGGGGCTTGTTTGAGGCCATAAAGCGCTTTCTTTAGCTTGAACACATGGTCGGGAAATTTGTGATTTTCAAAGCCAGGAGGTTGTTTCACATAAACTTCCTCCTTAATAAAACCATTCAAGAAAGCACTTTTCACATCCATTTGAAATAATTTAAAGTTTTGAAAATTAGCAAAAGCACAAAGCATCCGAATGGATTCTAGTCTAGCAACAGGAGCATACGTCTCATCGTAGTCGATACCTTCCTCTTGGTTGTATCCTTGAGCTACTAGACGAGCTTTGTTACGTGTGACTGAACCATCTTCATTTACTTTGTTTCTAAAAATCCATTTAGTACCAATTATCGAGTGATTAACCGGTTTAGGAACGAGTTCCCATACTTGGCTTCTCTCGAATTGGTTGAGTTCTTCTAGCATAGCAGAAATCCAAAATTCATCATTAAAGGCTTCAGAAATATTTTTAGGCTCTACTTGTGAAATGAAGGCAGTGCTAGCAACGGAGTCTCTTAGTGATGATCTAGTAGTTACTCCACGTGAAACTTCTCCTATTACTAAATTTTCTGGATGAGAAGGTTTAAAAGAGAATTTCTTAGGCAAACCCTCCAGAGAATCAGTTTCGGTTGAAGTATTCATTGGAGTAGAAGTTGATGGCTCAACGTCATCATCAAGAGTACTTACTGCACTGTTATCTTCATCAAAAGTCATATTTGTTGACTCTTCCACAATAAGTGAGCGTTCATTAAAAACTCTATATCCCTTACTATTGGCGGCATAACCAAAAAAGATACCATCGTCAGCTTTGGCATCAAATTTGCCTAAGTTGTCTTTGGTGTTAAGGATAAAACATCTACAACCAAAAACTTTAAAATAAAAAACATTGGGGGTTCTCCCAAACCAAAGCTCATAGGGTGTTTTCTTCGTAATGGGACGAATCAGCACCCTATTCAAAATGTGGCATGCTGTACTGACAGCTTCTGCCCAAAAGTATTTCGGAAGTAAAAATTTATTCAACATGACTCTGGCCATATCGTCGAGAGTTCTATTCTTCCGCTCCACAACACCATTTTGTTGAGGAGTTCTAGGACAAGAAAATTAATGATCAAAACCATCTGCATTACAAAAATTTTCAAAATCATAATTTACGAATTCGCCTCCATGATCACTTCGGATTCGAGTAATCATGTAGCCTTTTTCGTTTTGAACTTTCTTTACAAAAACTTTGAAAACAGAAATAGCATCGCTCTTATTAGCGAGAAAGAAAACCCAAGTAAATCTCGAAAAATTATCAACAATAACAAATGCATAAAGTTTGCCACCAAGGCTAGCTATTCTACTAGGACCAAATAAATCCATATGAAGTAGTTGCAAGGGTCTAGTAGTACTTACAGAGTTGATGGAATGAAATAAGGATTTAGTTGCCTTGTTTAGTTCACATTCGGCACATACCGTGTCCTTTTTGAATGTGATATCAGGCAATCCTCTCACTAGCTTCTTGGTAGACAGTCTGGATATAGCATCTATGTTGGCATGACCAAGACGCTGGTGCCAAAGTAGTCGTTCGTCTTTGTGGGCATATAGACATCTACCTGCATTGTTAGTATTTATAGAAAGATAGAAAATATATATGTTGTCCTCTCTTTTCCCTTCAAAAGCAATGTCTCCTGTTGACCTATCATAGATGTAGCAACTGTTTTGTCCAAAGTTAATATCATATCCATGATCAGCAAGATGACTAATGCTGAGCAGGTTATGTTTTAACTCGGTCACTAGGCAGACATCCTTTATTACAGGAGAAGGAGGATGACCAATGATACCATTACCTATTATGTGCCCTTTGAGATTGTTACCGAAGGATACATATCCTTCTCTCTTCATCGATAGTGATGCAAAAAGTTTTGCGTCTCCCGTCATATGTCGCGAGCATCTACTATCGAGAATCCACTTACTTTCAGTTGAAGAGGGAAGGTCCACCTACATCAAGAGTAGATGTGACCTTTGGTACCCGAGTTCTTGAGGGTCCTGAAAAGTTAGTCTTTGGAAACCAAGCATATCTTTTTATCTACCAGTCTTCTAACTCTGTACTGTGGTGAGATGTGTCCGTGTGATCCACAGTAGGTACAGATAGCATTTTTTTTTATACTAGGAGCATGAGAGTAATATCTGTAAGCAACAGGATGAGGATGAACACGATGTGAAGAGTTAGCATGGTGATGATGATTATGCATAGAATGAGTGGCATGGTGATGGTGTCTATGAGGCATATCATGATGGTATTGTCTATGATGTGTGACATGCTGATATTGTCTATATGGCATGGCATGATGATTTTGTCTATATGGCATATGATGATCTTGTCTATATGGCATTGCATGATGATCTTGTCTATATGGCATGGCATGATGATTCCTATGTGTGGGGTGATGTTGATTGTGTCTTTGTGCAACATGATGATTGTGTACTGAATGAGAATTATTCTTACGTGCACGTAGTTTGTGAAAGTTTGTGTATATAAATGCATGGTTATGTGCTGCATGAGAATGACGTGGTTGACTAGCATGAGTGGTGTTGTGACCATGTGATTGGGTTTGAGGTTGAAGCACCTGTTTACCCAATTTGGTTTCTAATCTCTTAGAAGCAGCTTGCAATTCATCAACCTTAATATTCAAGCCATATATTTTAGTCATGGAGATTTTGTGTCTACTTTTTTCTTCAGCAAGCAACGTGTTGAGAGTAGTGATTTCTTGAGCTTGTTGCTCAATACGTACTTCAGCATCATGTAAGCTTATTTTAAGCTTGGATACTTCATTAGTGGCATCAGTGGGTGACGTGTCTCTAACATCATCAAGAAGTAAAGAAATTCTTTGTATCTCATCATCCAGACTTTTGATTTTGTCCTTGGCATGTTTGTATTTACCAATGACCATTTTGTGATCATCGAGTAAATCAGTAAAAGCATCGCCAAGTTCATCAAAAGAGAAGTCATCTAGAGTTTCGTTAGATACCTTGTTGGAAGTTGCCATTAGGCACACATTTGCTGTATCTTGAGGAGAGCCTTTTTCTTCCTCGGAGTCACTCGCTTCACTTTCATGCCAAATTCCTGTGTTGGCATATTTCTTTGATGAATTCTTTTTGTATGGCTTCTCATAGCGGTTGCTCTTCTTCAAGAATGGGCAGTCTTTTCGGACATGTCCAGTCTTCTTGCAACCGTAACAGGTTGGCTCTTCTTCATCATCTTCTTGTGAATCCTTCTTCCTTCGATTGAAGCGAAGGAATTTTCTGAAGTTGCAAACCGTGAGAGCTTGGTCTTCATCATCCGAGTTATCATCTTCGGTCTCATCGTGATCAGCCCTTCGTCGATGAGCTTTGAGTGCGATCTCCCTGGTCTTCGGAGCAGGCTCTTCGAAGTCCTTGAGGTCAAGCTCGTGAGTCATGAGCTTATCCATCAAGGTCTCCATTGACATTGATGTGAGATCGTTTCCTTCTATGATGGTCGTCACCTTAGGGTTCCAAATCTTTGGCAACCCTCTGAGTAACTTACGAATCTTCTCGTGGTTTGAGTACTGCTTACCAAGCGAGGATAGAGGATTGATGATATCGAAGAATCTTGTAAACATTTGAGTGATCATCTCATTTGGCTTCATCTTGAAGGCTTCGTATTCTTGAGTGAGACGGCTTATTTTAGATTCCTTGACTTGTGTGGTTCCCTGTAAGCCCCCTGAATTTCTGGAATTTTTTTCGAATTTCCTAAATGATTTATTCTCGGTAATTAATTTTGATTTAATTAGTTATTATCATTTAATGCTCTTTACCGTGACTTGGAATTCTAGAGCATCAGGGATGCCAGTCTCTGGAAACTTCCTTCTTGAAGTTTGTAGTAGACGAGATTACCTTCATGTTGATATATGGTGTCCCATCCAAACTCATTCCCTTGTGCTCCTTTTGTATCGCGCAACTTCGGGTCAACTCTAGACCAATTAATCATTGATTAATTATTTCTACTTTTATTTTTGATCTTCGTTTGCGCGTTACCGTGACTTTGAATTTAGGAGCACAAGACCAGTCGTTTTCTCAGAACCAACTTGTCATGTTTGACCTACTCGAGACGCTCTTCACCCATGACCTTCGTGTCCCACTCAGACACACCATCTTGTGCTTCATTTTCCTTCGCACAACTTTCGGTTCAATTTAGGCCAAATAATTATCTACCGTAAAACCTGATTTAATTTCCAACTTAATTTCCGGGCCCGACATCGGTCCAATCCAGTCGACCCAAAATATGGCCCTGGCCTGTTTTGAGCCAACTATGCAGGTGTCACTTGCGTGCCACAATTTCGATCCCCCTTGTGCTCATATTTCATCCATAATTTAATTTGGTTTAAATTATTAAATTAATTTAATCTTGGCCTCGACCTTGTCCAAACTTGGCCCATACACCCCACTGGTGTTTTCCCATTTTTGCCTACTCGGAAATATAATTATTTTATTTATATTATTATCTCTAATATCTCTCTTCCTCTCACTCTCTTTATTCTCACCCTTCTCCCTTTATATATATATGTATATATATTATCTACTCTTCTCTCTCTCTTTACAAACAAACACACACAACCCCAACTCCCTCACCTCTACAGCCAACTCACCCCCATGTGGCCGGACACATCCCCCCCCCTCTCTCATTCTCTCTCTTTTAAATATCTTCTAAATATCTCTCCCTCTTCATATAATATATATTACACATATTCATATATATTATAATCCCTCTCTCTCTCTCTCTCTCTCTCTCTCTCTCTCTCTCTCTCTCTCTCTCCCATCAGCATTCTTTTCCCCCATCCTCCTGTATACGAACACCCTCCCCCATTCCTTTCTTCTTTCCTTTTTGAAACACACACAACTACACCATCACCATCATCATCTTCCCCTCTCCATCAACTCCACCTCCTTCCTCCATGGCCGAGCCCACCATCACCATCACCATCACCACCACCACTCTTCGTCACCACCCCGGCGCTCTGCCGCCTGCGAAACCCGCCACGCCGCCGCTCGCCGCCGCAGCGACCCCGCACGGCCAACGGCAGCAGCAGCTGCTGCGCCACTTGGCTGCAGCAGCAAGGCAGCAGCGCGAGCAGCAGCTCCGGCGGCGCTGCCGTCGTCGCGCGGGCGGCCACCGGCCGCCGGCCACCCCGCCGACCTCGTGCGACCACGGCGAGTCCCCGACGAGTTCCCCCGTGGCACGCGTCGTCTCCCACGACGCGTCGCCGAGACGATTCGTGCATTTTGCACGGGATTCGTCGTCGCGCGCGCGTTTCGAATTTCAGTTTCGACGTTTCGGGACAGCAACTTTGCGCCGATTTTCTGGACAATCCGACCGTTGGATCGGCGAACTTTTTGCTCCGTCGCAATCTCGGTATATCCCTCTTGGCCTCTATCAAATTTTGCCCTTTAATTTTGTCGTTTGATACATTAAAACCGGCCACCAAGTTGACGATTTAATTGCATTATTTTTGGACAGTTTCGCGACGCCAACTTCGCGGGTTCGTATCTTCTCCGTCGCAGCTCCGTTTTGCGCGCCACCAGTTCCGGTGCACAGCTGGTATAACCCTCTTCCTGCCCCCTTTAGATTTCATTTCAGTTTGAGCTTGTTAGGTCGGTCGAATTCGACGCCAAAGTTGGCCGTTCGAATTCTTTAATTTGCACTAGTTAAATTCTATTTTGAACCCGGGACTCCGGATTCAATTTCTGACACCACCAGTAGACTCGTGGCGTCGTTCTGGCCTGTTTTCATATAAAGTTTGTTAGATTTGGAGAACGTGGGCCCGGGCACGCATTTCGGTGCAAAACGGGTCCCACTTTCTGAGTCAACGGGACTTTTTGACGCCGGCTCATCGGAATCCAATTCCGGATATACCGTTGAGTTCGTATCGTCATTCTGGACTCGTTGACATATAATTTGCTGAGTTTTGAAGACATTTGCTCCGGCACGCATTTCCGTGCAAACCGGATTCTAAATGTCCGCGTCAACGGACCAATTTGAGATCGGGTCAACGGAATCCAATTCTGGATATACCGTTGGGTTCCTATCGTCATTCTGGGTTCGTGGACATATAATTTGTTAGGTTTTGAGCACTTCTATTTCGGCACGTTTTTCGGTGCAAAGTGTGTCCAACGGCGGACATCATTTTGGCCCGAAATTACCGTTTTGTCTCTGTGTCCAAATTGGACTTTTGGACAGGCAATCCTAGCTGATTTGACCATTCTGGACACGTTGGTGATGTTAGTTTCATCATCCGACAACATCTGGAGATTTCTTCCCTTTTTGTGTCATCCTATTATTATAATATTTTCTCCTTTTGGTTGTTTTAGAGACCCGTCGATTTCAGTGATTTCTAAATCATTGAAATTCATAAGTTGACCTTGTAGATGTTTATAGAGACTAGCTTGACCATGGTTGACTACTTTGACTAGAGTCGAAGTAGAGTCAACAGTTGACCTAGGTTTGATCAGACTTGACCAACGTTGATTTTTTTTGACCAAAGTCAACTGTAAGTCAACCATTGACCTATTTGACCTAGATTAGACTTAGAGTTGACCATAGTTGACCAGTTGACCAAAGTCAACTGTACGTCAACTTTGACCCAGTTTGTCTTAGTTTGACTTAGTTTGACCTAGATGTTTAGTATGTCTTTTGACCCTGATCAGCTCTTGTATTATTTCATCTTTAGGTCTGTGGCTTTACTCTGAACCCTGATTCATATTGACAGCAGGACCCCAGGCGAGTACATTCTCTGATAACTTATTCACAATTTATGATAACTGTTATGATTCATGTACTTAGTGTTGATATGCTTATTTCCGACACATGGTTCTCACGGATTGGTATTCTTGGATCCCGACGAGAGATGTCTCTCCTTCTTAGGTTGGGATGTGTTGTGCAAGCACCCTTGTAGCTCTTGCTCGATATATGGTCACTGATTCTAGAGCAGGTTCGCGACCTTCTCATTAGAATCCCGTGCAGTGACGTGTCCTGTTTGGATCCATTCTACCAGTTGGGGTAGGGGGAGTAGTAGCGTATGCCTGTGATCAGATCCATCCCGATTCCCGAACAGTGTGAGTCATATACCGCACTTATGACTTGCCAGGCCGATTCTTGACAGGTACCCAAGCCGATCACAAGCTGAAACTACTACTCACACACATTGGATATATAGCTTACCTTGATTCGTGTACATGCCATGATCCCGTTCTATTTTTTTGTTCTAGCTCTAGCTTTACAGCTTACCATGCCATGATACATATATGTACACTCCATAATTTCATTGTATATGCTCTATTTACAGTCTTATAGCTTTTATTCTATCTTGAGATCTGTTATGAGATATATGTACTCGTTCCGCTCCTGACTGGATACGTTATGAAATTTTAGGAGTAGTTGTGCCCTCATTATTGGACTTCATGATGTTGCTAGCTGAGGTGGATCTCACTATTCTTCTATGTGAGTTGCCTGGTAGTTATTCTTAGTTAGTCTTATTGTTCCTTCTTTATCTTTCATGTCTTATGATCATTGTAGATTCTAGTTGTTCTAGTGATATTGTTATTATTTCTTGTCTTATCTTCCTTAGTTTTCGTGATGTGACATGAGTACATTTCTAGATATAGATTCATAGAAGTTGTAGTTAGTATAGTATACTTGACAGCGTTCTACCGCCGATACCGCGGCGTAGGCTGGGCGTGGCCCACGTATTCGTACCCGTATATCCGGGTGCGGGTCGTGACACATTTTTAGTGGTGGCCCATGCAGGTCATTCTTTGCAGTTAATGCGAAGTCGTAGTAGTGCTTGAGCTTATCTGTACTACTACGAGCCTGTCCTAGGATTAAGGTTGAGTCATGTAATATTTTAGGATTTGGTACTCAGTCACGTATTAGGAACTCTTGGTAGATTCCAGGGATGACCCCTGGGAATCTTATTTCGAAGGCTTTCAAATCTTTTCCCACTTGTTTTCGTTCGTCCTGATTTCTGAAATATCCGTCCGTATCAAACTTTATTCCCTCTTGGGATGAGTTTGTGGACCCCAGAGGGAAGGTATAAGTTGGACTTGTATATCATTTAGGTTGGAGAGAGAATATGATTTACCAACCTCGTATCATGGTCGAGGTTTGTTTTAGATTATATTCCACCATTTCTATCTTGACCTAGGTAGTACCCTTGGGACTTTTCCTGAAAATTTCCTCTGAACCCTATCTCGGAAGTTGTTTCCGTTGTTTCTATTAACTTACCCTTGACTTGTTGAATTTTAAATCTTAATATTCGTTGTTGACCTTTGATTTTGTTTTAGATAATTCTTTTAAGAATTGAGTTAAGATATCCTGATAAACATATTTTGGACAATGACGATGAGAACGGTAAGTGTCTACTTTATTTATGGAGTTTAGAATTCATTGCAGTTATATTAGCTAGCGAGACATGGACATAGAGCCTGATTTTGGATATACTATCCTAGTTATGTCATTTAGGTTCTCTTGCAGCCATACCGGGTGGCGTGGTAAGGAATCTAGGTGACATGATTATAGGGTGTATACCATAGTTATGGACTTTATTGTTTATTACCGCTATGCTTACTGGCGTGGCGAAAATTCTGGCAACATGATTTGGGATAGACGTGTATGGTTATCAGATCGTATCTTAAATTGATTCACTTGTTTTAACCTATTGGGCAAGAGCAGTTCCTACTATTACTTCTGTTTTCCCATTCATCTCTTCCTCATTGCATGATGATTTCCTCATCTTACCCTTACTTCCTCCGTCTTGATCAATTATGTCCTGATTCCACCAATTACCTATCTCGTATCTACTTCTGTCAGCCATACTTTGAAAACCTTGAAAATTTTAGAATTTTCGTATCTTTTATCTTGGGAGAGATCGAGGAAGTATCGTAATCATCCGTCTCGGAGTAGACATTGTTGGTAGTAGTCGAAGCAGAGTGAGATGATTACCCGGCTTCCTCCTATGATCCCATATTCTGGTTTCTATGATAACAGAAGCAATTCAATTCTACATCCTTGATTTGTTTATTATATTTTGATATCGTAAAATTGATCCTCTCTGATTGACCAATCGATTCTGGTTGTCTAGTTTATCGTGCCAAGGGGTCTTGATTGTTGATTAAACTTAAATGGTTTCGAATTCTATTGTGATATGATTTCCTTCTTAGATGTTCGTGTCCAGACTTCGTTGATTCTGTTCTCTATCTTGCCCAAATTCTGATTTACTCAAAACTTGAATAATTTCAATCGTGCTGAGACTAAATTGTTTATTTTCATCATGATTGGACAATGCTATCATCACTCGTGCTTTAAACTTTCGATTTAATTCTGGCAAATGACTAAATTCTATTCCAATCACGATTAGGCTTCAGACTATCCTTGATTATGCCGGAGTCTCATTTTCTGAATCGTGTCCCAATGACTTAACTTATCTATAATCGTGCCTATATGATTCTGTTCATATTTTGATTCTATCGTGCCAAATCCCTCTTCGTGCCTGAACAGTTGTGAATCGATTATCTTAATCGTGCAAACTTGTCATTCTATGATCGTGCCTAAGTTTTTGCCTAAAAACTTTCTATCTTGTTTTACCCCTACTACAACCTTAATTTCGAGGACGAAATTTTTATAAGGTGGGTAGGATGTAAGCCCCCTGAATTTTTGGAATTTTTTTCGAATTTCCTAAATGATTTATTCTCGGTAATTAATTTTGATTTAATTAGTTATTATCATTTAATGCTCTTTACCGTGACTTGGAATTCTAGAGCATCAGGGATGCCAGTCTCTGGAAACTTCCTTCTTGAAGTTTGTAGTAGACGAGATTACCTTCATGTTGATATATGGTGTCCCATCCAAACTCATTCCCTTGTGCTCCTTTTGTATCGCGCAACTTCGGGTCAACTCTAGACCAATTAATCATTGATTAATTATTTCCACTTTTATTTTTGATCTTCGTTTGCGCGTTACCGTGACTTTGAATTTAGGAGCACAAGACCAGTCGTTTTCTCAGAACCAACTTGTCATGTTTGACCTACTCGAGACGCTCTTCACCCATGACCTTCGTGTCCCACTCAGACACACCATCTTGTGCTTCATTTTCCTTCGCACAACTTTCGGTTCAATTTAGGCCAAATAATTATCTACCGTAAAACCTGATTTAATTTCCAACTTAATTTCCGGGCCCGACATCGGTCCAATCCAGTCGACCCAAAATATGGCCCTGGCCTGTTTTGAGCCAACTATGCAGGTGTCACTTGCGTGCCACAATTTCGATCCCCCTTGTGCTCATATTTCATCCATAATTTAATTTGGTTTAAATTATTAAATTAATTTAATCTTGGCCTCGACCTTGTCCAAACTTGGCCCATACACCCCACTGGTGTTTTCCCATTTTTGCCTACTCGGAAATATAATTATTTTATTTTATATTATTATCTCTAATATCTCTCTTCCTCTCACTCTCTTTATTCTCACCCTTCTCCCTTTATATATATATGTATATATATTATCTACTCTTCTCTCTCTCTTTACAAACAAACACACACAACCCCAACTCCCTCACCTCTACAGCCAACTCACCCCCATGTGGCCGGACACATCCCCCCCTCCCCTCTCTCATTCTCTCTCTTTTAAATATCTTCTAAATATCTCTCCCTCTTCATATAATATATATTACACATATTCATATATATTATAATCCCTCTCTCTCTCTCTCTCTCTCTCTCTCTCTCCCATCAGCATTCTCTTCCCCCATCCTCCTGTATACGAACACCCTCCCCCATTCCTTTCTTCTTTCCTTTTTGAAACACACACAACTACACCATCACCATAATCATCTTCCCCTCTCCATCAACTCCACCTCCTTCCTCCATGGCCGAGCCCACCATCACCATCACCACCACCACTCTTCGTCACCACCCCGGCGCTCTGCCGCCTGCGAACCCCGCCGCGCCGCCGCTCGCCGCCGCCGCGCCCCCGCACGGCCAACGGCAGCAGCAGCTGCTGCGCCACTTGGCTGCAGCAGCAAGGCAGCAGCGCGAGCAGCAGCTCCGGCGGCGCTGCCGTCGTCGCGCGGGCGGCCACCGGCCGCCGGCCACCCCGCCGACCTCGTGCGACCACGGCGAGTCCCCGACGAGTTCCCCCGTGGCACGCGTCGTCTCCCACGACGCGTCGCCGAGACGATTCGTGCATTTTGCACGGGATTCGTCGTCGCGCGCGCGTTTCGAATTTCAGTTTCGACGTTTCGGGACAGCAACTTTGCGCCAATTTTTTGGACAATTCGACCGTTGGATCGGCGAACTTTTTGCTCCGTCGCAATCTCGGTATATCCCTCTTGGCCTCTGTCAAATTTTGCCCGTTAATTTTGTCGTTTGATACATTAAAACCGGCCACCAAGTTGACGATTTAATTGCGTTATTTTTGGACAGTTTCGCGATGCCAACTTCGCGGGTTCGTATCTTCTCTGTCGCAGCTCCGTTTTGTGCGCCACCAGTTCCGGTGCACAGCTGGTATAACCCTCTTCCTGCCCCCTTTAGATTTCATTTCAGTTTGAGCTTGTTAGGTCGGTCGAATTCGACGCCAAAGTTGGCCGTTCGAATTCTTTAATTTGCACTAGTTAAATTCTATTTTTGAACCCGGGACTCCGGATTCAATTTCTGACACCACCAGTAGACTCGTGGCGTCGTTCTGGCCTGTTTTCATATAAAGTTTGTTAGATTTGGAGAACGTGGGCCCGGGCACGCATTTCGGTGCAAAACGGGTCCCACTTTCTGAGTCAACGGGACTTTTTGACGCCGGCTCATCGGAATCCAATTCCGGATATACCGTTGAGTTCGTATCGTCATTCTGGACTCGTTGACATATAATTTGCTGAGTTTTGAAGACATTTGCTCCGGCACGCATTTCCGTGCAAACCGGATTCCAAATGTCCGCGTCAACGGACCAATTTGAGATCGGGTCAACGGAATCCAATTCTGGATATACCGTTGGGTTCGTATCGTCATTCTGGGTTCGTGGACATATAATTTGTTAGGTTTTGAGCACTTCTATTTCGGCACGTTTTTCGGTGCAAAGTGTGTCCAACGGCGGACATCATTTTGGCCCGAAATTACCGTTTTGTCTCTGTGTCCAAATTGGACTTTTGGACAGGCAATCCTAGCTGATTTGACCATTCTGGACACGTTGGTGATGTTAGTTTCATCATCCGACAACATCTGGAGATTTCTTCCCTTTTTGTGTCATCCTATTATTATAATATTTTCTCCTTTTGGTTGTTTTAGAGACCCGTCGATTTCAGTGATTTCTAAATTATTGAAATTCATAAGTTGACCTTGTAGATGTTTATAGAGACTAGCGTGACCATGGTTGACTACTTTGACTAGAGTCGAAGTAGAGTCAACAGTTGACCTAGGTTTGATCAGACTTGACCAACGTTGATTTTTTTTGACCAAAGTCAACTGTAAGTCAACCATTGACCTATTTGACCTAGATTAGACTTAGAGTTGACCATAGTTGACCAGTTGACCAAAGTCAACTGTACGTCAACTTTGACCCAGTTTGTCTTAGTTTGACTTAGTTTGACCTAGATGTTTAGTATGTCTTTTGACCCTGATCAGCTCTTGTATTATTTCATCTTTAGGTCTGTGGCTTTACTCTGAACCCTGATTCATATTGACAGCAGGACCCCAGGCGAGTACATTCTCTGATAACTTATTCACAATTTATGATAACTGTTATGATTCATGTACTTAGTGTTGATATGCTTATTCCCGACACATGGTTCTCACGGATTGGTATTCTTGGATCCCGACGAGAGATGTCTCTCCTTCTTAGGTTGGGATGTGTTGTGCAAGCACCCTTGTAGCTCTTGCTCGATATATGGTCACTGATTCTAGAGCAGGTTCGCGACCTTCTCATTAGAATCCCGTGCAGTGACGTGTCCTGTTTGGATCCATTCTACCAGTTGGGGTAGGGGGAGTAGTAGCGTATGCCTGTGATCAGATCCATCCCGATTCCCGAACAGTGTGAGTCATATACCGCACTTATGACTTGCCAGGCCGATTCTTGACAGGTACCCAAGCCGATCACAAGCTGAAACTACTACTCACACACATTGGATATATAGCTTACCTTGATTCGTGTACATGCCATGATCCCGTTCTATTTTCTTGTTCTAGCTCTAGCTTTACAGCTTACCATGCCATGATACATATATGTACACTCCATAATTTCATTGTATATGCTCTATTTACAGTCTTATAGCTTTTATTCTATCTTGAGATCTGTTATGAGATATATGTACTCGTTCCGCTCCTGACTGGATACGTTATGAAATTTTAGGAGTAGTTGTGCCCTCATTATTGGACTTCATGATGTTGCTAGCTGAGGTGGATCTCACTATTCTTCTATGTGAGTTGCCTGGTAGTTATTCTTAGTTAGTCTTATTGTTCCTTCTTTATCTTTCATGTCTTATGATCATTGTAGATTCTAGTTGTTCTAGTGATATTGTTATTATTTCTTGTCTTATCTTCCTTAGTTTTCGTGATGTGACATGAGTACATTTCTAGATATAGATTCATAGAAGTTGTAGTTAGTATAGTATACTTGACAGCGTTCTACCGCCGATACCGCGGCGTAGGCTGGGCGTGGCCCACGTATTCGTACCCGTATATCCGGGTGCGGGTCGTGACATTCCCTCATGCGTCACTTCTAGAAGTCTCCATACTTCATGAGCAGTGGTGCATGTGGAGACCCTGTTGAATTCATTCCTGTCTATAGCACAGAATAAAGCATTAATAGCCCTAGCATCTAGACTTGCCTGTTTCTTCTCCTGGACAGAATATTTGTCGTGTGGTTTCTCAATGAGGTCACCATCGACAACTATCCTGACGGGCTTTTTGTAACCGTCAGTGACGACAGTCCACAGGTCAAAGTCTAGAGACTTAAGATAGAAGCTCATCCTTGTTTTCCAATATGTATAGTTAGTTCCATCAAATAGGGGAGGCCTATGAGTGGACTGACCTTCACCATGATTGGAAATCAAGGATTGTGTGGTTGCCATGGATCAGCTCTTAGGATGTTAGTCCTTATAAAGAGAACAGAGCTCTGATACCAATTGAAGAACAGTTTGGCAACTCTAGAGGGGGGTGAATAGAGTATATATAGAAAAATGACCAATTAAAATAACTCTTTCACCAATAATAAATAATCAGAGTAAAGTGCAAAAAATAAAAGGAGATCAAAAGAGCATACGCAAACACAGCGATTTTAACCTGGTTTCCCTCGTGGAGGACTAGTCCAGGCCTGAGAACTCTAGCTCAGGATTTAAATCCACTATTTGTGAAATAGTAGTTTACAATCATGCCTTTACTTCAGAAGAGCACGTCAACTTCTAACAGAGGATCGCAGTGGCGATTTGCTTGGAATTGTCCAAGCGACTTCTTCGACTCTTGCACAAGAATCCTAACTGAGAGATGCTGAGCACTCGAGACTTAGGAGGCTTGTGGCTAGTAGATGGGAAGGGTATGGCTTATTTCAGCTACAAGAGAGAAGAGAAGAGAAGAGAAGATTGGATGGATTGGAATGAGAGAATTCATGCCCTATTTATAGTATTTTTATAGGCAGAATTCGGCCAGAATTCGGGTAGGAAAATTCAAATATTTGGCCGTTGGACAACTAGCAACCAGCTAACCCTAAAATTAGGGTTCCTGATTTCTAGGGGACAGAGTTCGGCCCGAACTCTGTATGGAGGCAGAGTTCGGCCCGAACTCTGTCTCCAAAGCACAGAGTGGTTCAAAGGGGATTTTTGGGCAGTGTTTGGTTCAGTGGAGCTTGGGATTTTGGGTAGGCTGTAGACTAAGTGTCAAGAGCTCAGCATGACTCAGAGTACACAAGTCTAGACTCAATGAAAATATAAAATACAGACACGAAAACACACTGAGAACCGGAGACTGAGCTGTCGTCTGTCTTGAACGGAATACAGACGTCGTGTGTCGTATTGAATTAATACAGACATTATTTAGTCAATGTAGTCAATATTTGGTTGACTGTGACTTTGTGTCAACATGCATTGCACCCCTACATTAGTTTAATTTCGAGGACGAATTTTTTTTAGTTGGGTATGATGTAAAACCCCCTAATTTATTAAATTATTTAAATTATGTTCGTGTGGAAAATTTATGCTAATATAAAAAATAAAACTAATATTTAGTGTGCTAAATAATCATAATAATAATAACAAATAGAATTTAAAATAGAAAATAGAATTTAAAATAGAAAAATAGAATAGAGAATAAAAATGAAGTGGAAAAAAAGAAAAAAAAAAGAATATTAATAAATAAAATGAATGAGAGAAAAAAAAACACCCACCCACTTAAAGTGGGTGCCCCCCCTTCCCTTTCCTAAGCTGCTGCTGCAGCGCGCCTATAATCCATGAGCACATCCCGAAGCACCCGACCATAAGTAGCCTTGATCGAATCCTAGTAGTATTAGGTTAGCTTAACTTGTTACATATATAACTTCCTCCACAGACCTCAGAACACTAGACTCCCAAAACAAAAATTACGGCAGAACATCCCCTCTTCGCCTACGAGTTTGTTTCACTAGCAACGGAGTTGTGTGCGCGACAACCGGATCATCGAAATTCAGCCCCTCGTCATCCACGGAGCAGTTTTCCCACTCAAGGTACCCTACTTCCCGACAACGTAACTTTTTACACGTAACTCTGATTTTCGATCCTTAAGATTTTCTGGAAAGTAGACTTGACCCTCTTCGAGATCCTCTAGATGTATTTCAACATGACCAAAAATTGAACCGAAGTTAGCAAAAATTTAGATTTTCTGGAGTGTTAAAACCAATTCTAAACGACAACTTGTCGGCCAATTTTTTTGCTGTACATTAAAATTTTGTAGAAAACAATTGAAAACAGTAAAAGACAACATAATTGAGATCGTAACGCATTTTCTGGATCGTTGTTTTGATTAACGTGTAAAAAATAAATTGATGTTGAAGTTCGAGGAAAATTTGTGTTAAACATATATAAAATTCTAAAAAAATTCTCGATACGGCGTGCGCCCCGACAAATCGGGCAACATGGTCGTACTTTATACACACCAAAAGGCGTGTATGGATGTTGCCGATGTGTGAAAAATGACGGAACTCAGTTTCGTCGCTTGTGCACGACAAAATCAGTCCGTATCCGTCAAGATACCTCCATATCGCCAATTTGCAAACTTCGCCCTAACTTCGTGTACAGTCGTCGGATCAAGACGAAACTTGCGCCAACAGGTTCGAATCAAAATTCTAGTCCTGTGTGCCAAGTTTGGTTCGATTCTGAGAAGGTCGACCGGAACCCTTTTTTTCGCGGGCCCGTGACCCACTCAAACGGGCGATTTTGTACGCGGCTTATCGGAATCCAAAACTGGACTTACCGTTGAGTTCCTCTCTTCAAACTGAATCCGTAGACATATAGTTTGACAAGTTTATAGACCATAGACTTTGGCACGCATTTCGGTACAAAGTGGGTCCAACGGCGAACATCGTTTTGATCCAAAATTACGATTTTGCCCCTATTTCAGAATTAGAGTTTTGGACAAGTGTTTCCTAGGTATATCTTTTATGTCGAGTATGTTTTTTATGTTTGTTTCAGCATCCAGTGTTGTTTGGAGATTGTGACGTATCTTGGCTGACATTGTGATTTCCTAGACTTGCCACTTTGCACCATCAGGCAAGATACCTTGCCACCTTACGCTGTGATTACTATTTTCATACTTTCAGCTGTTATTTTCAATATTTCCTATTTGTTATTATAAAACTGTGCGTCCAAGTCACACTTGGGTGCAAGCGACTCTATCGGTCGTTTTCTCGCTTTTATTTATTCTCTTGCATTGACTTAGTCTAGTGACCACCCCTTAGTTGATAAGGTATCGGTATATCTCATACGGCCTTGTCACTTTCTTACCACATGTTGTGAGTCACATGTAGGACACGTGCTCGCGTAGTCGGCTGGCCACCGATACGTATGAGGCGTGCGACGGACAGGAGTATCTGCCAATAGATTTACATGCTAGTAGACTTGGCAATTACTAGAGGTTCATGAGTCATGGATATGACCCTACTAGTCATTGGGTGGAGAGAACAGTTTCCTTAACGTATGGGTCCCTTATGCACTTTCCTATTCTTGCTCCTGCTGGCCTCTGACATTCGAGGAATGTTATGCTTTAAGGTCCCTGGTATCCTGATGGGACCATACCTGAGTTACCTGCACCTGAGCCAGATTCCCATGCGTTGAAGGTCTGTTCTTAACTGCATTATCACTGTAGAACTGGTAGGCACCCGGCTTGCATTCATCTTTTCTTCTTATTATATTATCACAGTTCATGGCATGGTGTTTTCTTGTTTCTTGTTACGTCCCGCTGAGGACCTGGTTATCTCTCCAGGATTAGACGATTTTCCGCAGGAGTACGGAGCAGCTTTGGATCCATCTTTTGTGGGCGACGAGGCGTTTCCCTCTGACATTTAGCTATATTCTTATCTTCGAGGATTATTGAGACTATGTAGTGTACATCTTATGTTCTTTCATTTACTTTCTACTTGCGGAGGTTGGACTCCGATCTTTGTGACTATTTTGCATAGCTGTTTGGAGTGGGTATGACCACCTGGCTATATTTTGATACATTATTTATTGGACTCTCATTTCTTCTATGTTGAGCTGTGATGAGATTAGATACTTATATTTTAGCCTGTTATCTTATTATATATATATACAGCTTATGTACGTATACGAGGATTTCATATATTGGAGTATTCTTCGTATATGTGCAGCTGGCATCTTTGCATACTTGGTCCTAAGTATTTTAGGACTGGGGCGTTACGGTCTATTCTTTGATGGTACTTTCGGAATCGGACCTAAAGGCACTATTGTCGCTGGAGTTGGAATCATTTTAGTATCTCCAGGAGGACTGGCCATTTAGAGAGCTTATTCTTTGGACGAGCCATGCTCTAACAATGCTGCTGAATACAATGCTCTACTCATCGATCTCCAATTAGCCAAAAAATTGGATATTGAATACCTTGAAGTCTATGGAGATTCTAAACTGATTGTCAATCAGGTTAGAGGCACATATGAAGTTCAACAACAAGATCTCGTTCCATACCATGAAGCAGCAATCAGATTGGCTACATCATTCAAAGGCTTCTTCATTGAACATGTACATCGAGCATGCAATTCAGAAGCTGATGCGCTTGCTAATCTAGCAGCAGTATTAGCGATCCCTATGAAAAGACAACAGATGATCGTTATCACCAACAAGGAGTTATTCTGCATCGAAAATAATTTGCATTTAGAATCCAACAATTCAATTGAAGTTTGTGAAGACTGGAGAGCTCATTTCATCGACTTCGTGGTACATGACATTCTACCTGAAGATCCTAAAGAAGCATCTATAATTCGTCGACGATCACTCCAATTCTATTACAACCACACCTCCAAAACACTATACAGGCAATCATTTGACGGTATGCTTCTACGTTGTCTTATGGGAGATAAAGTAAAACAGATACTATATGAAGCTTACGACGGTGTCTGTGGTGCACATCAGCCTGGTCCTAAGCTACAAGATCGGATTCGACGCATGGGATACTATAGGCCAACCATGGTGTCAGACGCCATTGAATATTTAAGAAAATGTTAGGCATGTCAAATCGACGCGGATTTCATTCATCAACCTTTAGAATTTCTATATCCAATTGCAGCATCATGGCCCTTCGAAGCTTGGGACATGGATGTTAGTGGTCCTATTAATCTGCCTTCATATCGAGGACATCAGTTTATCCTAGCTATAACCGATTACTTCTCAAAGTCGGCCGAAGCTATACCTCTTGCTGAAGTCAAGACAAGCAGTGTCATCAACTTCATTAAACATCATGTGATCTATATATTCGATGTTCCTTCACGAATCATCCATGATAATGGACCTCAGTTCATCAGTCAGAAATTCACTCAATTTTGTGATGACAACCGGATCAACAATGTTGCTTCTGCAACCTATAATCCTGCAGCTAACAGTTTGGCTGAAGCATTCAACAAAACAATCATCAAGCTTCTCAAGAAGTTCGTTTCCACCAATAAACAGAATTGGAGCAAAAAGCTTGAAGAATGTCTATGGACCTACCGTACTACCGTACGTAGCCCGACCGACTGTACACCTTTCTCTCTGGTGTACAAATGTGAGGCCATCCTACCGTTGGAGATTCAGATCCCATCACTGAGAATAGCCATTGCCAATGAACTCGTAATAGAAAATAATGATCATCTTTGACTTCAGGAGCTTGAAGCACTTGACGAGAAGCGACTGCTAGCTCAACAACATATCGAGCTATATCAAGCCCGTATCTCAAAAGCCTTCAACCGTAAAGTCAAAGTACGAACATTTCAAAAAGGTGAACTAGTCCTTGCCGTCAGACGTCCTATAACTATGACACACATGAATAAAGGCAAGTTTGAACCAAAGTGAGAGGGTACCTATGTTATAAGCAAAGTTTTCTCCAACGAAGCTTATCAACTGTCAGGGATGGATGGCCGAATCACCATGATGCCTATTAACGGCAAATTCCTGGAAAAAAACCATGTTTGAAAGTGTGTACTATATATTCTAATAAATATTGTACATACTTCAAATCTTTGAATCCCTAGTGGAGTCTATCCAGATCTTATCATCATTGACAACGTATACTATATCGTTACAAACGTCATCTTTTGAAACCCAGTTTTTTAAAAGATATCATATTCTTGAGTCCCAGTTGACCCAAGGATAATCAATAGATATATAAATTCACGTCCACATTACCTCTGAATTATACTATCTGAAGTACAGGTAGGCAACTCTAGAGGGGGGTAAATAGAGTTTATGACGAAAATGATCAATTTAAACTTAAAATCTTTTCACCAACAAAATAATCACAGTAATATAAATACGGAAATAAAGTAGTCAAAGAGCAAGCACAAATACAGCAAGATTTTTAACCTGGTTTCCCTCGTGGAGGACTAGTCCAGGCCTGAGAACTCTAGCTCTGGATTGAAATCCACTATTTGTGAAATAGGGTTACAACTACGTGCCTTTTCACAGAAGAGCACGCCAAACTTCTTTCAATGATCGCTGTGGAGAAACTTGGACTTTTCCAAGTAACTTACAACTTCTTGCACTTTAAACTTCTAGCTGAATCGTACCGAACAACTTGGACGGTTGGAAAGTTTGAAAGCTAAGTTGGATGGGAAGGTAGAGCTCTTTAATATGTAGGCTATGTAAGAGAAGAAGAAGAGAAGATTGGATGAATTGAAATGAGAAAATTCAAGGCCTATTTATAGGGTTCTGGGTAGGCAAAATTCAGCCAGAATTCTGTATCCATAATTCAAATTTTTGGCCGTTGGACAACTAGCAGTGATTAAACCCTAAAAATGAGCTTCCTGTAAATTAGGGGGCAGAGTTCGCCCCGAACTCTATCTCCTATGGACAGAAAGTTCTTTTATGGGTTATGGCTTGTTGGGTTGTTTTGGCTATTGGCTAAGTGAACCTATAAAGGTTAAGTCTAGCCCAAAGTAGCTCAGTATGATTCAACGTACATTTGACTATACTCAAAAGTACTAAAATTTACAGACTCCAGAATACACAAAGTAGTAAATCTTCAGGCAGCTGTTGTCTTGAACTGATGTGATGAGTTGATCGATTTAGAGATTGATGTGTCAAATTGGACTATGACAAATATTGTTTTGTTAATTGTCAAGATTATGTTGACTGTGATCCGGTTTGGGTCAAAAATCTCCCCTATTTTGATAATTGACAAAACGTGATATTTGCATGTCTCAATATTCATACTTGGACACATTATTGCTCCCCCGTACTTGAACAAGTTTGCTCCCCCGTAAAAGGATATTACCTGTGACAAGTTCTCATCCAAGTATACGATATATATAACTCATAACACAATGCATTAAACCAAGACAAATATCAAATATCAAGTGTTCTCCCCCTTTTGACAAAAATCAAAATGAAGAAACAGAGCATTGTAGAGACCATCCACATAATGAAGAGTAATAAGCTAGAAGCAGTTTTAAACAAGACTAAACAGAGCCATAGAGTTTAACAAGGCTAATAAAAACAGAAAAGCATAATCAAAATAAACATAGTGCCGAAATAAAAAATAGTCCTAAGCATCAGTGGCAAGACAAAAGCCATATCCATCATGGAGCATGCGACGGCCCCGCACCATCGAAACCGGTACGTCGGGAATCAACAAATGCGGAGGTCGAATCAAGATAGCGACGGACCCAAGAATCGTCAATGTGATAACCGTCGCGGGACGGATCACGCATCATAAGAATCGGCATCGTCGGATGGGAGGCCATGGAATAATGAATGTTATGGATGGAGTTGCTGAGTGCACTCATCTGCAGGGTAGTACGATAGTCCATCTTCGTCCAGCGGTCTTCCATCTCAGCCTAGCGTTCGTCCTCCAAACGGAAGCGATCGCGAAGCATAGTCTGGATAGAGTCAAGTGTAGCGGTGGACTCGGGTGCAGGAGAATCAGGAGCAGCAAAGGGTGCAGGAGAGTCAGGCTCCTCAGCGGCATCAGACTCAGAGGAGGCCGCAACAGCAACAGTTCTCCGTGCCTTGGTCAGATAGGCAGAAGGGGACAAAGAATGACACTGATCTAATGGGACATAAAAGGCGCGAAAGATCATAGGAATATATACATGGCATAAACTAAGGACTTTGGTTCAGGCCGAGCACAAATCATCCAATCCATCATCGTGCGGGAAAAGTTGAAAGGAACGCAAAAGTGTAGAAAGAAAAGAGCAGTGATCTCATAGTAAGTGACTTCATCAGTCGATCCCGCTTTCGGTAAGACCGAGGAAAAAATAATACGATGAAGCTCATAAAAGTGATTATTGAGATGTTTAGCCTTAAGTTTTCGAGGATGTGCATTAGGAGAGCATAGATCACCCTTGAAACTTTCCAAAGTGGTCTCACCGGGGAAGATGAAATCCCGGGCATCATCAAGCCGTTCCCAAGTATTAAGGTCGGGCAAACCAAGAAGATCGGCTAACTCAAAATTGTTAAAGGAGATGTCGATACCGGCGATACGTGAGTAGATACGATCGCGGTCATAAGTCATGTTACAATAGAACATTTGAATGTCATTCATAAAAATTGGTTCATGAATGGCAACAAGCTCATCGAGACACAAGTCGCGAAAGTTAGGAAGATAGTCCGAGAGCACCGTGAACTTAATAGGGTGTCCGGCAAACACACTATGATGACGAAAGTCGGTGAACCATACGTTAGAAGCATCTAACGACACAAAAATATGTTCATCATATGTGTCAGAATTTAGAGGTGGAGGTGGGTTGAATAGGAGGTGAATCATGCCATGAGGAGAAGGAGGAATAGGTTGCGGGTTTGATTGAGAATGTGGTTGAGGATTTGGTAGAGGTTTGGATGGAGGATTAGTAGAGGATTCACCTATACTTCTCCTTGGTCTCTTTCCTCTACCAAGCAACCTAGGTGCCATGAATGAAATTGAGAGAAAGAAAGGAAAAAGAAGATATACCTCAAAAAGAGAAACCCAAGACAGAAGAAGGAGATTGATCTCCTTGAGTTTGGAGAGAAATATCCCAAGTATTGGAGACTTTTAGGGTTAGGGTTTTGAAAGAAAATAGTTTGGAGAGGTTTGAAGAAGACAATGGAGTGGAGAGAGAGAGAGAGAATCCCGAGTTTAAGAGGGGTTGGTCGGCTGGTCGGGTTGAATCTGAGCCATTGGATCACAAAAAAATGAAGGGCTGAGAGCCACCCGAGGTTCTGGAACGTTGAGGCCGAACTCGGCCCGAACTCTGTGTAGGAGCAGAGTTCGGCCCGAGTTCTGGTCCCTTGGGCCAGAACTTCAAGCAAGGAGAAAAAAAATAGGAAGAATAAATGGTCAAGTAGAACATTGATAATGAAATTAGAAAATACAATGAAGTATAAAATTTAAATAGGGCAGGTTATAAATAGAGATTAACCATATAATAAACAAGGAGTTATGACATAAATCAATATGGTGAAACTGTCATGGGGTAGCTGCAGGGGCCGGATCCCAACTAGCGGTAGTCCGAAGACTAGTGCACCGTGTCGCTTAGGCTTTTATGCCTTGTTGTCAGAAGGACCCTTTCGGCTTGTACCCATAGCAAAGTCATCATAGAGAATCGTGACATAATCGATATTTATGCAGGCCAATTTAATGAATAACCATTTCATCTAAAATTCCTAATTCACGACAAAAAAATTGAATCGCTCCTCGGATAGTGGTTTTGTAAAGAAATCAGCCAGCTGATGATTAGTGTCAATAAATTCTAAATTTATAATACCATTCTGTTGATGATCACACAAAAAGTGGTGACGAATTTCAATGTGTTTCGTGCGTGAGTGACATATAGGGTTCTTAGTAAGGTTGATAGCACTAGTATTATCACAGAATATAGGAATATGCATAAAAGATAGGTTGTAGTCTGCAAGGATTTGCTTCATCCACAGAATCTGTGCACAACAATGACCAGCTGCGATATATTCAGCCTCTGTTGTGGATGTTGCGACAGAATTCTGCTTCTTGCTAAACCAAGAGACTAAAGCTTTGCCTAATAAATGGCACGTACCGCTAGTACTTTTACGGTCGACTTTGCATCCTGTAAAATCAGCATCCGAATAACCAATAAGGTCAAAGGATGTTGATTTGGGATACCATAAGCCCACTGTAACAGTACCCTTAAGGTATCGAAAGATACGCTTAACGGCGGACATGTGTGATTCCTTAGGACTAGCTTTATAGCAAGCACACAGGCAAACACTAAACATAATATCAGGGCGACTAGCAGTTAAATAAAGTAGACTGCCTATCATACCTCGATACTTACGTTGATCCACAGGTTTGTCGCTTTCCTCTGGTTCTAGTTTGGTTGTAGTAGCCATTGGAGTGCTAATTGGTTTGACGTTGTCAAGGTTAAACTTCTTCAGCATGTCCTTTGTATACTTTGACTGACAGATAAAAGTTTCATACGATGTTTGTTTGACTTGCAGTCCAAAGAAGTAATTGAGCTCCCCCATCTTGCTCATCTCAAAATCGTTCTGCATACACTTAGCAAAATCTTGACAGAGAGTTTCATCAGTAGAACCGAATATGATATCATCAACGTAAATTTGTACTAGAAGAATAGTGTCTTTAAAAGATTTTATAAAGAGTGTAGTGTCAATTTTTCCTTTTGAGAAACCTTTATCTAATAAGAAAGTATTTAGGAATTCATACCAAGCTCTTGGGGCTTGTTTGAGGCCGTAAAGTGCTTTCTTAAGTTTGAAAACATGGTCGAAAAATTTGTGATTTTCAAATCCAGGGGATTGTTTTACAAAAAATTTCTCCTTACTAAAACCATTCAAAAAGGCACTTTTGACATCCATGTGAAAAAGTTTAAAATTTTAAAAGTTTGTAAATGCACAAAGCATCCGAATGGATTCCAGTCTCGTAACAGGAGCATACGTCTCATCGTAGTCGATACATTCTGTTTCACTTAACAAAATGCCAGGAAAATTGGCTTTTGAAAATAAAACGAGAAAAAGTACAAGAAGTACAAATTTGATTCTGGGAAAGTATTGCTATAGAAGTCTGATCTGTAAATAATCACTTTGTTCCTTGGACCATATGATGATGATGAAGATCGCTGCTTGAAGTTGAACAACCGGAAGAACTAAGTCACCAGAAACGTATCGACGCACTTGGGCACTGATGGCGAGGCCGAATGCTTTCCTGCTTTGCTTCACTCTGTTCTGGAAGAAAGGTTGAAGAAGAATGCTCTCAAAAATCTAAGTTCTGATCTCTGTATTCTCTCCTGTCTCTGTCTGTCTCTCTGTGAGTGTTTTTGAGAAAAATAAGTCCATTTATAGACTTGGGCTCTTGTGCGTAAAAACTCAGCGAAAGTTCCGTCTTTACGCCAACAACCGCCACCCACGACCAAAGTCATCCTCTGTATACGTTGACATGTGTCCCATCATTTTATTAAGAATAGGATGCACGTACACACGTTCTTCGGGATGTGAGGCATGAAAGCCATGTAGGCAAACCACGTTCCAAGCTGGTCAGAAAGAATAGGGCGTAAAAATAACCCCAATGTACTCTGAGCGTAAAGCAGTAGACTAGGCGTAAAATAGCCCCGACATAGACTTCCCGCGTAAAGTGGTTGTTAAATAACCTTGAGCATAAAAGTAGCTCAAATAGACTTTACGCACACGTCAACTGTTGAGCGTAAAAGCTCGTATAGTCTTCATGCGTAAAAGAAGCCATAGTGTGAGCGTAAAGTAGCTCAATCCACATACTAAACGACAACATTGGTCTCTGTGTAAAAACAAATTCCTTTGAATTCTGTGATATATGCCATCATTAATATCTCCATGTCAGAGTTTGCATTAAATGCGAGATTTGACAGCTTTGTCCAGCGTAAAAGTGGCTGATCTGTCCTTGGCATAAAACAATGGGTGTAGACCCGAGCGTAAAATGATCTGTCTGCTTTAGGCGTAAAGTGATTAGCCTTGTTTTGGGCGTAAAGTATTTAGCCTCTCTGCGGCGTAAAGTAGATCAATTTGAGTGGAATGATCTATCACTTTGACTCTTTCTTTGAAGCACTTTTTACGCTCCTACAAGACCCCCTTCAAAGTTTTCAAATATCTCCAAAATTTGGAACACTTTGAACAGAAGCGTAAAAATTAAGTTTTGACCAGTCAGCGTAAAATTCGGAATACGCAACAATCATCCGCGTAAAAGCGGGGACATCCAACAGTCGACGTAATTTCCAATAGTGTCGGTCAACACTTATCCGTCACAATGAATTTCTTTCTCGAAACTTTTGAATGCCTTTTCGCTTCCACAAGTTTGCATTAATAATGAGCAGTTTCCAACGAGGAATATGAAGAGTTGATTTAATTGTATAAATAAGAAGAAATTCTTCACTCTTGTCATTCATCCTCATAGTGACATGGCGCCAAAGAACGAGATTAACAATGAAGAGGCTTCGGGCTCAAGGATTGACTTTGAGCGAGCACGCAACTTTGTAGAGTGCTTCGGATTAACTCCAGCAGTCTTCAGTCGCATCGATGGTGGTCCCCCGACTGCATATGAGGGCTCAGGAGATGCGGAAGCATTTTTAAATCTGATGCGTCGCTCTGGGATTCGCAACATACGCGAGTTAGGTGCCTCCCTTCGTCAACCCAACGAAGGAGAGAGAAAATGATATTCCATGTATTGCAACTCCCTTATATGTAGGGGGTCCACTCCCCCCTTTTTATAAATAAAGTTTTGATGTTAATCTCATCTGTTGGTACATAGAACTGTTCAACATTTCTTTTGACTGCTTCTATGGTTGTTCATTCCCAAGAAACAAACCGACACGTGGCGTCTGTCATGTGGTCACGAGAGCCTTTCAATAGGATCTTTTCCTGAAATAGACTTCCAACAGTTTCTTCAGTCTTTATAAATAGCCGAGAATGTTTCATGTATTCTCATTCTCATTCTTCTGAAGATAACTTTTTGCAATGTCGTTCTCCAACAAATGACAACGGCGATGCTTTCCAATGGCGTTCCTTTGTACGGCCAATCACCAGATATAGATTCATCCACTATTAGAGCCAAACCATTTGACCTAAGTGGTAAGTCTGATCGTAAGCAATTATCTGCCTTTGAAGTTTCTGAAGTACTGGTGTAAAAGCCTTGCTGAATAGTGGTACACCTGAAGCACTGGCGTAAAAAACCTTGCTGAAGCACTAGCGTAAAAGCCTTACTGAAGCACTAGCGTAAAAGCCTTTGCTGAATAGTGGTACACCTGAAGTACTGGCGTAAAAAGCCTTACTGAAGTACTAGCGTAAAAGCCTTGCTGAAGCACTAGCGTAAAAGCCTTTGCTGAATAGTGGTATACCTGAGACACTGGCGTAAAATGCCTTGTAGTCTGTTAAAGATAAAACAAGACGCATGAGCATCTGTTTTTAATTAGCATCTCATATGCATCTGATGGTACTTCTGTTTAAAACACTTCTTGTTTGTTGTTTTCTGCAGAAGTTTGGCTAAAGAGCTTTTCCAGAACCGGCATTGGTGACTTTGACGCTGTGAGGAGCGTGCTTCTGGCATCAACATCAGGGAGCTCATGCGCTTTTTACGTGCAAATCAGACAACTCGGAACTATTCGTGAGATAGAAGGGTCTTCCTCTGTTGGTAGGAAGAGCCTTTATACACGGAGAGTTGGATGGTGGAGTCAACTCTATCCCGAGAAATCGGGTAGTAGAGTTCCTTTCACGACAGGACTAGGAATTGTATCCCAATGCTGGGTACATTCCTATCTCCTTTGAGGGGATGCCACTCCTCCACCAGTTGTATTGGCAGCAACACGTCTTCGGGCTGCCATACTCTGGGATTCTCCTCTCGTCTGAGAGAGAAGACCAGAGTTTGATTACTACTGTTCTGGTCGCCACAGAGGCTCAGACAGCAAGGAATTGACACCAACAACGAATCCAACGAAGAAGATCCGAAGAAGAAATAGATCTCCATTAGGCTATCGTTGTGTGTATAGAATAAAAATCCAAGATGTAATAGATTTCCATTATGATTTGTAAGAAAGTCTAAGAAATATAATAGACTTTTTATGATATGAGAATGGAAATAATAATTCTTCTATGCTCAATGATTTGTATCTATCTGGATGTAATATCGACATGATAGATAAATGAAATCTTGTTTTCTGTTTTTAGAGTATATAATACTATCAGAGGTAATATGGACATAATAGTATATATGAACTCAAAAGAAAATTAGATTAATATCTATGCAGAGGTCAAATAGAAATGATAGATAGGAAAAGTAAGTAGATTTAGTATTTATCCAGAGGTTATGGAAATATGATAAATAACGAATCCCACTTTCTAATCAATTGATAAAATAGAAGATATAAAATCCCTTTCTCAGGAGACAAGAAATCAGCTTAACCAAACCTTGGTAGCAGGGGAATAACGAGACAGATGTCATGAGCATATAGGTCCATATCAATGTATGAACTTTCGAAAAAAGAAAACATTGATTTAATTCCATAATTAAATGAATGAACCTGATAGAACGAACGGACAGGTCTTTTCGGGAATGAAAGGTTGTTCTCAATTTCAAAGACCGGTTTATTTATAGTCCTCTTCTATAAATAGGTGAGAACTGCTTGTAACATTTCATTCTTATTTCTCCTCCTCTATTGGAAATGTCTTCCGAGGATGTACGGCAAAAGAATGAAGTCTCCAAGAAAATTGAGGACGTCATTGAGACGTGCCCCGTTGAACCCACTGTATCAGGCCCAACCGAAATAGGTGGAAGCTCTTCTACGCCCAAGCCACCCCAAGAGATCCTTGCTTTCTTAGTAGAGCCAGGGAAAACTCCTGAAGAAGAAGCATCGAGGATGGCTGTCTGCAAATTCTTCATGAGTTCAGGAAACGATGCCTTCTATGCATTGGCTGACTATGTATTCAATAAGGAAGGGAGTGGCCCTCGTCTTTAATCTTTTGTCTTGAACAAAAATAAATATAAAAGAAACTTTATTTTCATTCTGTCTTTTTTTTTTATACATAGTATTTCTTAAGAAATTTGCCATTGATTGGCATCATGAGTAGATCTCCATTAGGCTTTGATAACCGATAGGCGCCATTGGAAAACACAGTCTCAATTACATAAGGGCCTTCCTATTTTGCTTGGAATTTCCCTTTGCTTTTATGAGTCATCACCATCGGTCTTCGAACAGCTAATACCAGTTCGCCAATCTTGAATACCCTCTCTTTAACTTTACGATTGAAAGTTCGAGATATACGGGCTTGATATAGCTCAATATGTTGTTGTGCTTGAAGACGCTTCTCATCCAATCCTTCAAGTTCTTGGAGTCGTAAGCGATCATTATTCTCTGTAGTTAGCTCATTAGCAATAGCTATTCGAAGGGATGGAATCTGGATTTCCAATGGGAGGACAGCTTCACATCCATAAACCAATGAGAATGGTGTAAAACCAGTAGGAGTTCGGACTGTTGTTCGATAAGCCCATAAATATTCTCCAAGTTTCTCATTCCAATCACGTTTATTAGAAAAGATAAACTTTTTGAGAAGTTTGATGATCGTCTTATTGAAAGCTTCGGCTAAACCATTAGTAGCTGGATTATAAGCCGTAGAAGCCAGATTCTGAATTCGATTCTTATCACAGAACCGATAAAATGCCTGACTGGCAAATTGTGGACCATTTTCATGAATTATTCGTCGAGAAATCCCGAAACGATAAATGACATGGTGCTTGATGAAGCTGATCACATTAGATGTTTTCACTTCAGCAAGGGGAACTGCTTCTGCCCACTTAGAAAAGTAATCGGTTATAGCTAATATGAATCGATGTCCCTTGACAGAAGGAGGGTTAATAGGACCAATGATATCCATACCCCAAGCTTCGAAGGGCCAAGAGACTGCTGTAGGATGTAGAAATTCAGACGGCTGATGAATAAAATCAGCATTAATCTGACATACTTTATATCTTCTGGCATAGTCTACAGCATCTGCTATCATAGAGGGCCAATAATACCCCATTCTTCGAATGCGGTCTTGTAATTTAGGACCCGGTTGATGAGCACCACAATACCATAATGAGCTTCTCGCAGCGTTTGTTTGGCTTCACTTTCTGAGAGACAGCGCAGCAAGAGTCCATCATATGAACGACGGTATAGCATATGCAAAGACGAATCATAATAGAATCTAAACGATCGTCTCTTGATTGATGCAGCTTCTTTAGGATCTTCAGGCAAAATTCTATGAACTGCATAATCAATGAATGGAGTTCTCCAATCCTTCTGTTGGGAACTTGACTTTGTGACATAACTTTGTTCAATATGTAGATTATTCTTCACATAGAACAAGTCTTGGTCCAACAAAGTAATTGTATTTTGCCATCGGATTGGGACAGCCAAGTCTGCAGCTAAGCTAGCAAGAGCATCAGCCTCCATATTCCGAGAACATTGTACAAATTCAATGAAGAATCCTTTGAATGAAAGGACCAACTCGACTACCACCTGATGATAAGGAATGAGATCAGGATTTCTAACTTCATAAGTCCCTCTGACTTGATTAACGATCAATTGAGAATCTCCATAAGCCTCTAGGAATTCAATATCCAATTATTTTGCTACTTGAAGACCGATCAATAGAGCATTATATTCTGCTACATTGTTGGAGCATGGCTCATTAAGAGAATAGGCACGGTATATGACCATTTTGTCAGGAGAAACCAAGACGATTCCTACCCCAGAGACAATATTGCCTTTAGGACCCACTCGTGACGCTCCATCAAAATATAATTGCCATATGTTATTCTTCAAAGCCATGTTACAATCCACGACTTCATCTGGAATGTCCTCATATAACTTCGATGTTTCCGGTATAGGGTGAGCAGCTAAGAAATCAGCTAATGCTTGACCCTTTACTGATTTTTGAGGTATATAAACCATGTCATAAGGAGTAAGCAACATCGCCCAGGTGGCTAACCTGGAGTTAAGAATGCTTGGTTTTCTCATCAATACCCGAATGGGATTTATTCTGGAGATGACATGAATAGTCTGTCCTGTCACATAATGTCTTGTCTTTTGGACGGCAAAAACCAAGGCTAGACATTCCTTTTCCACAGGAGTATACCTGTGTTCAGCTCCGACCATCATTCTGCTCAGATAATATATTGCTTGTTCATGACCCATATCACTTTTCTGTGCAAGAAGAGCGCCAAGTGAATAATCCAAGGCTCGAACATATAACAAAAATGGTCTTCCTACTACTAGAGGTACCAAAACAGGTGGATTTGTAAGGTATTGTTTAATATCATTGAAGGCTTTCTGACACGCTTCATCCCAAACAAATGATACACCTTTCTTCAATAAACGGGAGAAAGGTTGGCATCTCCCAGAGAGATTGGATATAAATCTTCTGATATAAGCAATACGACCCTGAAAGCCACGGAGTTCTTTCAGATTACGAGGAGGACGCATTTCAAGAATTGCTTTAACCTTATCAGGATCAACATGGATACCCTGAGAGGTAATGACAAATCCTAAAAAATTGCCACTAGAAACCCCTAAGAAAGACTTAGTAGGGTTCATTTTCAATTGATGCTGGCGCATCAATTCAAATACTATCTTCAAGTCCTGAATGTGGTCATTCTTTGACCGACTTTTAACAGCAATGTCATCTACGTAGCTTTCAACTATTTTCCGTAGATGTTCTTGAAAGATATTGCTCATAGCCCGTTGATACATAGCACCGGCATTTTTAAGGCCAAAAGGCATGACCATATAGCAATAAACCCCAAGGGGTGTACGAAAAGCAGTATGCTTCTCATCTTCTGGATGTATTTTGATCTGATTGTATCCTGAGAATCCGTCCATGAAAGACATGTGTTCAAAACCATATGTATTGTCTATCATAACATCAGTAATTGGAAGTAGAAATTCGTTCTTTGGACAAGCTGCATTAAGATCTCGATAATCTATACAAACTCGGACCTTTTCGTTCTTCTTCATAACAGGAACAATATTGGCAACCCAATCCGGGTGTTGCTTCTTCACGAACAAACCCACATGTAATCAACTTTTTGACTTCTGCTTCAATTGCATCCATCATATCTGGTCTAAAGCGTCGTTGCTGTTGTTTTACAGGCTTGACATTGGGCAAAATATTGAGTTTATGAGTAGCAACTTTAGGATCTAACCCTGGCATATCCTCATAACTCCATGCAAAGATGTCAATATATTCTTTGATAAGTTTTATCAACTCTTCCTTTTCAACTTCGGAAAGATGCTTACTGATGAATATTGGTTTGGACGTAATTCCATCTCTAACATCAATCTGGATAACCTCATCTTCTGTAGGTGGTTGTCGCTGTTCAAAACGGAGTTCCCACTGAGTATCCATCTGTTGAGCCCAAGGATCATTCTCAAATGGCTCTGATTCACCATCAATTTGAACCATATTGACTGAGAATATTTGTCTGGATTTATCATATGAAGAATGAGATATATCGGATTCGATGAATTGGATTTCTTCCGAATCTGATAACTGGGAGGAATTAGAAGAGAATTCTTCTTGTATATCGTCAGTAAACACATGGGATGGATCATATCCCAAAGGAGGAAAAGAATTTTCCTTATGATCAATGTATAAAGTTTCTTCTAGCTCTATGTCGCCTTTATATTGATGACCTTGCTTATCCGAAGATAAAGTCATTCTTTCAATAAACTTGACAGCCATATACTCGAAAAGGAAATCTTCATTGATATCAAAGAGTACAGAATGATCAATATTTACATCATTTACAATCTGATTACTACGCTTCGGATTAATCAACAGTGGACCATTATCCATCTTCTACGTAGATTTGCCAAGATTGACAATCAATGGTGGCTGTGGATCATTCGTATAAGAAGTACGCCCTTTGACCTTGATCATAAAAGGTTGAACTTGGTTCTTAGCAGGAATATTTATTGATTCTTCGGATGAAGTTTGAGTTCTTCCTTTAACCTTGATTATCAAAGGTTGATCATTGACAGGTTGGGATTGGATTCGTCCCTTGACTGTGATCTTCAAAGGTTGCTCTTCTGGCGGATCTTCATTAAGAGACTGATCCTCAGTAGATGATTGATCCTCAGCAATGTCTGATATCTCTTTCATATGCTCTTGTTTATAAAGCCTTAAATCAGAAAAATAGGCTTCGATACCCTTGAAAGGATTGATATCAGCAAACTCAGTCTTCACAACTCCTTATGAATCCACATACTTGAAGCATTGGTGGAGAGTTGAAGGCACGATATTATGCTCATGTAACCATGGTCTTCCAAGAAGGATATTGTAGGATACGTCTGAGCTGATAACATAGAAGGTTACCATAGTTCGGAGATCGCCAATCTGAATCTGTAAACGAATCTTCCCCAGTGGTTTACTCTTGCCAGAGTTAAAACCGACTATTGTAGTACTAGTGTAAGTCAAATCACTAGTAGGAATCCTCCGGGGTCTTAGCATACTCTGAAGAATTATGCTAATTGAAGACCCAGGATCAATGTAGATCCTGTCAATTTCAGTAGATCTAATATACCCAGTATAGCACAGAGGCCTGAGGCCTGTCATGTTTGTTATGCTTTAACAGCATATCTTCTTATGTAAAGGTGATGTTGGGAATTGCTTCCATCACACTATGACATTGCGGACATGAAACTGGAGTATTATCAGGACTTTTGAGTTGAGCCAAGCATGAATCTGCTTGCAGTAAGGCTTCACTCAAAGTCTCCCTGCTTTCTCTAGAAAGGCGAAGCAGTTCAAATATAGATAGTCTAGACGGAGTATTAGCCAACTAAGCTAGAATATCAAACTTGTAAGGCTTCATCACCACCCCCTGACTGGAAGCAGACTTCAATGGAACGTCAAAACGTACTGCTTTCTGTTTTCTCTTTTCAACCACAGAAGGTTTAACCGGAATAGGAGAAGGTTGAGCTGGTAGTATTTCCACTACATCTTCTGCTTCCTTGGAAGATCCTTCATAATCTTTTTGGTACTCTTTCCCAGATCTTGTACCAGCAAAAGTTTCTTCCTCAGACTCAGGAGAAGGAAGTACCATATTACAGGATTTAGTCTTCCTCCCTTTAGCCTTTTTCTTGCAAGGTTTGTTGTGAGGAATTTCAGAACCCAGTCCAACAGTAGATTTTTTATTTTGAATTTGTAAAGGAAGTCGTATTCCTTTATCATAATTCAAACCTTCTGCCTTCTGAAAGTCATAACCCATTTTTTTCATGAGAAGGACAGATTGCTGACTGTACAGATGAATAGGCAGTGGACTTTTAACGGGTGTTTCAACAGAAGAGGAAGAAGCAGGACCTTCTGTAGCCACAGGAGGAGAAGGATTCGGGATACGAGGAAAAATCCCTGTCGGAGCTTTTTCATAAGCAACGAAGACTTGTTGCGCCCGATATAAGGGAACACTATTCATGGCTAGCCACTGCTGATGAGTAAGCTTGAGCTTGGTAGGAGGAGCTAGACTTGGAGGACAGATGTTCAGTCCTCTCAATCTACCTTCTAAAGGAAAGCCATCCCATAGCCGATCCAAGTCATCAGGATCATGAGAAATCATGTTGCAGGTTTTGACTTTCTTACCCTTCTTGGATTTTGAAGTTTTACCTTCATTTTCCAATTTAGGCACTAAGTCAGGATGTACCCACATGATTTTACCATTCTTTAGTGTGAGTGGCAGCAATCCTGTATTTTCTTCTCTGGCAGGCGGGATATTCATGATCTTCATTGTCGCCTTCGGAATTGGGATAATTCTATCTGGGACTTGCTGTGGAGGAAAATCTTTGAACTGAAGAGAAACCATATTGGTCGTAACCGTATGGTCATCATTAGTTAAGGCGATAGCACCGCCATTTATCAGCTCTTGGATTTTTTTCTTCAGGACATAGCAAGCACTGGTAGGGTGATTAATGTATCTATGATAGATACAATATTTGGGATTGTCAGTTAGATTTACCTCATTAGGCCTCTTTGGCTCTGGAATCTGAAGTTTACCACTCTTCACCAGACACTGAAATATCCCTGGGATATCACTCTCATCAAAAGAGTATTCTTCCTTTGGCCTGGAAGATTCTTGACTATTTGGCATCGTTTTGTTCCTGGAAAGATTGACCATAAGAGTATCTTTTCCTTTCAAATTACGATTGCCAGAATTATTACCAGGATTACTTTTCTTTCCTTTATCTTCTGAAGCGAAAATCATTCCATGCTCACGAGCCAACCTACCATTGGTCTTGGCAGAAACTGCTGCTATGATGAACGAAGCCCAATCTGTGAATTGGGAACCCGTAAAAACAGCGATGGATGGTCGCAGATTCATCTTGCATGTATCAATCAACGCTGAATCTGGCATACCAGGAGGCATCTTTAGAGTAGCCTGTCGGAAACGTTCGATGAACGTCCGAGTATCTTCTTTCTCCTTTTGTTTGATTTCTATCAAGGAGGACATGTTCATGTTCATACCTCCTTCATAGAAGCGGGAGAGAAACATTGCCTTGAATTCGTCAAAAGACGAAATAGAATTATCGGGTAAGCTACGATACCAGTCGTAAGCTGAACCCGTCAGGCACCCGATGAACACTCGAGTGAGAAGAGCATAATTTTTCTGCAAGTGCACAGTCATAATATCAAAGTAATTGATATATTGACTGGGAGATGCTTTTCCATCGAACAAAACCATAGATTGTGGCTTGAATTTCGGTGGAAAGGGTACATCATTCTAATGAGGAGGATAAGGTTGCTTGATCCCTAACCTCTGGAGTTGATCCTTGTGCCTCAAGACTTCAAACTGTGCTTTGAGTTCATGCACTGCTTGAATGGCCTCACTAGTTTACGGAAGCACATTTGATTGAATAGTTGTTGGATGTACCGTAATTCCCACCGGAGATGGTACATCTTCTGGAATAATCGGATCTGGAGATGCAGAATTTTGATTAACAGCAGGCTCTTGAACATTCAAAGGTATATCAGCCCCTTGACTATCCTGAGTTTGTACTGCTACTGGTACTGGTGCTATTACTGTCGGCTGAGCAGTTTGTTGATTCAATATTATCTGATGCAAGTTTTGCACCGTGTTAAGCATGTCTTTCAGTGATTGCTCAACGGCAGTGAGACGCTGTTCTGTATTAACAGATAAGGTCTCTGGTTCATCTCCAATAGCGTAAGATTCAACCTCTCTTGAAGATATAGAAGGATCAGTATAGAAGTATGAATCAACACTGTCAGTCTCGGACTCAAAAGATTGAGTACCCCCAGCTTCTGAATCAGAAGCCTGCATTTGTCTTTGTCTTCTTGATCGAGTGTTTTGATATACCCCCTCAAAAGAATCAAGAAGTCTGTTGAACTGTTGCTGACCTGGGGTTTGGGACGTATTCCGTCTTGGACGTCGTTCTCTGTTAGTATGAGATGCCATGTTGACTGATGCATATGACAGCTCATGTTCTTAGTCTTCAGCTTGATGTTGAGGCGAATTAAAACTTAATCGATCAAAAACTGTCCGTTTTGAAGCCGAACAACAACAGTTGACCACAACCTGGTAATAATCACAATGATATTTTTCTTGGGGAAATATCACCGGAGGTTGTCTATTCTTACGCTTTTGCATTAGCAATTCACGTAAGTCAGAAGGAGTGGAGGGAGTAGTCTTCTTTATTACATTAGGAGTAGAAAAACGTTTAATACCCTGTGTATAAAGAAGATTACTGGCAGCATTCGTAGAACCAAATTGTACATTTCTACGCGTTTGGAGTTGTGTGCGTAAATCTTGAGATTTTTTAGCACGAAGGACTCCATTTTCATTGCGTGTAATTTGTAGATTTGGTACTTTGCGTAGAGCAGTATAAGAAGGCTGTTGGTGTAGAACTAAAGTTTTACCAACATGATTTTTACGCTGCACACGTTTAGGTACATTCACATTAGATGTGTAAACATCCTTGCGAATTTTATCTATACTGTCACAGACAGAAGACTTACCTTCACGCGTAGAGCGTAAAAATTGATTATCTACCACGTCACAGACGGGAGATTTTCCTTTACGCGAAGAGCGTAACTTGTGTGTGTCTACCACGTCACAGACGGGAGACTTATTCTTACACTCAGAAGCATTAGAGTCTGCCATATTACAAATGGGAGACTCATCTTTATGTACTGAGCGTAAAAGTTGGTTTTTACCTACTGAGCGTAAAACCTGGTTCTTACGCAGTGGACGTAAAACCTGATTATCTTCACCGTTACAAACGGGAGATAAATCATCACATTTGAGTGCAACTCTGGAGTAAGGACTGCCTCGTTACGAACGGGAGCCCCTATGACAGAAGTGGGAAGAATTCCCTTGCCACTAACAGCAACAGAGAGATCAGAAGCTATTTAGGATTTAGGAATCCAAACTTTTCGTGCTTTGCGAGATTTTTGAACATTGGAGTAGCGAGAACCACCCCCAGTTCGGAGCATTTCTTCATAGGCAGTCTGGTCGAAGTGCACAACCAGAGTCTTCTTGGTCGAACCGACCGAAACATCATCATATTGAGCAACTGCCTTCTCATCAGAGGAGAAGGTCCTCCCCAGCAGAGTCGCCATTTTGTTTCACTTAACAAAATGCCAGGAAAAATTCGCTTTTGAAAATAAAACGAGAAAAAGTACAAGAAGTACAAATTTGATTCTGGGAAAGTATTGTTATGGAAGTCTGATCTGTAAATGATCACTTTGTTCCTTGGACCATATGATGATGATGAAGATCGCTGCTTGAAGTTGAACAACCGGAAGAACTAAGTCACCAGAAAGGTATCGACGCACTTGGGCACTGATGGCGAGGCCGAATGCTTTCCTGCTTTGCTTCACTCTGTTCTGGAAGAAAGGTTGAAGAAGAATGCTCTCAAAAATCTAAGTTCTGATCTTCGTATTCTCTCCTGTCTCTGTCTGTCTCTCTGTGTGTGTTTTTGAGAAAATAAGTCCATTTATAGACTTGGGCTCTTGTGCGTAAAAATTCAGCAAAAGTTCTATCTTTACGCCAACAACCGCCACCCACGACCAAAGTCATCCTCTGTATACGTTGACACGTGTCCCATCATTTCATTAAGAATAGGATGCACGTATACACGTTCTTCGGGATGTGTGGCATGAAAGCCATGTAGGCAAACCACGTTCCAAGCTGGTCAGAAAGAATAGGGCGTAAAAATAACCCCAATGTACTCTGAGCATAAAGCAGTAGACTAGGCGTAAAATAGCCCCGACATAGACTTCCCATGTAAAGTGGTTGTTAAATAACCTTGAGCGTAAAAGTAGCTCAAATAGACTTTACGCACACGTCAACTGTTGAGCGTAAAAGCTCGTATAGTCTTCATGCGTAAAAGAAGCCATAGTGTGAGCGTAAAGTAGCTCAATCCACATACTAAACGACAACATTGATCTCTGTGTAAAAACAAATCCCTTTGAATTATGTGATATATGCCATCATTAATATCTCCATGTCAGAGTTTGCATTAAATGCGAGATTTGACAGCTTTGTCCAGCGTAAAAGTGGCTGATCTGTCCTTGGCGTAAAACCATGGGTGTAGACCCGAGCGTAAAATGATCTGCCTTCTTTAGGCGTAAAGTGATTAGCCTTGTCTTGGGCGTAAAGTATTTAGCCTCTCTGCGACGTAAAGTAGATCAATTTGAGTGGAATGATCTATCACTTTGACTCTTTCTTTGAAGCACTTTTTACGCTCCTACACCTTCCTCTTGGTTGTATCCTTGAGCTTCTAGACGAGCTTTGTTGCGTGTAACTGATCCATCTTTATTTATTTTGTTGCAAAAAACCTTTTTAGTACCAATAATCAAATGATTAGCTGGCCTAGGAACAAGTTCCCAGACCTGGCTCCTTTCGAATCGGTTGAGTTCTTCTTGCATGGCAGAAATCCAAAATTTATCATTAAGGGCTTCTAAAACATTTTTAGGCTCAATTTGAGAAATAAAAGCAGTGTTAGCAATAGAATCTCTTAAGGATGAACGAGTACTTATTCCGCGAGATACCTCACCTATTACCAAGTTTTCTGGGTGTGATGGTTTGAACTCGAATTTCTTCGGTAGGCCTTCTGGAGAGTTGGCTTCAGGATTATTAGTCATCGGCGTAGAAGTTGATGGTTCATCATCATCGTTGGGGATGGTAGCTGTATTGTTTTCCTCATTAAAAGTAACATAGTAGATTCTTCTACTATCATGGAGCGTTTGTTGAACACTCGATATCCCTTACCCTTGGCGGCATAGCCAAGAAAAATACCATCATCAGCTTTGGCATCAAATTTACCTAAGTTATCTTTGATATTGAGGATAAAGCAGCGACAACCGAACACTCTAAAATATGAAAAATTTGGAGTCCTACCAAACCAAAGCTCGTAGGGTGTTTTCTTCGAAATAGGTCGAATAAGCACCCTATTTAAAATATGGCACGCTGTACTGACAGCTTCAACCCAAAACTATTTCGGAAGTAAAAATTTATTCAACATGACTCTAGCCATATTGCCAAGTGTCCTATTCTTTCGCTCTACAACACCATTTTGTCGAGGAGTTCTAGGACAAGAAAACTCATGATCAAAACCATTTGAATCACAAAACTTTTCAAAATTAGAATTTTTGAATTCGCCTCCATGATCACTTTGGATTCGAGTAATCATGTAGCCTTTTTCGTTTTGAACCTTTTTAGTAAAAGATTTGAAAACAGAAATCGCATCGCTTTTGTTTGAAAGAAAGAAAATTCAAGTGAATCTAGAAAAATTATCTACTATAACAAAAGTATAGAGTTTTCCACCAAGACTGGCTACTCTACTCGGACCAAATAAGTCCATATACAGTAATTGCAAGGGTCTAGTAGTAGTTACAGTATTTATGGAATGAAATGAAGATTTGGTTGCCTTATTTAGTTCATATTCGGCACATACTATATCCGTCTTGAATGTGATGTCGGGCAGACCTCTTACTCGCTTCTTTGTCGATAGCCTGGATATATTATCCATATTGGCATGACCAAGACGCTGGTGCCACAACAGTCTCTCATCCTTGTGGGCGTAGAGACATCTTCCTGCACTGTTAGTATTTCTAGATAGATAGAAAATATAATATCCTCTCTTATCCCTTCAAAAGCGATGTCTCATATTGACCTATCATAAATATAGCATTTATTTTGTCCAAAGTTAATATCATATCCATGATCAGCAAGGTGACTTATGCTGAGCAGGTTATGTTTTAACTCGGTCACTAGGCAAACATCCTTTATTATAGGAGAAGGAGGATGACCAATAGTAACATTACCTATGATGTACCCTTTTAAGTTGTTGCCGAAGGATACATACCCTTCCCTCTTCATCGATAGTGATGCGAAAAGATTTGCATCTCCCGTCATATGTCGCGAGCATCTACTATCGAGAATCCACTTGCTTTTAGTTGAGGAAGAAAGGTCCACCTACATCAAGAGTAGATGTGACCTTTGGTACCCAAGTTCTTATGGGTCCTAAAATGTTAGTCTTTGGCACCCATACATATAGATTAATATCTAATAATCTCCTAATTCTACTTTGTGGTAAGATATGTCCATGTAATCCACAGTATATGCAAGTAGCATGTCTATTTGTGTTTGGAGCAGGTTGATAGTGATGTCTATATCAAGTATGGTGATAGTTGTGTGGAGCAATAGGATGGTGACTATATGTGGTAGTAGGATGATAGTTATGTCTATGTGCAGCATGGTAGTGGTTAGTAGGATATTGACTATGTGTAGTAAAAGGATAATGGTTATGATGTGTATGTGTATGTGGTTTACGTGCTGCATGGGAGTATGTGTATATATAGGCATGTTTACATGCTGCATGTGGGTGACGTGTTTTACTATTATGAGTGGTCTTGTATTTTGTGTGTGTTTTATGACTGTGTGATTGGGTTTGAGGTTGAGCAACCTGTTTTCCCAATCTAATCTCTAATTTCTTAGAGGCAGCATGCAGTTCATTACACTTAGCATTTAAACCATCAATCTTAGCAATAAAGATCTTGTGTTTGTTCTTTTCTTCAGCAATCTCATTGTTGACTGCTGTGATCTCACGTGTTTGCTTTTCAATAAGTGCTTCGGCATCATGTAAGCTTAATTTAAGCTTAGACACCTCATCAGTGACTTCCGCGGGTGGAGTGTCTCTAACATTATCAAGTAAGGAAGAGAGTTTTTGAATCTCTATTTCATATCCTTTGATTTCCTCCTTGGCATGCTTATATTTACTAATAACTTTCTTGTGGTCATTTAGTAAATCATTAAAAGCATCGCCAAGTTCATCAAAGGTAAAGTCATCGAGAGTTTCGTTGGATACCTTCTTGGATGTTGCCATTAAGCAGACATTGGCGGTGTCTTGAGGAGAGTCATTTTCTTCCTCGGAGTCACTTGCTTCGCTTTCGTGTCAAATACTAGTGTTGGCATACTTTTTTGAAGAAGGCTTCTTGTAGGACTTCTCTATATGTTGCCTTTCTTTGCGAAGGGACAGTCCTTTCGAACGTGTCTAGTCTTTTTGCAGCCGTAGCACGTTGGTTCTTCCTCATCATCTTTTTGTTGTTCCTTCTTTCTTCGATTGAAGCAAAGGAACTTCTTGAAGTTGCGAACTAGAAGAGCTTGATCATCACCATCAGATTTGTAGTCGTCAGTCTCTTCAGGATCAGCCCTTTGACGATGAGCATTTAGAGCAATTTATTTTGCCTTTGGAGCAGGTTCGTCGAAGTCTTTGAGGTCAAGCTCGTGGGTCATCAGCTTTCCCATCAAAGTTTCCATGGACATTGTGGTGAGATCATTGCCTTCTATGATAGCTATTACCTTAGGGTTCCAAATCTTCGGTAGCCCCCTAAGTAACTTGCAGATCTTCTCATAATTTGTATATTGTTTGCCAAGAGATGACAGAGGGTTGATGACGTCAAGGAACCTTGTAAACATTCGGGTGATCGTCTCATTAGGCTTCATCTTGAACGTCGCGTATTCTTGAGTGAGACGACTAATTTTCGATTCCTTGACTTGAGTGGTTCCTTCATGCGTCACTTCTAGAAGCTTCCATACTTCGTGCGAGGTGGTACATGTCGAGACCCTATTTAATTCATTCATGTCTATTGCATAAAAGAGAGCATTAATAGCTCTAGCATCTAGACTCGCCTGTTTCATTTCCTCGTCAAAAAATTTTTCGTTGGGTTTCTCGACAAGATCTCCATCTACAACTATCCTAGCGGGCTTTTTGTAACCATCGGTGACAATGGTCTACAGGTCAAAGTCTAGAGACTTGAGATAGAAACTCATCCTAGTTTTCCAATAGGTGTAGTTGGTTCCATCAAATAGGGGTAGCCTATGAATGGACTGTCCTTCACCATGGTTGGAAAACATAGGTTGTGTAGTTGCCATAGATCAGCTCTAGGATGTTAGTCCTTGAAAAGAGAACAGAGCACTGATACCAATTGAAGTACAGGTAGGCAACTCTAAAGGGGGGTGAATAGAGTTTATGACGAAAATGATCAATTTAAACTTAAACTCTTTTTACCAACAAAATAATCAGAGTAATATAAATACAAAAATAAAGTAGTCAAAGAGCAAGCACAAACACAGCAAGATTTTTAACATGGTTTCCCTCGTGGAGGACTAGCCAGGCCTGAGAACTCTTGCTCAGAATTGAAATCCACTATTTGTGAAATAGGGTTACAACCACGTGCCTTTTTACATAAGAGTACGCCAAACTTCTTTCATTGATCGTTGTGGCAAAACTTGGACTTTTCCAAGTGACTTACAACTTCTTGCACTTTAAACTTCTAGCTGAATCGTACCGAGCAACTTGGACGGTTGGGAAGTTTGAAAGCTAAGTTGGATGGGAAGGTAGAGCTCTTTAATATATAGGCTATGTAAGAGAAGAAGAAGAGAAGATTGGATGAATTGAAATGAGAAAATTCAAGGCCTATTTATAGGGTTCTATGTAGGCAGAATTCGGCCAGAATTCTGTGTCCAGAATTCAATTTTTTGGCCGTTGGACAACTAGCAGTGATTAAACCCTAAAAACTAGCTTCCTGTAATTTAGGGGGCAGAGTTCGGCCCAAACTCTGTCTCATATGGATAGAAAGTTCTTTTATGGGCTATGGCTTGTTGGACTGTTTTGGCTATTGGCTAAGTGAACCTATAAAGGTTAAGTCTAGCCCAAAGTTGCTCAGTATGACCCAACGTACATTTGCCTATACTCAAAAACAATAAAATTTACAGACTCCAGAATACACAAAGTAGTAAATCTTCAGGCAGCTGTTTTCTTGAAATGATGTGATGAGTCGATCGATTTAGAGCTTGATGTGTCAAATTGGACTATGACAAATATTGTTTTGTTAATTGTCAAGATTATGTTGACTGTGATCTGGTTTGGGTCAACACTATCTACATCAACGACTTGTTACATCACCTCTAAAAAAATTCTATTGTTCGTATTAAATTACCCATTATTGACAAATGTTAACATCACAGCAAATGAGAAAATAGAAGGGTTATTTATTTATTTCTTCATAAAAAGAAGTAAAGGACTAGATTTGCAAAGAAAGGAAAGCAAGCTACTATATCATGGCAGGAAATATTAAAGACAAGAAAGATGTCTTATTCATTTTCCCGAGAATGGCCATGCTGGGCAGGTACCACTCCCTCAACCATCGTGCATAGGAAGGCTCTAACTGATTAAGGTCATCCACAGGAGCTGGGTGATTGGTTCTTTCGGTGCCACTACCTTCTGAAGTCGGTTCTTCCTTTACGGGAACTTTGATTTTAGAAATTATTTCTTCCTTAATAATCATCAGTTCCTCTTTGATGAAAGGAGATAGCACTTCCTCCTTGACAATGACCTCAGCTTTTGACGTCACCATAGACACTGCAGAAGAAAAAGAAACAAAAGTTAAGATTCATAAAAGATTGTAAGAAATAAGTAATTTTAAACTCCACATAGTGTTGGCGCATGCAATCTGACAGTTAAACAGATGGTGCATCAATCAACTAGCGCATTGTCTGTACATATTGAGATATGGCGCATCATGTCGAGATCATATGACAAATGGCGCAAGGCATCATTAATTAAGAATTTTTAAGCTAAACACTCTGAAAGAGGTGGCGCAATGTGCAGATGGTGCAAAGCATCAACCAACACTCTGAAAGAGGCAGTCAATGTTGGCCTGGATCGTGCTACATACGAATGTCACGAGTGTTCTATGGTCTTTTTTTCGTTCAATTTCTTACCTACAAGAGCTGGGTTCGCCTCCTCGGCTCTTGCCGATGGTATGACGTATTGTGGCACCATCAGTGGGCGTGCATGTAAAGTGGCTCCGGTCCCTTTCTTTTCCTTCTCGACGACGGTTCTCTTTGGGGCCATTGGAAGCTTCGAAAGTTTGGAAGAAGATAAGAGCTCGGGAAAAAGATTTCAAGTGAAAAGTATTTTCTCTCTCTTCTCAAAACTATTTATAGTCGAAGCTGTCCGTAATAGTCTCGCGATCAGCACCCAAAAATTTGAGTTGGTTATAATTCTGCCGTGTGCCAATCACATACAAATGCTTCTTATTCAAATTATTCCAAATTTTAAAACTTTTTAAATTTAAAAACTTTGAAAGGGGTCTTGTAGAAGCCTAAAAAGTATAATCATCATGTGCTACTCACAGTGCCAAGACTGAATTTATCAGATGGTGCCAAACATAGATGGCACCAGGAATCAGATGGCGCAGGCTAATACGTGGTAGTCTTCTCAAAAAAGCCAAACGATAGTCATCATGACTGACAGCACGTCAGTCGAGGAAAATCTATTTCGAATCCCGAACGCGTGGCACTCGAGAAGATTGTTTCAGATTTGTCATAATGACTGACAGCTGCCCCGTACCATTCGTAGTTGGTGCGAGATAATCAATGAATTAAGCAGATGGCACTAAAATAGCATATGGTGCCTGGTGTCATTCAACTGTGGCACTAATCAAACCAATTATCATCCAAAGCTGTTAGATAACGTGGCGCACATGCCATTAATCTCGAAGGACATGCACATGATACTACCCACGACCACGTGTATCTCTCTCACAGAATGCCACGCGTCTTATGCAGTTAAGTTAACCGTTCGTGCAAAGGGTAAATGGCGCGCCAATGGCTGTCTGCGCCAATTAGAATAACTGGCTAACAGTTATTTCAAAACTCTATAAATAGTGATCCAAATCACTTTCAAATCATCACAAATGATCATAATCTACTGAGCACTTGCTGCAGCACTCTCCAAGGACTTTCTTCTTCGACATCGCATCGTCCAAGGGATAAAGTGATCGCCTTCTGATCAGATTCCTATAGTTGTACTTTGCTAGAAATCAATTGTACTCTTGTACTTTCTTTTTTCCTTAGTTTGGAAAGAAACTTTTGTTTTTGCAAACAACCATCTTCTCAATAAACTGGTAGTTCTTTATTTTCTTTATTATCTTTCCTATTAAAGAATCGTCATTTAATTTCTTCCTAGTAAGCATTTAGAACCGATTACTATATTTGATTCTATTCCACTATATTCATAATAGCATATGGATTTTGATTCTATAATCGTGCCTAGATGATTTTGGCTAAATAGTTAATCGTATCGAAATGATTTTGATTTGATTATCCTTAAACGATTATTGATCATGGCTAGACTATTTTGATTATATTTTGATCGTGCCAATTCGCATATTTTCCTATATTTTAAATCTATCCATTGATCAATTGTAATCATTGATCGTATCATTTTTTGATAATATTCTTACTCGTGACTAATCGTCTCCTTTAAAATTTCGAGGACAATTTTTCTAAGTGGGTAGATTTGTAAGCCCATTTCTCAAATTTTAAATTTTAAATTTTTTTATTTGATTCTGATTAATTTTATGATCATTACGAGTCATAACGAAGCTTGTAGGTGAGCTATAACCATATTAAGGTCATATGACCTTTATATAGCTTATATATGTATTATTTAGCTATTTCATATTTTTCTATATTTGTTTAGATATTTTTAGGTATTTAATATTTAAGAATTTATTATTTTTAAGAAAATTTAGAAATTACTGTAAGGTCATTTTGGGGTATTTCAGGACGAAATATTTTTATTTGTGCTCTAAATGACTAGAAATATTTTCTAGAATATTCTATGATCTTTCTGGATTTTTCTAAAATTTTTGGAAATTTTAGATAATTAAAACCCATGTAATTTATTTTGGGGATTTATTGTGGGACCACACGATGATATTTTAAGACCAAACTTTTTATTTAGGCTCTAGACACCTAGATATATTTTATAGATTTTTTTGGATTTTTTTGGGATTTACTTGAATCTATTCTAAGTTAAAATAATTTTTAAATGATTTTTTGTAATTAATAATTAATTTCCTACCTATCCCACCCAGGGCGGGCCTACCTGTCGGCGCCCAGCTACAATAACCGCCTCTCTATCCTATATATATATATATATATATATATATATATATATATATATATATATATATATATATATATATATATATATATATATATATTAAAGAAAACTCCTCTCTTTATTAATCAAGGCTCAAAATGCCGAAGCCTGACACTTATACAAGACAGAACTGTACAAGTAAACCACCCAAAATGAAAAAAGAGGGGGAGACACAGAAACGCCAAGGATTAGGGTTGGAGAAACCAGAATGAGGACGGGCTGTGGGAGCACAGAGTGCTCCTTTTGCGACATTGGCAAAAGATCTCTCGGATGAGCTGGTCAGCTGAGTATTGGTGATCTTCGTATCTAGCCTTGTTGCGATTCTTCCAAATCGCCCATGTGGCGGCCGCTGCGACGATCTGGTAGCCGTGGGATGCTCTACCCCAGGAGATCGCTAGATCGTGGAAGCATCCGCCTCCTGGCTCCATCCTGTAGGTTTGGCTGAGGATCCTCCATACCCTGTCTGGCAGGCTTCCTTGGCAGAAGATGTGGTCGATAGTCTCGATCTGACGATCTGAGCAACAATTGCATACGGAAGCCAAGCTAATCCCTATGGTGTTGAGGATATCGTCGATTGGCAGTTTTTTTCTAATGACTCTCCACATGAGGAAGGACCATTTCTTGGGGATGCAGGAGTGCCAGTATTGATTGATGGGCTGCTGCGGCTGCCCCGGACCGCGGACAGTGAGTCTCGCCGACCTGCCCCAGAAGCCTCACGCGTCCATCTCAGTGTGTCTGCCTCGCTACCGATCTTCAAACCGCTCGCTTGGATGATCTCCACCGTGTCGTTGCCGGCCCATTCGCAAATCTTGTTCCAGTTCCAGTCTTCACTAAAGTTGTTCTACAAGTCTCTGATTCTGCTGTCCGTGGGGATCTTCGTGCGCCGCGTGATCAAGCTATCCCCTATCCATCGCTCCCGGAAAGGGTCCGACTCACCGTTCCCCAATTGAAGTCTCATCTCTGGCTCGGCTAGGTCACGTCCGCTAAGGATGCGACGCCAAGCCGCTGATGATCTGCAGTTAGATATGGCCTCGAATGGATGGATATGCTTGAAGTATATGTTCTTCATAAATCTGGTCCATAAATTCACGTGCGTGCGAAGTTTCCACCACAGTTTCATCGAGAAAGCTTTCACGATGTGAATGAGTTTGGTAAATCCCAATCCCCCCTCATCAGTGGGATGAGCCATGGAATCCCAGCTAGCCCAGTGATGTTTGTTAATGCCATTGCAATGCCCCAGAAAAAATTACAAGGGATCTGCTCGATCGAAGAAAAAACCTTCAAAGGCGGGGAGCACGCTGCTAAGGTGTAGATGGGAATAGAGGTGAGCACGTGATTGATAATGATAATCTTGCCAGCTGAGGATAAAGTAGCATTATGCCACCCAGCAAGTTTATTCCTGATACGAGTGATCAGAGTCTGAAATATACCGGCGTTTGATTTACCGTACAGGAGGGGGCATCCCAGGTAGTTGAACGGGAGATGATCAATGGAGAAACCCGTTAAGTGGGCGAGTCTCATTGCGTGCTCTTTTTTAATATTATGGTGGGCACAGATAATGCTCTTGGTTGGGTTGATCTTCTGACCTGAGCAGGTGGAATACCTCTGCAGGGTGTGTCGGACCACTGCCACCGCTCCTTCGTCCTCGGACAAGAAAATAAGTAAATCATCAGCAAAGGCCAAGTAAGTGATTATTGGGCACCCGCTTGATGTGTGATACTGCTGGAAGTTCGGGGTGTTGGCCATGTTGTTGAGGTTCATGCTCAAAGCGTCGGCCGCTATAATAAAGACTGTAGATGATAGAGGGTCGCCTTGTCTAACCCCCCTGCTGGATTTGAAAAATCCCTCGGCTTGGCCATTGATGACCGTAGAGAACCATGAGTTGCTGATAGATCTCCACACTAAGTTGGTCCAATTCTCGGAGAAGCCGAAAGCCCTGAAGACCCAGATCATAAATTGCCAATCCAGTCTGTCGTAAGCTTTCTCTATATCAATTTTGACTGCGATGTTTCCCCCTCTAGCTGGCAACTTCATGCAGTTGATTAACTCTTAGGCTAGCATAATATTGTCATGGATGTTCCTCCCACGAACAAAGCCGCTCTGCTCTTCAGAGATGATCTTGGGGAGGATCCCTGCCATTCTGGTAGCAATAATTTTGGATATGATCTTGTTGGAGAAAGTACACAGACTGATGGGTCGAAAGTCACGAAAGGTCTTCGGGTTTTCTTTTTTCGGGATGAGGATAAGCTTGGCGCTGGAGATGGCTTTGGGGTGAGTGGCTCCTTCGAAGAATGCGATAGCCGCTTCGGTGATATCCTGCTTGATAATATTCCAGCACTTGCAAAAGAAGACACCCGAGAAGCCGTCCAGGCCGGGGGCACTATGCTCGTTGAGGGCCCAAATTGCCTCTTTCACTTCCTGAATGGTGGGGGTGCGCTCGAGCTGGGCGTTGTCAGCTTCATTAATGAGAGAGGGAATTTGGTCCATGAAGGTATTGTCTTTGTGGACCGTTTCTTTGGAGAATAATTTGGAATAGAAGTCTGTAGCAGCTGCTTGGATGCCTTTCTGGTCAGTAATGATGTTCCCACTCTCGTCGGTGGTATGGTGGATCGCTAGCTTTTGTCTACGGCAGTTGACGCAGGCATGGAAGTATTTCGAGTTTTTGTCCCCGTCGCTATCCCATTTCAATCTAGCTTTTTGCTTCCAGAAGTCGCTCTCCACTTTTATCCTAAATTTGAGCATGGCTTTGGTGAGGTTGAGGGCGGTCCTGGCCGTCGGAGAGTGATCTGCTGCGAACCTGGCTTCGGCTCGGGTGACGTCGTCCTCTGCGACCCGGACGGCTTGAAAGATGTCCCCAAAAGCTTGTTTGCTCCAATTGGACAGAGCTTTCCTGGTCGCCTTAAGCCTGTTGCTCAAGCGGGAAAGGGGGTTGGGAGAGTCCTCGCTATTCCACGCTTCCGCGACGATGTCCAAGAATTGGGGATGCTCAGTCCAGAGGTAGAGGAATTGAAAATTCTTTTTGGATGGGTTAGTATTGTTTTTAACTTCCACAAGCAGCGGGGCATGGTCGGATTCGGTGGAGTTGAGGTGGGACAGGTTGGTAGTGATCCCCATTCCGTGCCAGAGGATGTTTGTGAGGGCTCTGTCGAGACGAGAATACTGACGGCGGTTACCTTCTTGCATGTTGCACCAGGTGAAAGCGTTGCCGGTGAAATGGATCGGGGCTAGATTGGCGTTGAAAATGAAGTTGTTGAAGTCTTGCATGGCCAGGATGGGAGGGGGCTGGCCCCCGATTTTCTCGTCTCTACAGGTGAGCGCATTGAAGTCTCTAATACAAAGCCAACGAGAATTGCTGTAGTTTTGGTGGATGTCGAGGAGATCGTTCCAGAGGTGTTTCCGCTCTAAGAAATTACAGCTGCCGTGGACCGCCGAGATGATGGCGCGCTCGAGGAGCATGGGGTGGTCAAGCCAACAGGAGAGGGCTTGTCGGGTGTCCTGGATACACCCGATAGTGACATCTTTCGTACCAAGGATCCAAATGTCGTGTCTGCCAGCAAGGGCCGTGGGAAGGCCTAGCTGCAGCTGGATGGATTTTAGTCTTTTAGGGGGAATTTTGGGTTCAAGAATAAAGAGGATGTCAATCTTTTGGATTTTCTTAAGGCTGATGATTCTTCTTAGTGTTGGTTTGTTCCCCAGCCCACGAACATTCCATGATAGGATATTAATCATTAAGGGAGTCGTGGAGGGTTTGTTTAATCCGCTTTGCGGCAGATCTGGTTAGGATGGTTATGGAATCTGAAAGTCCTTTCCTTATGTCACGACCCGCACTCGCTTTCCGGATACGAGACGTGTCCAAGTCCAGCCTACGCCACAGTGTCGGCGGTAGAACGCTGTCTAGTATATAATCAAGTCACAGAGGCAATCTAGATCTCATCCACAATATATGATACAATCCACTAACACAAATGAAACTAAAAATGAATGATAATATAAATAGAGTATCCAGTTTATCAAGAATTTCTAGTTACGTTCGGTGGACACAAATCTACTACCAATAGACGATAATAACATAGAAACATAAAAATGAAATAACAGAGTCCAAACTGTCAAAAGTACCCTCAGCTGTAGTGGCACCGTGGTCCAATGCTAGCTCCAACTGCTCGTGTGCACCTGGCCCAATACTCGGCTAAACCTGAAGAGATCATCAGGTCCTCAGAGGACTAGCAAGATATATAATATACAAGCCAACAGGTAACAGTACAAATGTACCAAGAAGTAAGGAGCGATCAAGAATATCCAACGAGACGAAATGAACTAAAACACAAGATCTAAACGCGAGGATCCTAAGACGCTGGCATGCCATACTAGAAATGGCTGGTTATACACTGCAGTCAAGGCAAGTACTCACAATCTATAGTGTCTCAATCGCAGTCAAGGCAAGTACTCACAACCAAGACAGTAGCCAATCCTAGTATAAAACCCTATAGACCGTAGTCAAGGTAAGTACTCACAATCTATAGAATGTCAAAGTCAAGTCCTACTCAAGTCATGTCAAGTCAAGTCAAGGCAAGTTATAGTCAAGTCGAGGGAATCGTGGTGTAGGACTAGACGACTCTATCAAGCAATACGTATGAGACTATCACAGTGTAACAGGTAGAAAATATCATAACAGAAAAGGAACAAGAAACTAGAAACATGTAAAGTAAAACCATGACAGGATGAGTGTACAAGACATGGAATAAAGCAATCACGAAAGTAAAGAAAAGAACAGCAGCGAGATAAAGAACATGCATATAAATTATAATGTACAAGCTGGCAAGGTATACTTGCCTATAGTCCTGTGCTGCGGATATGGTTCAGAATCTGTATCGAGGTCCAAGTAACCTGTTGTATGATTTTACAATTGTCAAAGGTTGAATACATATAAAAATCCACTATCTATTGGCTTATTAGGTTTCTAGGCCAATTCCTAAGTCAATTTCGTTTCCTTAGTTTGATAGACAACCTATCTAAGTTACTTATAACTCCTATCTAAAGTATACTTTATTTTGCACATACACACAAGGTACCCAATTTCTAATCATGCCTACTTCAACCTACGTAGTACTGACACAGCTTACGGATGCTCACTCTTAAGACAGATGCCTAGGACACAACCTCATCTTACTTACTTTTGTACTTTATAGTTGCTTTGCATAGCAACTGCTGCTGTACTCATGCCCTTTCCTAACTACCCTTCTTCCTAGGGCTGACACTCAAGTACCCTCTACCATGACCATAGATTTAATACCCTATATTTTTATTTGGCCGATACTATGGGTTTCTTTATGACCCATATTATACCAGTTCAGATTAATACCCACACTTGGATTAATACCACAAGGCTGATACTCAACTAAGACCTGAATTAAGGTTTAAAAGTGCCAATATAATTCAAAACCTGCCTCTGAACCTATACTCCAGTGTTAAGGTTTAAGCCAACACTCATTCGTCTTCAAAGTGAATAGTCTAGGTCATTCAATCCTGGAAATTACTTGGTCCAAGTCCTAACTGGTAGATTATGTGTGGACAGGTCTCCAGTGTACAGGATACAAAGTACAAGCAATTTCAATTGCATTGGCACCCCTTTTACTCTATTATTTACACAATGCTTAATAAATTCACAATACTCTATACATTAGTTATTAATATTTCTATGTAAATGATTATTTAGCAAAAATAATAATGATAAATTGGGAATTTCGGGTCAAGGGCTCACAAACCTACCCACCGTAAAATAATTTCGTCCTCGAAATTCAAATAAAGTCGTGATATATAAATGAATAGTCAAAACTTGCTGCTACAAAATATTTTCAAGTTCTCACAAAAATCTAATATAGGACTCTCAATTGTACTATTACTATGATTTATTATGAACTTCCGTCAGCTCCTTCTTGTAGTGCCGGCTCGTCCTCCATGTTTATGGCAAAAGCTTGCCCTCCTGGTGCTACAAGTCGGCGCTTTGGGCAATCTCGTAACTGATGCTGATCCGAACCACAGTTTAAACATTGGCCCAGTCTTCGACGACAGTCGTTCTCGTGGTGTCCCTTCTTTCTACAGTGCTGACATGTTGGAAGTTCTTAATTCGAGGTGTCCCTTGGCTGCTGATGATGCTGCTGAGCTAGAATGTTGGGTGTTTCACTGCTCCTGATCGGCTGCTGCCTCCTCCATATGTGTCTCGGTCTCTCTTCCTCTTGCGCTTCAATTCTGTCTCTACCGCCTGTGCAATCTTTAAGATCTTCTCGTAAGTTGTGGCCTGGCTGGTGGCGATGGCTATGCGAATCTCATATGAAAGTCCCTTCCTGAACTTCTTGGCTTTGGCTGCATGAGTCAAGGCGTCTGCGAAGCGGCTGAGGCGGGAGAACTCTGCGGTGTATTCGTCGATGAAGAGGTTGTCCTGTTCTAGGCTCTCGAACTCGTTCTCCAACTCTTCACGGGCTGCTTCAGGGAAGAACTTCGTCTTGAACAGCTCCTTGAACTCCTCCCAAGTCACGTCTGGCGCGGTGAACCGAGGCTCGTCTCTGTACCACATGTGGGCGATGTCGTAAAGCTGCATGCTGGCATTCTCTACCTTCAGGTCTTCAGAAACTCGAGCCCTCCGAAGGTTGCGGTCTACGTTCTCTAACCACTCATCCGCATAGAGAATCCCTTCCGTTCCTTTGAATTCTCTGGGCCTAAGGTCCGTAAAATTCTTGGAAGTTCCAGGGCGAGGTCGTGGAGCGTCTCTAGTCTGGATAGCCTCTCTCAAAGTATCGCGGAAGACGTCAGCCTGTCGTGTCTGAGAAGTCATGAGCTGTTGGAAGATCCCGAGGAGGGCAACGTTGTCCAACGGAGGTGGCGGAGGCAGAACATGTGCTGGGTACATGGCAGGTGCTGGATACGTCACTGGTACAGGGTGCATGGTAGGTGCCGGATGTGGAACATATGCTGGCTGGAAGGGTGCAGGCTGATGGAAGGGTGCTGGTGGAGGAAAGTCGTCTCTGCGGAATCTCGAGTATTATGTTTGAGCCGGGTCACCCTGATAAGTAAGCTGGCCTTCCTGCGTTGGCGAGGTCATCTAGAATCTTCCTGTCGCCGGTGGGGTGTTCAGAAAAGCGTTATTCCTGTCTTGAGAATCCATTTAATGTAATAAAAGGAAACATTAGATGGCACGAAGATTTCGAGCAGGATGCAAATCAAAGATTCAAATAAAAATTAAGGACAGAGATTAATATAGTTTTCAAGACACGTGGATGAGATCCTAAGTTTCTAATCCTATGTGCAGGCTCACAACGGTCACAGTAATGTAACCGAAGTGATTAACGTAGACCTGCATGGGCCACCAAAAAAACTTGTCACGACCCGTACCCACTTTCCGGATACGAGACGTGTCCAAGTCCAGCCTATGCCGCAGTGTCGGTGGTAGAACGCTGTCTAGTACATAACCAAGTCACAGAGGCAATCTAGATCTCATCCACAATATATGATACAATCCACTAACACAAATGAAACTGAAAAATGAATGATAATATAAATAGAGTATCGAGTTTATCAAGAATTTCCAGTTACGTCTGGTGGACACAAATCCACTACCAATAGACGATAATAACATAAAAACATGGAAATGAAATAACAGAGTCCAAACTGTCAAAAGTACCCTCAGCTGTAGTGGCATCGTGGTCCAATGCTAGCTCCAACTGCTCGTGTGCATCTGGCCCTATACTCGGCTAAACCTGAAGAGATCATCAGGTCCTCAGAGGACTAGCAAGATACATAATATACAAGCCAACAGGTAATAGTACAAATATACCAAGAAGTAAGGAGCGATCAAGAATATCCAACGAGACGAAATGAACTAAAGCACAAGATCTAAATGCAAGGATCCTAAGACGCTGGCATGCCATACTAGAAATGGCTGGCTATACACTGCAGTCAAGGCAAGTACTCACAATCTATAGTGTCTAATCGCAGTCAAGGCAAGTACTCACAACCAAGACAGTAGCCAATCCTAGTATAAAACCCTATAGACCGTAGTCAAGGTAAGTACTCACAATCTATAGAATGTCAAAGTCAAGTCCTACTCAAGTCATGTCAAGTCAAGTCAAGGCAAGTTATAGTCAAGTCGAGGGAATCGTGGTGTAGGACTAGACGACTCTATCAAGCAATACGTATGAGACTATCACAGTGTAACAGGTAGAAAATATCATAACAGAAAAGGAACAAGAAACTAGAAACATGTAAAGTAAAACCATGACAGGATGAGTGTACAAGACATGGAATAAAGCAATCACGAAAGTAAGGAAAAGAACAGCAGCGAGATAAAGAACATGCATATAAATTATACTGTACAAGCTGGCAAGGTATACTTGCCTGTAGTCCTGTGCTACGGATACGGTTCAGAATCCGTATCGAGGTCCAAGTAACCTGTTGTATGATTTTACAATTGTCAAAGGTTGAATACATATAAAAATCCACTATCTATTGGCTTATTAGGTTTCTAGGCCAATTCCTAAGTCAATTTGGTTTCCTTAGTTTGATAGACAACCCATCTAAGTTACTTATAGCTCCTATCTAAAGTATACTTTATTTTGCACATACACACAAGGTACCCAATTTCTAATCATGCCCACTTCAACCTACGTAGCACTGACACAGCTTACGGATGCTCACTCTTAAGACAGATGCCTAGGACACAACCTCATCTTACTTACTTTTGCACTTTATAGTTACTTTGCATAGCAACTGCTGCTGTACTCATGCCCTTTCCTAACTGCCCTTCTTCCTAGGGCTGACACTCAAGTACCCTCTACCATGCCCATAGATTTAATACCCTACATCTTTATTTGGCCGATACTATGGGTTCCCATATGACCTATATTATACTAGTTCAGATTAATACCTACACTTGGATTAATACCACAAGGCTGATACTCAACTAAGACCTGAATTAAGGTTTAAAAGTGCCAATATAATTCAAAACCTGCCTCTGAACCTATACTCCAGTGTTAAGGTTTAAGCCAACACTCATTCGTCTTCAAAGTGAATAGTCTAGGTCATTCAATCCTAGAAATTACTTGGTCCAAGTCCTAACTGGTAGATTATGTGTGGACAGGTCTCCAGTGTACAGGATACAAAGTGCAAGCAATTTCAATTGCATTGGCACCCCTTTTACTCTATTATTTACACAATGCTTAATAAATTCACAATACTCTATACATTAGTTATTAATATTTCTATGTAAATGATTATTTAGCAAAAATAATAATAATAAATTGGAATTTCGGGTCAAGGGCTCACAAGTTGATTCTCCGTGCTGGTCCGGGGGGGCCGATCGATTCCCCGACGGTGTCCAATGCTGGGTCCTCTGGGGGGGATAACTAGGGAGTCACTGGTGCTCTCTATCAGAAGCATGGATTGCTGGAGAGGAAATTCTGCCTCTAGAACCTGTTGGCCCCTCTGAACAAGGTCTGGGCCTACAATAGTAAGGGCTGCTTCGATGGGGTCTTCGATGATGGGTTAGTGGCCCTCGTCGATAGTGACAATAGTCGCCTCTTCGACCTCTGAACAGGGGATCATGGCGCTGGTGTTCTCGGCATGGTGGGGCTCTGAAGACGATGGGGAAGTTGCCACTTCCGAATCTAGAGCATCAAATTGGTTGGATAGCGTGATGGCATGAGTGTTGAGAGGGATCAACACGTTGCTAGGGAGCTCGCTCTTGTCCGGCCTGCCTTCATTGGAGTTGAATCGGATGTGAGAGTTGGGAAGGAGAAGAATGGGCCCCTGCGGTGTCCTCTCTTCTGTCTACGCTTTGTCGTTCTAGGCTGGTTTCTTCTTGAGTTCTGGATGAAGACGGTGGCAATGTTTTGAGGTGTAGCCTTTTAGATGGCAGTGGTTGCAAAACAAAATATGGTTGTCGTAGAGTATTTATTGGGTGTGAGTCTGGTTTCCCAGCTCTATCGAGATAAAGTTTGGTGGTTCTAAAGAAAGGTCGAGTTCCACACAAATTTTGGCATAGTGAGCCTTTGTGAGGTTGCTCGTCTCTGGCGCCGTAGCCACGTACGTGCCGAAGGAGTTAGCGATACGCCTAAGCGCTGCTGGCACAAAGCAAATGAGGGGAAGATTGGGCAGGGTTACCCAAGCGGCGACTTTCGGGGAGTCTTCTCTGGTGCTGAAGCTAGTCGACCACTTAATGACCTTCATCTGGTGGGAGTCAATCCTGCAAGTACCTTTGGACCACATGGTCCTGTGGTCAAGGTCGGAGGATAAGTGGAGAAGAATATGCCTCGGATCGATGGGTGCTACTCGATATAGAGCCTTCAGCTTCCAGCTGGCAATCATCTCATGCACTCTAGAGAGCTTGGGACAACCGGATGAAAATTTGAGGATGAAGGAGTGGGGGAAGGATGATGACAGCGAGGTTAATTCCGATTCGGAGAAAGGAACTAAAGGCACTGGGGATTCCCGGGAGTACTCGATGTCCGGAAGGCAGATATCTGGGAAAATATGATTCTGATCGGGAGCAAGGTCCGGGCGCAGCATGGCGGCATAGGACGCCGGGGCTGATCTTGAAAGGGAAGGGGCGCTCTGGGGAGGGTGAGAAGCGGGGTGAGGGGAAGAGGGGGCGGGGGCCGCTGGGATGCCCAACCCAGGGGATGGGGAGGAGGGAGAAGGGTGGCTGGCGGAGAGCGGAGATGAGACCGGAACGATGGCCTCCCTGCAAGCAAGGAAAGTCGCTGGCGTTCCACTAGAGGTCGGAAGGCTAGCACCCAAAGCCGAGGAGCCAGAGACTCCCGCGGAGGTGACGACGAGAGAACGCTGGTCCGTCGGGGGAGGGGGAGAACCGACAGCAGGAGGAGAGGGAACCGGGGGAGCCGGGCCCGAAGACACGAGGTGGGGGGAAGGGAGGGTGGAGGAGAAGCGGGGGTGGGGGGATGGCCGGAAGAGCGGGTTGTTGGGGCAGCAAAGAACCCAACGGCGTGGAGGTGATCGGAGGAACAACGAAAGAGGGGGTGGTGGGAGCCGGGGGCTCCACGGGAGAGGAGGGAGCCGGGGGGACGAGAGGAGCTGGAAGGGAGGGGGAAAATATGCTGGAAGCGAAGTACGCTCCTGGGAAGAGAGAGAATACACGGAGAAAGAGGGGTCCCAATACGCGACCAGCTGTCCCGCGTAGGATCCTCCTTGCGCGTAAAAAGCAGGGCTTAGCCCACTACTTAGACCCGCGTAGAAAGCATAGGAAATTTTGGGGTGGGTCCCACCACTATGGGCGTAGAGAATGGGAGCAGCGCTCGCTAAATAAGCGTAAAAAGAAGGGCTACTCTCTAGATGGGACCATGAGCTATCCCGAATGAGAGGCCATGAGTAGGGGGGCCCACCACCTGCACCGCAGGGGGGCACTCTACTCGAGGAATTGAAAAGGTGGGTTGGGCGACAAACTGAAACCTGACGCCCGGGGGTGATCGGCCCAAGGGTGGCCGAGCGGTCTCCCACCGGAGGCATCGCCTGAGGAATGGGAGGAGCCAAGCTGGAAGGACCACCGGGGGTCACGCCTGATCGGGAGGGAAAGGGGTAGGGCTTGGGGGGATGCGGTGGGGAGAAGCCAGAGATGCCGGAGAGGCTGACCTGGGGTGAGGGGGAGGGGGATTGGAGGGGCGGAGGGGGGACGAGCTCCATAGGGATGGAGGGAAGAAGGAGAGAGGGACGCATGGTGGACCAAAGCCAATACCTCGTCCGACCAAGGGGGAGGCATCGCAGAGGGGGGAGAAGGGGGAGTCGGGGAAGGGGAGAAGGGGGAGCTGGAGGAGCAAGGGGTTGGGGGGCGCCGCCGGGCGCTGGCAGGGAAGCGCAGGGATCACCGGGGGACGGGTCGCCCCCAAATCGCCCATAAGAGCTCCTGAGCGACCATGAGAGGATATATATATATATATATATATATATATATATATATATATATATATATATATATATATATATATATATATATATATATATTTATTTATTTATTTATTTATTTATTTATTTATATAAACCCTATTTTCTTTTGGCCAATTTTTGAGGAGAGTGGTCCTTCGAGACTTTCGAATTCACGGAGCGATTGCGGACAGCCCCGACCTTATTTGTGTGTGCCATATTTTTTTGGAAACGTCTCAAGGTAAGATTTACAATATATATTTAAATTACTGATAATTTATTTGTAAATTTTTGGAGATTTATTTGAGTGTCGGTTGTCCAAAACTCGACGCATCGTACGATTTTCGAGATCCCAGGAGATCCCGAACTCCGATTCGTGATCCGTTTGAAGTTTTGAAAATTTGACATGACAATCTTCGACATATAATTTTTCCAGAATTTTAGAGGTTCATTTACTTTTTTATATATTACGATGAACTCTAATTTAATCGATAAATCATCGATTTGGTCACGATTAGCCATAACGGTGATATCTTTTGACCAAAGCGTGATTTTGTGGCACGGTCGATTTTGGTGCACTCGTGGCACTGAAATCTACCAAGATGCACTTTTAAAATCTTAAGTTCATAACGTTTGACTAGTTAGTCAATGGTACGCCTCGATTTATGTGCCATAGTTTCCAAAATTGGAAACATGACTTTCTATGGCCAAAATTCCTTAAGTTATCTAGTCGGGCGAAAAAGAAATGTCTTAGTATATATGTGATCAAACCTAATAGTCCGTAATTATTATAGTTCGTGATAGACCGTGGATAATATAGACCGTGGCTAATAGTTGGATCATGCACAGCCGATCACATATAGAAAGTGGCATCTCTAAAATAGTTACTAGCAGTTGGTTTATTCCTTCACATGTTCCTTCTCACTCATATTTTGTTTACCTTGATTAGTGTCTATTACCATTTACTATTCCATACTTCATGATTACCTTGTCCACTGTATCTCTACATTTCTATTCATTGTTATATAGTTTCTATCATGTTATGAATAGTTATCATGTTTGTACTTGCTCCAATCTTGACTGGATATATTTTTCAGTTGACGAGACTGAGGGTATATGTCCTACTCAGTACGGTGTTCAGGAAACCCAAGGAGTAGATCCCCCGGTAGAGTAGCTTATTTTTTCTTAGATGGATGTTAGTTAGGTAGCACAGTTATGACCGAATTTGTCTCCGGAACATTATACTTGGGTTGTATATATATTTCTGGAGATATATTAATTCTGGACTTGGAATTGGTTATGTTTTGTCTTGGTTGTTGAAACCTCTTTTAAATCTTTTTATCTATCTTAGCACTCGTGATTGAGTATTCGATTTCACATTTGAGATCTTATCGTGCTTTAGATATGTGATTGAGTATTGTGTTGCTTTTATTATCTTGTCCTCCTTATATAGTCGAGATATTACCGACCGTTTGAGTTTATATATTGTGTGAGATGCTACATAGTTATTGATAACCTAGAAAACATTCTACTGCCGATGCTGTGGCGTAGGCTGGGCGTGTCTCATGTAGTCGTATCCCTACATCCGGGTGTGGGTCGTGACACTGGTGCCATTCTATGTATACACTAAGGTACTACTCTACGTGTGCACTGATGAGCTATTCTGTGTGTGCATCGAGGTGCTATATGATTCTACGTATTATATTGCAGTGCATTCATCTTCCTACATGAACACGGCGGCTGAAGCGTGGGTAGGGATGATTGCTTGCTTGTTATATTGTACTAAGAATGAATCGACATCTTGAACTCTGTGAGGCAATGTGGATTCATACTTAGTATACTCGTACTGAGGTACGCCATTTAGGAGGATGATCATGTGACCACGACATGTTCCTAATAAATATAGGGTTAATCTAGGTAACTAAAATTTGTAATAGCATTGGAAGGAAACAAAATATCGAGATCATGCATTACCGACCCTAGTGGACATTTGTCTGGTAGTGCAGGCCGGCCGCCACGGATATTATATACCATGTGCACTAGTAGATGGCAATATCCGGCTACTATATGTACTATGTGTTATATGACTGATCTATTTTGCATGATGGTCTTGCCAGGGGCCGGTGCTTATCCATGTGATATGCGTTATTATTTTGCCTCGCTAGCCCTCTTGGATACGGCACGATCTGGGATTCCTATATTGCATTGTTGGGGTAACCCAAACTTCACATAGAAAGCCGTAGGCATTTGAGTGATCGCTTATTCACTTAAATTATATAGATTGCTCCTTACTAAGCTGGCTGGTATATAACACTATCCCAGTGTGATAATATATTCTATTGTTATTCTTTAATGTAGGGGGTGTATTATTGTTCTGACGATAGACTACGGATTCCAGTTGGCAATACATGTATTAGTGGATGTTAAGATGACTATGATGATTGTTGATCTTCTTACATATGTTAGTTGATGGATTGCAATATTATATTATGTAATCTTGCATTGGTACCATATGATCCTTTACCCTTATTACTGTTGTTCATACATGTTATTCGTGTTATAAATTTTATTTTGCTAGTTTTTTTGCCTATCCTTGAGCCTTCCTTTCTGGTACTTGTTACGGTTGGCCTAACCAACCCTGGATTGTTCCCAGATTACCTGTGATCGACCCTGTGGATCTTCTAAACTTGACTTAGAGGATGTACTTCAGTTCCAGACCATGTAGGAACTGTATCGAAAGGTATTATTGTCTATATTTTTTATACTATAGACTTCATGATTATCATATGAGTATTTCTTGCTTTCCATATGATTATCTCTCTTGCTGATAATTTTATTATGATTGCCTGTGGAAATGAGATAAAATTTAGGCCATAGATTGAGTACATGCTAGGATACCCAACAAGATTGATAGCCGTGGTCACCGTATAACATCTTCATACCTTATATGGTGTAGCTGGCCTCGTTTCGTCCCCGTATTCCGGTACTCGGGCATGACAAGGTTTTAGTGGTGGCCCATGCAGGTCTCATTTTGGGATATTGTTGGGTATCATATGATTATTTATCCCAGTCTGCTATTTCTTGGAATTCTAACTTGTTACACTTGTACTTTGCTCCCTTGAACTTATAAATTGGTTATTATCTCTACTTGGACCTATCTTGCTTGGCCCTGTCTTATTCATTGTTATCTTTCTTTATACCTTGTTTTGAGAGACGTGGTCCTATAGTTGGCCATATCGATTATTTTATCAGATAAGACGTTGTCTTGTCTTCATCCTTGGGTTACTTATTGTTTATCTTGGGTTATGTACTCTCTCTATCGTTGCATTGCCTTATTTGATTATTTTTTCTGTTTTTGTCACACTCATTTTTCTAATTAAGGGTATTCTAGTCATTATGTGCTAATTTGATTTTTCTTATTTTTTTATTAATTAAATTGATTGGTGTGTGGCTTTGATAGATGTTTTGGTAGTAGAAGGTGGTATAACCTTAGTCAACCTTGATTAGAAGCCTAACAATATAATTAGATTTATTATTGGTTTTTTAAATTTTAATTTAGAATTATTGTCTATTTTAAGAATCATTTAATTTATTTTGAAGTCATTTTTATATAAAGCCTTTAAGCCTTTTGATCAATGGGCCTTTAAAGCAACTTGGGAAGTGTTGGCCCATGACCAAACCCTAAACCTAACCCTAATACCCCCTTGGCCGGCCAAACACAGTAGCCCCCCCTCCCTCTCTTTCATTGTGTTTAACTTATAGCCGTCACAAGATCAAACCCTAGTTTTTTCCTTCTCTTCCAAAGGCCCAATTCTCTCATTTCTCACCCAAATCCTTCCAAACGAAGTGCGTTGCGACCGTTGGGAGGAGAGAAACCTGCTAGAGACTTTCTAGCGAGGGATCGGAGGCATTTGACTGGAGGGAATCGGCAATCGATGTATTTGGAGGCTTGTTTCATTGAGTTTTGACACTCAATAGGTAAATCTATCTAAACACTTGTTAATTCTATTTTTTTCTTCGTAGATGCATCCATATAGGTACTCTAGACCTGTGCATAAAGTTTTGTAGGTTTGTGATTTCGTTTGATAGCCGTATCGGACACGTGTCGGTCCATTGTAATATAAGTTCGACGAAATGCCACTTAGAACTGAAAATTATTATTTTTTGATTCTGTTTTCACAAATTTCTTGCTGATATTATCTGTAAAAACTTTCGTGAAGACGGATCTTGGTTTAACATGATTTCAGTGTCGCATCGGACACGGACACGCGTGCACGAGGCCCGTGCACGACCCCGTACATGCCCTGTTGTCTGTGCGTCATAACTCAACGCACAGGGCTCCGTTTTGTGAGAAATTTTATGGACGAGTAGGGGCAACTTCTTTCCACGTGCTCCTAAAATTTTATGACGTTTCGTGAAGTGTGCGCGGAGAAATCCAGCGCGCACAGTTCAGCCAGCACCGTGCATGCGGCTGAAAAGTGTCGCTGACACGGCCTTCGTACGCGAACATGACGCGACGAGGACCCATTCCAGGAGCAAAAGCATGAAGCCCTATACCTAGGATACCCAGGGACTCAATCCCGAGACACGCCGTGGCTCGAATCATGAGCCACGTGGCTCGACACGCGCACGTGTACAGGCCACACGGGATCCACGTGTCCTGTTTCACGTAGACACGACGTGGTGTCGTGTCAGTGTGTGTGTCTATGACTGTATATGTCTATGTATATATATTGTATACATTATATGAATAACGATTTCAGTTCTGAAGTTACATTGGTTAGTTGATTTGATCTTGATTGTATTTGTATCCATGACTGTATATGTCTATGTATAGATCCTTATATGTATATATATTTGTGTTGTTAGTTGGAATATATATATATATATATATATATATATATATATATATATATATATATATAATATATATAATATATATATATTATAATATATATATATATATTATAATATATATATTATATATATACATATATATATATATATATATATATATATATATATATAATATATAATATATATATATATTATAATATAACAAAAATATTTATATATATATATATATATATATATATTTATATATATATATATATATATATATATATATATATATATATATATATATATATATATAATATATATATGTATATATATATATATATAAAATATATATATATATATATATATATATATATATATATATATATATATATATATATATATATATATATATATATTTATATATATTTATATATATATATTATAATATATATATATATTATAATATAACAAAAATATATATATATATATATATAATATATATATATATATATATATATATATATTATATATATATATATATATATATATATATATATATATATATATATATATATATATAAAAATATATATATATATATATATATATATATATATATATATATATATTTTGTAGATAGTTGAGAGTATTGTGTTTTATTCTCAGTTTTAGCCCTATTGCAGTCTTCACTCAACACAACCCCCCTCCTTTTCCCTTCTTTACAAGCTTAGGTAGATATGTATGCATGCATATGTGTTTGTGTTTTTGTGTGTGTGTGTGTGTGTGTGTGTGTGTGTGTGTGTGTGTGTGTGTGTGTGTGTGTGTGTGTGTACATATATTGCCTTGAATAAATGAGTATATATATAAGTATATATAAATGTGTTTGCTATTGAGTGTAACCTAGGGAGTAATGAGTCAAGGATTGACCCAATGAGCCTAGATTGGCCGAGTTGACTAGCAAGTTGACCAAGTTGACAAAAGTCAACTTTGGATCAAACTTGATCCAAATCGACTCAAACGAGCTTAGAATAACTTGATAACTTGTGTTTGACCAAAAAATTAGTAAATGGACTAGTTGAGTTATAGTTGACCAGGTTTAACCAGAGTTGACCAGGTTTGACCAGAGTTGACCAAGGATTGACTTTGACCTAGAAGGACCTAGAATCATATAGAATTGTATTATAGACCTTTCTTATGATATTTTAGACCATGTTGTGACTTCTGGTTATTTTAAATAAGATTACATCACTCCAGTTCAGTTACACTTCCTCATCAGCAGCTTGGATTATCAGGCGAGTACATTTTCTTACAGTTTCATACTTGTTTGGACATATTCACTTGTTATAGACTAGTTTACTTGATGATGTCATGATGTTATCACGGATTAGTACTATATGGATCTCTTTATGCGATGTATCCCCTCGAATACATCGGGTATATTATGCTCATATACTTTATCATGTGCATCGTCTACTCCTTGTATTCGTATTTATTCATGTATACTCATGTGACATTCATGTACACTCATGATCATGTGAGCTTTTCATGTATAAACCAGTTGTTTCATATGGACTGATCCTCCATGTGAGATACTACTTTTCATGTATAATAACATAACTTGGACAGATCCTTGTGTACTGATTGGGGCAGGAGAGTATTTATTTGGTTATGAGACTTATACCCATCTCATGTACAACTCTAACCTAGATTTAAGTCATGTATAACCTAAGCCTGTTTACATAACCAAACATGTGCTCTAAATCACGTAATTAGTTCAGTTTTCTTATCTATATCATGTATATCTATTCTCACTATATCATGTTCTTCTTTTTACAGTCTCTCTACTATTTCTTTACAGCATTTCATGTATATTATTCTATAGCTTGTTCATATTTTTCTTTCATTTTATGAACTGTGTGAGAGATATGTATTCGTTCCTTTCCTGACTGGACCTGTTGAAAATATTACAGATGATGAGGATTGCTGCGATACTTGCTATGGAGCAGGCCTAGTTGACACAGATGACCTGGACCCTCAGGAGGATCCAGTAGTCACTGAGGACTTGCCATTAGCTTAGTCTAGACATATCTTTTATCTAGCTTTATGAGACATTTGAGATTGTATTGAGATATTATTTTGGTGTGGTTTATACCAAGGCTTATTATTCATATTTGTGACTCTCTGTTGAGATTATCTTATCTTCTATTCCATCTTAGATATTGTGATTGAGTTGTACCTTATATATCGTTCTTCTTTCGGAGCATATTCCATATTATGTTAGATGTTGTGACGTAGGACAGCGTTCTACCGCCGATACTGCGGCGTAGGCTGGATGTACCCACCTCTCGTGCCCTTACACTGGGTGCGGGTCGTGACACGTTTTTAGTGGTAGCCCATGCAGGTCAAAATTCGTATTTGTACGATATCATAGCAGCACAACAAATTAGTTGTACTACTACAAGCCTGCTATAGAGTATAGGAAGTAAGGTGTTAAAATGAGAGGATACTCAATCACTGTTAGAATTTCTTGAGAGATTCCTGGGACGACCCTTGAGAATCTTATTTTAACTTTGATTTGAAATCTTTTCCCTTGATTTGATTCACCCATACTCCTTGTTATTGAATTTGATTTTGATGGATTCATTGTTGAATTTTGAATCTTGATGTTAGTTGTTAACTTGAGTTTGTATTTAAATATCTATATATTTTTTTATTTATTTTTTATTTTTTTGGAATTTAGGGTATAACATGATAACATACTTGATAAGAACAGCGAGAAAGGTAAATGTCTGCCTTATTTTTGGAGTTTAGAATTTATCGCAGTCATATTGGTTAGCATGACAAGGACATAGAGCCTGATTTTAGATATACTATCCTAGTTATGGAATTTAGATTCTCTTACAGCCATACCGGTTGGCGTGGTAAGAATTCTAAATAACATGATTTTAGGGTGTATACCTTAGTTACGGACTCTATTGTTTATTGCAGCTATGCTTACTGGCATGGCGAAATTCTAGCAACATGATTTCAGGAAGATGTGTATGGTTATCAGATTATATCTTAAAATTGGTTCATACCTTTTGAACAGATGAGCAAGAATAGATTTTTCATTATTTCTTTTATTGTCGTTATTTCTTGTATTCCCATTTTTTCTTATCTTAGTTAACTATGTCCCAATTACATCAATCACCTATCCCGTAACAAATTCAGTCAGCTATACTTTGAAACTTTGAATCTCTATATCTCTTTACCTTGGAAAGGTCGAGAAAGTGACGTAAATCATTTAGCTCGTAAAGGACGTAATTTGTTATCTCATGATAACCTAGGTAGGAATATAATATGATGGACCGTGATATAGAATTTTGAGATAGAGATGTGGTAAAGATTGGGAATGAAATCAAGAGATCAATATTATCAATTGGAAACGATCACACATAGAAAAATATTTTGGATATAAATAATTCATAGATGTATTTCCTAACTGACGAGGATATTCGAGGTCGACATAGTTTGAGGACTTGGATAATTTTTGGTTATTGATTCTTGAGACGTTTTACTTTAAGACTATGATGTTAAATTTAGGAATTGAGTAATGGAGAAGAGATTTTAACTGTATGCGATGATGATACGAAATTGAATAAGATATTGCAAGAAAATGGTTAAGAACAGAAAGAACATAAGGATTTTTGAGTTATAGAAAATATAGAGATTTTTTAGAAAATTTTATATTTAAGGAGAATAATATTTGAAGGTGTACGTTGAAAGAAATATGAAGGTTGATTCTATAATGGAGAATAAGTTTTTTTAAGGCCTAGTAGTTTTAGATTGAATAAAACGAGGAGAGTGACTTGAACAAGTTCAAGGATTTCATAAAACTTGATTTAGAGATTTCGGGTCTAATTTAGGATAAGGTGAAAGAATTTGGATTTAAAGATGATTAAGTTGTTAGTATTGAGTACTAATAAATAAAAGGGTATGCTTCATGAGTAATATTTTGGAATTTAGGAATTGAGCCTATGATGATCATGACAAGGTCCAATCTTCATAACGCAAGGGTATAAATTCTTGGTGGTAGTCACATAAAGGTTGATTTTCATATTTGGACTTATAAGATAAAGATATGATTGGCAAATGATGATTAGATAAGCTTGATGGTATCAGTGATAGATGATTAACTTGACTTTCCTATGAAACCTTGTCTTTTGTTTTTCCTATCAAAATTAGGAAATTGACTTATTCCATATCTTTGAATTATCCTTTAAAGGTTTTCAATATCATTGAATCATAACTCCCTTGATCACGACCAATCGACTTTGGTCATCTTTTCTTATCGTATTAATATCCTGGGTCGTACTCAATTGAATTAAATTTAATTGTGACCTAGATCTCCATCCTTGGATGCTCGTGCTCAGACTTCGATGACCTTGTTCCCCATCTTGACCAAATCTTGATTTACCCATAGATTGATCAACTTAGATCGTGTCGAGACTAAATTTTTTTTTATATATATCGTGATTGGATTTCAAATGCTATTACCAATTGTGCTTTAACCTTCGATTTTGATCATCTTTGAAATAGTAACCCTATATAGTTAATTCTCAGTTGTTTTTGATAATTACCAGTTTTCATATAGGATGATAGACTGCCTTACAGCCCGATGATTTATTATTTTTCTTATCTTTTCTAGTATTGCACCCGTGACCAGAGTCTGTCCCCAGTGCACAGCTGCAGTTCCGGATGAGACCGAGATTGTACTTCCCCCTTCCATTGCTCAGGAGGTGTTAGCAGCCTCACCGGAGAGTTTTCCTCCATCTCATATCCTTCAAGAGAGGGTTGCAGCTCAGCCGGAGACTGAGGGTCTCTCTTTGCCTCCTGGAGTGGTACCCCATGCCATTCCTGATGGGACTCAGATTTATAGACTTCTTCAGGATGTTTGGGAGGTACAGAGACTTCAGGCTGAGCTTATGAGAGAGCAGAGTCTCATTATCCAACAGTTATGGAATTACATGCATTCGAGGGGAGAGCCTAGCCCCAAGAGGGTGAGGAGCAGTATATACCCAGAGCCTTAGGAGTACCCCGGCTTCCAGCCTAGACCAGCCTATCCAGTTCAGATTCCTATCCAGCAGGGGCCAGTTGAGCGAGTGCCTACCTGTGCCTTCTGTAAGAAGCCTAGGCACGTATGGAAGGACTGTAGGAAGAGACTAGGATTGTTCCTATTATGTGGGTCAGATGGACAGAGGATGCTACATTGTCCTACTGCACATGCCCCTAGTTGAGGCCTATCTCCTGGAGAGAGTTCCAGCTACCAGACCTAGTAGAGGTGAGTTCTTAACCTATACCTTATCCTGTCTTGATGATTACTGTACCCTACCATATTGTTTGTATGTTTTGATAGCTTATGACTACTTTTGATCTAGTATGACTATAATGGCTAGATGATGAGACCTCAGACTGATATTACCTGCCATAACCCTGTATGATATCTTTCCAACGGCATGATTTAGATAAGTTTTCTTAAGACTATGATTGTTGGGGGTTTGACCTAGAAGGAGTATGACCACTTTAATTTCGAGGACAAAATTACTTTAAGGAGGGTAGATTTGTCACACTCATTTTTCTAATTAAGGGTATTCTAGTTATTATGTGCTAATTTGATTTTTTTATTTTTTATTAATTAAATTGATTGGTGTGTGGCTTTGATTGGTGTTTGGTAGTAGAAGGTGGTATAATCTTAGTCAACCTTGATTAGAAGCCTAATAATGTAATGAGATTTATTATTGGCTTTTTAAATTTTAATTTAGAATTATTGTCTATTTTAAGAATCATTTAATTCATTTTTAAGTTATTTTTATATAAAGCTTTTAAGCCTTTTGTCAATGGGCCTTTAAAGCAACTTGGGGAGTGCTGGCCCATGACCAAGCCCTAAACCTAACCATAATACCCCCTTGGCCGGCCAAATACAGCATCCCCCCCTCTCTTTCATTGTGTTTAACTTGTAGCCGTCACAAGATCAAACCCTAGTTTTTTCCTTCTCTTCCAAAGGCCCCATTCCCTCGTTTCTCACCCAAATCCTTCCAAACGAAGTGCGTTGCGACCGTTGGGAGGAAAGGAACCTGCTGGAGACTTGCTAGCGAGGGATCGGAGGCGTTTGACAGGAGGGAATCGGCAATCGACGTGTTTGGAGGCTTGTTTCATTGAGTTTTAACACTCAATAGGTAAATCTCTATAAACACTTGTTAGTTCTATTTTTTCTTCGTAGATGCATCCATATAGGTACCCCAGACCTGTGCATGAAGTTTGGTAGGTTTGTGATTTTGTTTGATAGCCGTATCGAACACATGTCGATCCATTATAACACGTGTTCGACAAAATGCCACTTAGAACTGAAAATTGTTATTTTTGATTATGTTTTCACGAATTTCTTGCTGATATTATTTGTAATAACTTTCGTGAAGACGGATCTTGGTTCGACACGATTTCAGTATCTGAATCGGACACGAACACGCGTGCACGAGGCCCGTGCACGGCCCTGTGCATGCCCTGCTGTCTGTGCGTCATAACTCGACGCACAGGGTTTCACGTGAAATTTTATGGACGCGTGGGGGCAACCTTTGTCCACGTGCTCCTAAAATTTCATGACGTTTCGTGAAGCATGCGTGGAGAAATCCAACGCGTACGGTTCAGTCAATACCATGCACGTGGCTGAAAAGTGCCGCTGACATGTCCTTCATACGCGAACACGACGTGACGAGGACGCGTTCCAGGTGCACGAGCATGAAGCCCTATACCCAGGCTACCCATGGACTCAATCCTGAGACACAGCGTGGCTCGAATCGCGAGCCACGTGGCTCGACACGCGCCCACAGGCACGCACGCATGCACGCACACAGGCCACGCGGGATCCGCGTGTCCTGTGTCACGTAGACACGACGTGGTGTTGTGTCAGTGTATCTTAGACCTAGCCCGGGATCCTACCTAGCTATGTGCACGAGCACGACGCTTCTCGCGTTGTATGCGACGTCCAATCGGGCAAAATGCACATGCAATCGGGAGAAAAATATATATAACTAAACTAAGTTATTTCTCTCTTGCGAGAGGTAAACCTCTCTTAACCCGCGACCAGCAGGTATACGAGGACAATAAATGGGATGCCTTCGATTTGAATCAAATTCAAATAACAAAATCCTTGATTTAAATCATTGGCAAACACATAGCAATCAAATCTCCTCAGGATAACTAAAATCCTGATTTAATTAGGAGTTAAAAATCGAATTTAAGATTTAAGCTTTTTCAAACGAATACAAAAGAGCCTTCGAGCATTGCTGGGAAACCTATCTACCGAACCTGTGTCAACGCAACTGGGCGGCTAGGGGACTCCCCGACGTACCCTCCCCCGACACCCGCACCGTCGCAGAGCCGCCAGACCACTGCCAGAAATAGCGCCTACCTCTGGGTCGGTAAACAGAGCAATGCTCTGTTACAGCCGAAGCCGCAAAGTACCTAACTTCAACCCTTTTTTTCTTCCCCTACGATTGATGAAAACTCTATTTATAAATTTCTATGGAGAACCTAGTTTACCCAATACCAAATCCAGTAGATAGGATAGCCTGGTTTGACCTGTTAGTCCTGTGAAAATTCCCAAAAGTTTGGGAAAAACTAAGGGCATAAAGATAGATTCCTGAAACCAAATACCTCTATTTGACGTCACTCTGCAGTCAATACATCACGAGTTCACAAATTTTGTTTGAACAATCTTTTAGACGACATAAACACCTTCAAAAATCTTTTCACAGTTTGTATTTTCGTTGAATATAAGTCAAGAAATTTGCTTCCCAAACTCGGAAAAAAAACTGTTTGAAATTTTTAAAAAAATTCCCGATACGGCGTACGCCCCGATAAACCGGGCGATGTGGTCGCAAACTATATGCATTGAAAGGCGCGTATTGGTGTTGCTGACATGTGGGAACTGACAGAACTCGATTTTGTTGCGCGTGCGCGACGAAATCAATGCGTATCCGTCAAGATACCCCCCGTATCGACCTTTTGCAAACTAGCCCATAACTTCGTGTACTTCGTCGGAACGACACGAAACTTGCGCCATCAGGACCGAATCATTTTTCTGGTCCTATATACCAAGTTTGGTCCAATTCTGAGAAGGTCGATCAGAACGCTTATTTGGCGGGCCCGCGACCCACTCCAACGGGCGAAATTGTGTACGGTGTACAAGCATGAAAAAATTTCAGCAATGAAGCCCCATGCGCCCAAAGCCAGTGAAGCTCTATGCGCCCAGCCAGTGAAACTCTATGCCCCCAAGCCAGTGAAGCTCCATGCGCCCAGTCAGTGAAGCTCCATGCGCCCAGCCAGTGAAGCTCCATGCGCCCAAGACTAGCTCCCCAAAAGGAGGGCGCATAGCCTGAGACATAGCTATGTGCCCAAGCCTGACTCAGTCAAAGCCATGATCAAAATGTGCACCGAAGCGCATGGCCACGTCAGTCTCCACGAAAAGTCGTGCACCGAAGCATGCGGCCACGTCAACACCACGACCAACCCACGATCTCGCAGCCTGTATGCGCCTACATCCTATGCGCCCAAAGCGGGACTATGCACCCACATAAAAACCAGCATGTTTTTTCATGTGGGCGCATAACATCATTCCAGCTCAAGAACGACTATAAAAGGGGGGCCCTATCCCTCTTCAAAACACAGAACGGAGAGCATTTTCAAGAGCCAAATTGCTGCACTTCTTGCCAGCGAGCCGAGAGTTAGCAATTTTCTTAGGTTTTTTCCCACTTTTGTAATTGGAGTGTCAACGGAGTAAAGAAGCAACTATCGCTCGATCTTCATCGTCCCATTCCCCAGAATTCTTTTTTGTACTCGGGGATCCTCAGCGCAGGATCTCTCAGACGTACTCGATTTGTGGTGCCTTACGCCAATAAAGAAAAGACAGCATTTTCTTCTTCTCTTTTATGTGTGTCCACAAAAATGGCAACTCTGTTGGGGACTACCTTTTCCTCTAACGAGAAGATGGTAATGCAATTCGATACCGACAAAGTGGGGAGCACTCAGAAGATGCTGATCGTAAAGTTCGATCAGCAGGCGTTCGAAGAGATGCTCTCGAGGAATGGCTCTACTCCCTCAAAATCAGTGAAGCCAAACAAGTCTCGCAAGACTTGGCTTCCGAAGGCTCGCTGTGCATATCCTGCTAGTGTCATAGCAGATATGCAACTGGAGGACTCTGTCATATGGGCGCATGACTCTGCCACAAAATTTCCCCAAATGGAGAAGGCTCACACCGTTTCGGGCTCTACTAGCCCAGTGACTTATTTCCTGTACAACCAACAACAGGGTGTTCAACACCCGAGACTTGGAAAGGAAAATACTACGATGCCAAGAATCGGGGTGTGCGACAGTCTGGCCAAACCCGGCGAGGCTCACGAACGAAGGAGGCGAAACTGGAAGAAAACAGCACTGCTTCACCAAGCATGCGCCCAGAGCCATGCGCCCAAGGGAGTGTTTAGGCACATAACCCCAACCAGAATACTTCTGTCTTCAGCAGGCTGGACAACCAGGGTCATGCGTCCAGGCTCACTGGATCCATAGTATGCGCCCACATCAAGGAGGCTCAGACATGCCGTCAAGGAGCATACGCCCAAGGCCAGTCTCCAAGGCCTATGCGCCTACAACAAAAAATAGGCTCCAACGCGTATAGCACGGGGCTGTCTTCAAGGACATCACAGAACTTAAGTGTGGGGGTTGCCCATACACGTGAACTAAGTCTCGATGCGCCTACTATCCTTACGAACCCGTATGCAAAGCTCGGCGATGCATGCAACATGGGTTGTAAGGCAAAACTCCCTTCCGCTGACTTGCGCGACATGATAAATCATAAGTGTAAAGTGAGGGAGGATATAACAATTCATAGTGCAAATTCGTGCACCAGTATTGTTATCAACTATTGTTGCTCCAGAGCAACAAGAGTGCCTCAGAGAAAGTCCGTGTTTTGACGACTGCACTTCTCTGACGATGAGAAGCCATTGTGTGTTTCATCTAACATGGCTTCATAGGGTCTCCCTTACGGAAGCCCCAATCAAAGATAGTGGACCACCAACCCAACTTTCTCTCTCAGTTCTGCGAGAATAAGAAGAAGTCTACCAACAGATGGCCAACAGGCTGTCACATCTGAAGGAGTTTATATGGGTACTCGGTCAAAGGCAAGGTTTCGTACAGACGACGAAGAATCCCAAGCTGGGGGTAGTATTTCCTCAGAATCTGAAGCGGATGACCCTCTCAGTGGGGGTAGCCTTCCAGAGGACGACGATCCCTCTGAATCTAATGGCGACTATCTACCTCCTCTACCTGAAGATGAAGGACTTGTCCACTCGGAGACAGACAGTATCAGCACCAGTTGTATTGTTTCCTCTGTTCTTCCTCGTATGTTATCTACATACATGGAGGACGAAGAAAGACCTGAAGAAGCTAGTGATCAGACCAGCAAACAGCTAGAGGGTCTTGAAACAGCATTCGCCAAGATCACCGATATGCTTACCAGTATCATGGCGGTTCAAGCTGCTGGGGCTGTTCCTCCACCTCAACAAAATGTCTCGGCCCATGCTAGTCCGGCTCACAGTAACAACCCTCCTTTACTGCAAAAGGAGTATCATTCCGTTGTGCCTCCTCTAAATCTTGCAAATGCTGGGGGTGGTCCTTCGCCAACAATGTCTGACAACCGTTCAGTAGCCGTTTCTCAACACCTGCTCAATCAACATGATACAATTGATTCCCTAGTTGCTCGTCTCGACACCATCTTACACAAAGACGAGCTTCAGAAGATGGGGATATCTCAACCGTATCCCCCTGAGTGGAAGAACGCTACTTTCCCTCTTAACTACAAGCCGCTGACGCTAAACTCATTTAACGGGTTGACTTCTCCTCGTCAGCACATGACATACTTCAACACGCAGACTCTGCACTTGCTTAGAGACGATCCATTCTTGTCGAAGCTGTATATTAGCACCATGCAGGGGATAGCTTTCGAATGGTTCTACAGTCTGTCTGACGGATATATCAATTTATTCAAAGACTTGGAGAGGTTGTTCCTCAATAGGTTTTACAAGAGCGGCATGCATGTTAGTATGTCCACCCTCATTGAGACCAAGCAAAGGATGATCGAGTCAGTCATCGCCTTCATCGAACGCTTCAGGCGGCTAGCACTGAAGATGCCCTTCGGTATACCAGATTCAGAACTTATGGATACTTGTCAACATAACCTCCTTCCTACAATAAAGTTTTGTCTAGGTATACATAAGTATGTTACATGGCCCGCTTTCATTGGGGCCGCTGATGCTGCTAAAAATGACGTTCCTAACTTAGAACTACTGGGGTTGAAAACACCCAAACCCGAAGATAAGGGCAAGCATACTCAAACTATCCCTGTTCGTGGGGGTCAAGGGAAAGAAGTCCTGAAGGTCGACACATCCAAAGGAGCTTCCAATTCTCAAGGTGCCTTTGACAAGTCTAAGGAGACCTTCTCCTTTGACGAGGACGATGTCATTACCATCTTTCACACATTGACAAAAGGTAACAAGCTGACATTGCCTCCACCATGACGTCCTGCAGAGGCGAACCAGTTCAACGATCCCAAGTACTGTCTCTATCATCAGTACGTGCATCATTCCACCAAGGACTGCATCATCCTGAAAAAGAAGATACAACAGCTTATCGACAGTCAAGTGATCAACCTCGAAGCTGAAGACAAGGTCGTATCCTCTAACATGATCTCTCTTCAGTTTGGTGACTTTCCTCCCACAGAAGTCCCAGACGGCGTGGTCCCGATTCCCAAGGCAATAATGGAAGTCGTCAACCTACCGCCAGCTCGCAATGTAAACTTGGTCCCACTCACGACTAAACGTGGTGAGATCATGTTGGTCCATCCGGACTTTGTGCAAGAAGTGACGCAGGGGGTAGTACCTTCCAATGCAAAAAGGGGCAAGAAGTACAAGTCATGCCATATGATATCCTCTCTCATCTACGAGGTCCTATCTGGCGAGACGCATTCGGGGAAGACTTATCTTCGGACGTACGATCCTGCACAAGAAGAAGCAATTCCTCATCAAGATCCTGCTGCCCCCACAAGCTCAGAAGCCGGCCCGTCTAAGCCTCAAACTACGGACAAATCCAAGCAGAAGGAGACGTGGTTTGACAAGTCTCTGAAGGCGCCAGCTCCCGAAGGCATGGATCGGCCCTACAACTTTGACATACTGGCTCAGCTAGCCAATACACCTGCCAGGTTTTCTCTGTTCGATCTATTGCGACTCTTCAAAGAAACGTGAAAGGCTTTAAGTGAGGCATTACTACATGCCGACTCTTACCTCGCTGAAGTCAAAGCCTCCGGTGAAGACCTTGTCTCCTGTCCCCACTGCCACAGTAATATGGAAGTGGTGCCCAATATCACCTTCTCATAGGAGGATATGCTACTCAAAAATAATCATTATGATAGACCCCTGTACTATACAGGGTATATCGGGGCGATCAAGGTGGACCGTTTATACATCGATCCAGGATCCTTCCTCAGCATCATTCCTAGAAGTCTGCTTCAAATTCTGGGAATCCCTCTGTACAAGCTATCTGCAACCAACACAACTATCATAGCTTTTAATGCTGGTCGAAGCCATCCGCTGGACAAGATCCATCTCAAATGCCAGATCGGTAATCTCCGAATAGAGGTTTCCTACTATATGATCGATGCTAATGTATCCTACAACATCTTGTTGGGACGTCCATGGATATACGAGAATATGATCGTTCCTTCCATACTTTACCAGTACTTTAAATACGTCAACAGCGATGGTATCGTGAAGACGGAGTTTGTCGATGTCGATCCTTTTAAGGGCATCGAAGCTTACTATGGAGATTCGATACTTTACCAATCCCAGCCCCCCAAGGATGACGGCAACGAAGCTGACAATAAAGCTAAAGCAAGTCCATCCTCCAATGATGGTCTCCTGATTATCCGAGTCAAAGGACGTATTACTCCAAAAAGTACTCTGAAGCCTCTCACAATCTGGGTGAAAAAGAAGAACCCTGACAAGGTCAAACCATTGACCATTACTCTCAACAAGACACCCCGGGAGGAACCTACTGATGCCCGTCCTCCCAATCATGAAGAATTATCCTACGTGGTGAACTCGGCCAAGACTGTGGCTCCTCTTCCAGATGATGACCCTCTCAATGAGTATATCAATACTCATAATAATGTACCTTCAGCGGATGATGTTATCCCTGAAGAAGAACTTGCGTATTTTCTTAGTAAAGGTTTATCTTTGAATTACTCTGATGTCTATCAATCTGTAAAATACTAAATAGATACGATATACGTTCTAGAGAACGGCATAGGACTACACCTCTGCATGCCGGTCACGACACCTCACCTGTGAGAAAAAGTTTACCCTGAAGATATCCTCTACTTCATCGTTCCACCCAGAAAGAAGGATGAAGAACTAATCATCTTCGGTCGTATAATTGGCGAGAGAAAGTTCGTTCCAGACTCTACTTCTCCCAAACACAACACAGAAGCTGACTATGACTCTGTGAAAATACAACTTTTTCGGTATAGTTGGCAGGTCAAGAATATCATCCAGAACATGGGATATGACATCAAAAGCGACTAGGGGTGAATTACGGTCGAGGACGACAGTTGCCAATACGATACTTTGCTCCTCCCGGCAAACCCGAGAACTACTATCAACGAAGCGGTATCGGTTTAGGTTATGTCACTCCTCCAACAACTCCCGAAAGATCAGAAGATGAAGTAGATCGTTGTTCTCATTCTTCTGATTCCTCCCTCTGGGACTCAGACTCCAGCATTGGCGACATGTTCAAGACAACTCTGTCCGTCAACGTGGTTTCCATTGACCAAATTGTGGACAACGTCCAATCGATCGAGCTGGAACAATAGGCTCAAAAGATGGACACTAGATGGGAGCTGTGCTTCGAACAACGTGAACTAACCTACCGAAGACGAAGTCATCCAAGTCAATCTAGGAGATGAAGCATCTTGCAAACCAATCTTCATCAGAAAAAGTCTATCTGGCGATGAACGCTAATCTCTTATACAGCTTATAAGAGAATACATCGACGTCTTTGCATGGAGATATAAAGACGTGCCAGGCTCGGACCCTACAGTCGCCATGCACCGCCTGAATATTTCGTCTACAGCTAAGCCAGTGAAGCAGCAACAACGACGATTCCGACCAGACGTCATGGAAGCCATCGAGAATGAAGTCAAGAAGCTCATTGCCAATGGATTTATTTGCGAGGAACAACACCCAGACTGTGTTGCCAACATCGTTCCAGTCATGAAAAAGAACGGTAAAGTTTGAGTCTGTATCGATTACCGTGATTTAAACTCTATATGTCCAAAGGACGAGTTCCTTTTACCGATCATCGACGTAATGATCGATAATACTTGCGGCTTCGAGCGGATGTCCTTCATGGATGGGTTCTCAGGCTACAACCAGATCAAGATGTTCCCCGACAACGAGAAGCACACATCTTTTCGAAGACCGTTGGGGGTATACTGCTATACGGTGATGCCTTTCGGATTGAAGAATGTAGGGGCGACATACCAGCGAGCCATGAACACAATTTTTTATGATTACTTGCACAAAACTGTAGAGTGCTACGTAGACGATATCACAGTCAAAAGTCATCTCAAGGGCAACCACCTTCAAGACTTGAGAACGGTGTTCGAACTAATACGTGTACACCAACTCAAGATGAATCCAACCAAGTCTTTTTTGGGAGTCTCCAGCGGCAAGTTCCTTGGTTTTGTCATCACTTCAAAGGATATACATCTTGACCCGAAGAAAGTGAAGGCTATCCTTGACATGCATCCTCCAAGAAACCTCAAAGAGCTACGCGGACTACAAGGAAGGCTAGCCTACATCAGACAATTTATTTCAAACCTCTCTGGAAGGTGTCAACCATTCACTTAGCTCATGAAGAAAGGCGTATCTTTCGTCTGGACTGAACAATATCAATGCACATTCGACGACATCAAGGCGTATCTTACAAGCCCTCCAGTATTGGTAGCTCCAATAATGGGGAAGCCCTTCTTACTATATGTCCGCACTATGGACCATTCTCTTGGTGCCCTATTAGCTCAGAAAAATAAAAGCAGCCATGAACAGGCAATCTACTACCTCAGCCGCACAATGGTGGGTGCCGAGCACAGATTAAGAGAAAGAATTTAAATTCACTCATATTTAAGTGATTAGGAGGTCGCGATAGTAAATATAGGGTCGAGGAAAAGAATGAGCAGTTTAGGACGAAGGTATAGCAACTTTGAGTGGTAATGGTCCTAATCGATAGGAAGGCTAGAGGAAGTTCTAGTATAACACCTTCGTTCTTCTAAAATAGGTGAAGGCGAAAGCAATATAGAGTTCGAAGGAGACGTTATCGAATACGAATACGTGGTTCAAAGAAGACCGAATAATTCAAAAGAATTTTCAAGGCAGTCGTGGATGGGATTCTAGGGCCAAGTTTAATTATGTCTCCATCCGCGTAGAACGATAGATAAAAGCGAACCAAAGTGCACTAGGTTGATCAGACCATCATGCACCGGTTCTGAGTAGACAATACGTTAGTGGATGCCTCCAATAACATATGTCATGAACAAGCTTGACAAAGAATTGAGCTTGCAAAAACTAGGCTACATTAGCATCATTAGTTTAGATAGTAAAAATATAGGCATGTGAGATTAAGATTGAAATAAAGTAGAATTAGTTCAATTCCTTAAGTCTTTAAGTCATATCCAGTGTTGGTCTCCAAACAGTCGTCCTACAGTCTTCTTGTCCAAGTCCTTGGTTGACTAAATGGGTTAGGGTCCTCTAAATTCTAGAATCTAAGTAAACTTGTGAATATAGGTTACAAGGCATTCTACCCAACTTAAAAGAATTAAACTAATGGTATTTTGGGACAAAAGAAACATGTCTAACTAGTAGGGATCACCTGTCTAACCTCTAGCAAGCACGAAGGGAAGATAGGAATTATGATAGAAGGAATCAAGCAAGATGCAATCGATGAGTCGAACGGTAGTTCGAATATGGAATCGAGGAAAGAGGTCAAGTATGTGGATGAGATCCTAGACTTCTAATCCTATTCGCAGGCTTGCTTGGTACGGTAAAGTAACCAAATAATTTATCTTGACCTGCATGGGCCACCACAAAAACATGTAACGCCCCAGTCCCAAAATACGTAGGACTAGGAACGTAGACATGCCAGCTGTATTCATACGAAGTACATAGGCCTCATATGGATACATAAGCTATAAAATGCAGTAAACCACAACTAATTAATCTCATCCGCAAAATGTAAGAATAAAAGATATCATATAATCAACTATGAAATAGTCATTTGATACATGTAGTTGGGCGGAGACAAATCTACTACCAACTATGAAAAGAAATACATGACATACAAAAGAATGATTTTGGCGAGCGAAGCGAAGACGATCCAAGTGCAATCATCCTCGAAGAAATAGTGATGATCACGGCTAGAGGTAGAACACCTGCGAAAGACAAGAGCACACACCTGACGAGATAACCAGGTCCTCAAAGGGACGTAACAAGACACACAATATTATGCCATATAAACTGAATAAATATTGTTCAAATAAATAAGTCAATTGAATTATAACATGGTCCAATACGCACCTATTGAACTAGCGTACCATCCCCCCAACCAAACAAGGACAGGAGATGGTAAACTAATTTACGATGACATATCTTTCCATGCTATTAATCCAATATGGTATCCGGGCCCCAACAAGGTTCAATACCTTCTCATCGGAGTAGTAAGCCACACCTACAACCAAACAAGGACACGGGATGACGAACTAATCCGCGACAAGTTATTGTTCCAAGCCACGGTCAGATACAAGTACCCAAACCAAGAGTACTCATACCTAACGGATAAGGGCGCCTAACCAAATCTAAGTGAATACAGTTTTAAGAACAGTTCATGGTCGCATGACTACCGGGTCAAGTCAAGAAAATATCAATACAGTACATCAGTAGCGAGTCACAATACCATATACCATTCCTCAGTATCGAACGAGTCTATAGCATATAGTCTACCTATCGTTCCTCAGTAGCGAGCGAGTCTACGATAGATAGGGTGGTAGTCAACTTCCAATCATGTTCTCCCTGCCCAATGCCAGCTCATAACTGCTAAGTCTTCTAGTATGCAACTCTATTAGCAGTTATTTTCTAACGCACGGCTTATACGTACTGGTGGCCAGCCAATCACGCATGTCCGAATCTTGTATATGACTCACAACAACGTGGTATAAATGTGTCAAGGCCTATGAATGCAACACACGAGGTGGTCCCTTAAATCTAGGTTTAATGTGTAATAAAAATAATACATAACAGGAAGTATAACTGAACAGTAAGTTCTAACAAGTTATGTTATGTATCACAGTTTATTTTGCATAAAGAAAATAATGAATAATGCATGAAATATGAGCTAAACAAATAAACAGCAAATTGCAAGGTATCTTGCCTGGTAGGACGCTTGGTGTGTTGCGATGATCAAGTGGCACGAACTGCGATTTCGGTGCAACAACTACACAAGGTGACCTCTAATAGTGGCACGGACAGTTCCATTAGGTCCGGGATGGTTAGAATAGTTAAGGTCGACATAGGGTAGTCTAGAATTGGTGAGGGAATAGGGGTAATGGAATTTAGTCATGGACAAGGATTTATAACCGAAAAAATTTGAGGAGATAATAATAACACATATACTATTTAAAAAAATATTTGCAATGCTTCAAAATATATTCTATTAGTTAAAATAATTTTTGGAAAATACTTGAAAATCATAAATCGTTTTGCGGCCGAAATAATCCTAAATTTATCAAAATATGATTTTTATAGGAAGCTATATTTTAATTAGATAAAAATATCACAATTATGGTTTATAAAGAAATTTTGAAAATAGACGTGAGGCTAAGTGCAAACTATATATAATTTTTTTTGCTACAAAATACCTTGTAGAAAATATACCTTTATTTACTAAAAACAATATAAATAATAATAATGAAAATAACTAAATGCTAATAAAGTATTGTTATTATTTTTAAAATACTAATAAAGTTTTACAATTTAATCCACCCAAATATATACTCACCAAAAATGCTTATATACTAACACATATACATACATATATAATATTTTAATAATAATAGGCCTTATAAAAGTATCATATACATATTACATTATTTACTAATGATAAGAATACTAATAATAGAAAAGAAAAGAAAAAGTAAAATAAAAACAATACTCACAACAGCAGTACTGTTACTCTCTTCTCTGGTTTATTAGAAGGAACGAAAGGGAGAGAGAGAGAGAGGGAAGGAGGGGAGGAGGGAGAGAGAGGAGTCGGAAGAGGGTTTACTAGAGGAAGGGCTCGACAGCGCGTGGAGTTCGTCGGCGGCACGGAGGGCGGCACGACGGAGATGGAGGCGGAGCTCGCACGCGGAGGAGGTGTAGGACCGGAGGAAGAAAGTCGGAGGGGCGCGGAAAGATGGATGGAGGTTGGGAGCTGCGCCTGTGGCGCGCAGGCGGGGTTGGCCGCGGATCTCGTCGACGATGGCGAAACAAGAGGGGAAAACGGTGGAGGAGGATTCGTCGGTCGACTGTGGCGGAGGAGCTCTGCTCACCGGAGGGGACGCGATCGGCGATCAGCGATCGACGCCGATGGCTGGGTCGGAGGGAGAGCTGGTAGGAAGGAGAGGCGGAGGAGTGGGTTACCAGCAACCAGTGGCATGCGCGCGGTCACGGGGGTCCGGGTACTACGGGTGGCGTTTGGGGATAGGCTGGGTCGTTGGCCGTGTTCCAACCATCGCGTCGAGCGGCGGTCACGGGGGTCGAGATACGGGTCTGGAGAAATCGGTCAGGTGAGTGGTTTATTCTTCTTTTCTTGGTGGTGGTGGTGGTGGGTTCTGGTATTGTGGTGGTGGCGCTCGACCAAGGTGGCCGGAGTTTGGGTGTGCTGTGGTGGCGCCGGGTGTTCCAGGGGTGGAGGCCAAGGCGACGATGGCCACAGGGTGGCAGAACTTTTGTCGTGGGCGGAGGAACGGTGGTGATGCTGTGTTTGGGTCAGAGATGGGCCGTCGAGGGGGGAGGAAACTGTGGCTAGGTGGTTTTGTGTAGGTGGTACGGGTGGCTGAACGGGACTACGGCCGGAGGTCAGGGGATCGGGCTTGTGGGGGTGGTGATGACAGTAGGGTCGATGGCTGTTATGGTGTTTGTGGCCACGGCGGTGCGGGGGAGATGATCGATCTGGTGGCGCCTAGAGTCAGGGATGTATGGGTATGGTATCGGGTTGTATCCGACACGGGAAGGGGACGATGAGATGTGTTCGGTATGTCGGACACGATGACAATAACATGTAAATGTAATATAAATTTTAGTGGATGGGAAGGTGGGCACGGACATGATACACAAGCTTGGATGGTAGAAATTTTTATGGATGTGTACCTCTCCTTATATAGGAGGTGGAAATTCCCAGTTGGATGATGATTAGGATTTAAATCCCCTTTTTGATAAATCGCATATTAATTAAAATAGATTAAGTCAATCAAAATCCAATCTCATTCTAGTTTAAATCCAATTGATAAATCTTCATCCTTAAATTAACTATTTAAATCAAACCAATAATTCTAACCACAATTTAAAGTATAATAATTAAACTAAAATATCTTTTTATAATTAATTAAAAATAATTTCAAAAATAAATAAATATTCTTAAATATCTTTTTGAATAATAAAATATTAATATTAATAAATTTGAAAATTCAAATTAAATTTTAATAGGAACTACTTAAAAATACCTTTTAAATAATTTAAAATAATTAATAAATAATTTCAAAAATTAATTTATACATAAATTACATCTCACATATTTGCATGAGAAGAAGGTATTTTTATGAAACATAGTTTCCAAAATTGCCAATAAAATAAACTCGCTTTTTTATAATAATAAAATTAAATAATGTTTTTGAAATCTCGATGCGACGTTTTTCACAACCTTAAGTAAATGAAAGTAATTACTATATATTATTTTGAAACTATAAAATAGAAAAAATGTTTTTCTAAAAATATGTACGCTCGCACATATTCGCACTCGTCGAGCAATTACGAAAAATAAAATTTCGCGTGCGACGTACAATACAACTACGCAACGTACAATAGAAAATAAATAAATAAAAATCAGTACCAAATTTATAATAAAAAATAGTAGAAATTTAGGGATTTTACATATATATACATGCCTATATATTAGTACACACACACAACACGTGTGTGTGTGTGTGTGCACATACACTCTCATGATGCCCATACTATATCCACACGCACACACAATGTAATTTATCGAACACTTGGTATGCACCACACTAGTATCGTACCAAACCTACGATACTCTCGTAATATGCCCAAGATACTCAACCAAACCTTGTCCGAACATAACCAAAACACATAAGCATGTCTAAAATGATAATTAGAGTCTAGTTGGAGTAGTGTCTAGCTAGTGTAATGTGTCATGTGGAATATGGCATGTGTGTCACAAGTTTCGGAGGAGGAAACCCCCAAATCGACTCAGTGTCCTACAATATCATGACACAACCTACTCGTATCTATTTGTGGACACGTATCAAACCACACACAACAAAAATAAATCCAAATAGACCTATCAATCCATATGGCAAACTCTTGGTACACCATTCTCGATTTTTTCCTAAAATGGCACAAAAAGTCCCTATAACTTTTACATAAAGGGTCATTAGAGCCTAGTTCTTCCTCCTATAGCTACCCCTAGTCCATGGATGGGTTCCTAATGGTCAAAATGAACTAGAGTCTAGAAATAGGGAGAAATTGGATGTATACCTATTGGAAGATGGATTCCCAATGTAAAGCCCGGTGGATATAGTTTGGACACAAGCTTCTAGCTGATAGCCTCCTCAACTAGTGCTCCTAGCCACCAAGCTCATATACTCCTCCAAGGAATGGAAATGAAACGGATTTGGAAGGATTTGAGGGGAATTTGGATGAAGAAGGGATTAATTTGAGGAAGAACACCTAAAGGAAAATTAATGGCTCAAATGAAGAAAGAGAGAAAAGCTCTCCTTATAATAACTAGGGCCGGCCATGCACTCCCCCTCTATGCCAACTTACAATGTCCCATTTGCCCCTCCAAGTTGTCATGAAGGTTACTTTAGTTAATGGAAGTTTCTAACCCTAATTTGGTAATTAATCTAATCTCTAATGGATAAGGGAAAATGGCTCAAATGAGTCTAAATAAAGATAGCATAATTTGTTGGTCCAAGTGTCATGACAAGTCTAAATAGGATCGCTAACCAAGGGTTCGATAAATAGGCTAGTCCAGTAACACAATATAACAATCACTTATAATATATTTTAATTAGCTATCACACAACCGACATAATATATATATATATATATATATATATATATATATATATATATATATATATATATAGATATATATATATATATATTATATATATATATATATATATATATATATATTTTATATATACATAATATATATATATATATATATATATATATATATATATATATATATATATATATATATATATATATATATATATATATATATATATATATATATATATATATTTATATTATATATATATATATATATATATATATATATATATATATATATATATATATATCCAAAAATATATATATATTTATATATGTATATATATATACATATATAAATATATATATATTTTTGTATATATATATATAATATATATATATATATATATATATATATATATATATATATATATATATATATATATATATATATATATATATATATATATATATATTTATATATCCAAGGGAACGGGAAAATATATATATATATATATATATATATATATATATATATATATATATATATATATATATATATATATATATATATATATATATATATATATATATATATATATAATATATATATATATATATATATATATATATATAATATATATATATATATATATATATATATATATATATATATATATATATATATATATAATATATATATATATATATATATAATATATATATATATATATATATATATATATATATATATATATATATATATCCAGGGGAACGGGAATATATATATATATATATAGTATATATATATATATATATATTATATATATATATATATATATATATATATATATATATATATATATATATATATATGTATATATATATATATATATATATATATATTTATATATCCAAGGGAACGGGAAAATATATATATATATATATATATATATATATATATATATATATATATATATATATATATATATATATATATATATATTATATATATAATATATATATATATATATATATATATATATATATATATACATAAAATATATATATATATATATATATATATATATATATATATATATATATATATATATATATATATTTATATACATAATATATATATATATATATATATATATATATATATATATATATATATATATATATATAAAATATATATATATACATAAATATTATCATCACTAATACAATTATCAAAATTTATTGAAATGACACTCTCTCACAAAATTAGGTAGTTACAACCAGCACAGGTACAAGTAGTCGAGTCAGGAACATGGTCAATCAGCCAGTCACATAAAATCCTCTGTCTACCTCGTGGCATAGGTATCAGATCAGGTACACGGTCAGGATCTCTACTATAATAGCATCTCAAGTGCACATGAGAGCCTACGATTTTAATCATCAAGTCTGTCTACCAACCATATCAACCTATCAATAGTCCTCCCATATATAATGGAATAAATATCATGTCAGGAAATACGATCACTAGGTACTAAGCTAATCACTATGAACAATGCTAGGCCCTCTGGATCACAAGAATTCACTGAATTAATGATCACATGCTAACAATAAATAAATATCTCCACTACCGGGATATAACAATGATACCAGATTTTGGGTGCTTGGAAAGTCGAGTAAAAATCATATATTGATATCCTCGATATTTTCTTCGTTCCGCAAAACATTCTCACAAATATCAACATCCAAGAATCCACAAGAGTCTGCCAATTCATTATTCCAGGTCAATTCTCTAATAATACTCAATCCTCAAATATATCCAAAGATCATAATTCTGATACATAGGACAACTGTCAGCCCTATCTGACTAAACTAGGCTAACTCCTAGAAAAAATGGTCGGAGGACAAGAGTCTATTAATTAATGCTGCCAGAAAATGGCAAGGATTGCATGAACCACTCTAAAGCAGATCCACGACCCTTAAACCAAACAATGATCGTGGTCGCATATCATCTTCCGAGCAGAATCGTGCTTCTTCGCCATCCGACGGACAAGACAGGTCAAGTAGCTAGGCGACTAATCTGATCATGAGTCTACCTATCAGGTATTGGGATCAGGTATACTATACAAAAATAAATCTGCATGAGTTTGGTTCAGTAAACCAAAGGAGCGTCACTGCCCAAATCTTTGAACAAAATCCTCGACTGAGAATCTGAAAAATTCGGCAGAGCCTCCTTTGTATTTCTTGAATCGGAGCTCCCTGCGAGATGGGGCTATATCCACTTGGCACAATCCGCCGTAGAATCCATAATCGAGAATACTAAGTCTCGGCCTCCAGTAGCACTACGATGCATACTGGACACCAAATCATGGCCGAGAACACTAAGTCTCGGCCTCCAGCGCACTATGATGCGTACTGGGTGCCAAATCAACACGTACAACAAGAATCGTCATGAATGGAACATCATAGCATAGGACCATCATTCTAACCAAAACACAACCATAGTCGCAGGAATAGTTAGCCAAAGTTGTTACCCGATTGTGAGTCGGATAGGGGGCATACGGGATAATCCATACATGTGAGTTATGCTCGTATCCTTGGAGGTGTGGATGACCCGTCCGAGTTGTCTGATATGGCATGACTCGATATCAAACTAAACTATCTTAAGTTATAATCATGGCATTCTACTACTATGCTATACTACTTACAGTTATACATTTACAATTACAATTATAAATTAATTAAATGCAATAAAATCTAGTGGGAGGACAAGATTTGTCGATGGACAAGGGATACTTGCCTAGAGGGCTCGGATAGGTAAACAAGTCTTCGGTGTCCTAGCTCAAAGGTACCATGTCCATTGGGGTCCTCGAAACACACAAGAAACAATCATTAGAATCAAATAATAAAATAATGACAAAAATTACGGAGGATAGCAAAAGGCTATACCGTCAAGGTCCCGCAAGCAATGTAGGGATCTGCCACAAAAACCGAGATATGCGGAACGATACGGACATGCAAACTAAGATGTACACATAAATCGAGATGCGTACAAGATTCAAAATGACACGAATATCGAGATAAACAGCAAACAAAACATGCACGTAAATCGAGATATACATAAAGGTTGAGGCATCATGAATATCCGGATGGCACACGAATTAATACAATACGCAAACTGAAGCGTATATGCAAATCGATATAGCACCAGATACAATATAGCACACAAATCAATACGGCACATAAGTCGATGTGTGTATGCAAATTGATACAATACGAATCATGAGGTAGGCCCAAAGGTCGAGACACAGAAATTAAGACAACGCACAAACCAAGATAATACGGTGCCCGAGGCAACGTGGTACTCGAGGCGACCCGCTCTCCAAGGAAGCACGTGGATCAGGGTAGCATAAAAAATAAAGAGACAGGTACACCGAGATGCACACATTCTGAGGGGCTCAAACCCAAGGTAGCACACATACCGAGGGTTCGTTGCTCGAGGCAAAACGTAACCCTAGGTGCGTGGCCCGAGAATAGCATTGTGCATAAAGGTATAATATTCGAAAAGCATGCGGGCCGAGGTGGCTCACTGCTCGAGCAGCGCGGGGCCCAAGGACGTCCCATCGCTCAAGGCAAGCGCTGCCCTCGAGGCATAACAGCCGAAGAGAAAGAGATGATGGCGGAGGAGCCATCGTCGGGGAAGCTCAGTCAGGTCGACTCGAGCTCCCGGTGGTAGAGGGAGGACAGAGAGAGAGAGGGAAACCGAAGGAGATGGCGGCTGAAAGTGGTGCTGGTGGCGATGGCAGTCACGATGGTGGAGATGGCCAATGGTGGTCGTACTAGAGAGATGGAGGCGGTAGTTGAAAGGGGTGGTGTCCATAGAGACGATGGAGGCGGTGCCAGCCGGGCTGGAGGCGGCTAGAAGGAGACAGAGAAGGGAGGGGAAGAAGTAAGGGATAAGAAGAGTGAGCGAGAAAGAGAGAGTGAGGGAATATAGAGAGTGAGCTCGGGAGAGGGGGAGCCACTCTCTAGTGGGGGGAAGGAAGAGTGAGCGGGGGAGAGAAGAGATGGGAGTGGGGGGGAACGGCTGAAAGTTAGGGTTAGGATTAGGTGAGAGGGGGTAGTCATTAGAAAATTAAATAAATAAGTAAATAGATAAATAATGGTGATAAAAATAATAATAATAAAATAAAATATGCACCAATAACACAATTTAAAATTACTAAACAATAATCTTAATAGCAACGTCACTAAACAAAAGTCAGGCCTCCAATCAAGATCCAAAAGATAATAAAAATTTAAAAATTACAGAAATACGAAATACTGTCATATAGCTATTTTGAAAAGATAGGGATGTGACATCTGCAAGGTTCTTTTCTGACTTTGGATAGACAAGAACCACATATTTGCCTAATAGGCTCTTTATTAACTTGAAGCGCGGCTGCAGGTGCCACTTCATCTTAGTATCATGCTTTAGTAGTTCTAAGACAGATTTATTATTACAGTTTATAGAAAAGGCAAGAACAGGAATATGAGAGACATGTATATGCATAATAGATTTCTAAGTCATTCAGCTTCTATACAGGTAGTGTTCAAAGCTATTATTCATAGTCCATTTTACTTCTAGCTATAATAGTTTCTTTACACAAACCTTAGGACATTTCAGCTCCTCCCAGAGTAAAAATATATCAAGTAGTCGATTTTACATCATGTGAGTTAGTTATCCGGTTTATATCTAAATAACCTTCTATGATAGCAGAGTGTGTAGTGTACTGAAGTTTGTAGTCAAGAGTACCTTTAAGATATCTAAACACCCTATCCAATATAGTCCAATGAAATTAGTTCAGGTTACTAGTATATCTACTTAGTCTCCCAATAGCAAAAGAATATCGGGTCATATATAGTCCTGTTTGTTATATACATAAGGGTGTCTATCATCTATGAATATTTATGTTGTTCTATAGATGGTCCTTCATTCTTCCTGAGAATAATACTACTGTCATAGAGAGTAAGGGCATGATTCTTATCAAAATACTCAAAAAAATTAGCATTTTCTCGATCGAGTGTGCTAAGGATATAGTATAACCATATTTGCATTTAGACATTTGCTTTCCTAGAATCAAGTGTAGGAAACCTAGAGGGGGTGAATAGGGTCAAGCTAACTAATCAAGCACTTAGCACAAGCTAATGGGCAATTTAAAAAAATATAAGTGCAAGAGAAGAAGCAATAACAATACCAACACAGGATATATCCTGGTATCCTCCCAAGAGGCACTCCAGTCCTGGAACTCTCTCCGGCTTTAATCCACTATTTGAGTAAATAGTTACACACGAGTTTGGATCCGAAGAACTTGCCAACTTCTTACACGAGAGCTTTAATCCGAAGGCCTCTCCGACTTCAACCGAGAGTTTGGATATGAAGACTCTCTAACTTCAACCGAGAGTTTGGATACGAAGACTCTCCAACTTCAACCTTTCATAATATGTTTTGATCTCCTTATACAATAAGATGAAGATCTTACTTTTCAACTCAATAACTCTAACACAATTTGTGGATGGCAAATGAAAGCTTTGTAGAGTTGTTTGTGGATAGGCTTTGGTGGTTTTAAAAATTTTTAGGCTCAAAGCATCAACCTTGAATGAAGGGGTTTCAAGGCTATTTATAACCAAAGCATTGAAAATAGCTCAAGGCAACTTTTTAGTCCGTGAACCGACACACCGCCGGTATGAACCGGCATACCGGCGGTATACCTGTCTGGAATGCAACGGCTAGAAAAATAGTCGTTGGGATCATTAATTGCTCGGATTTTCGACCGTTGGAATATCAACGTTACTAAACCGGTATACCGTCGGTATGAACCGGTATGCCGTCGGTATACCAATTTTGTAGACAGAAACTTTCTGTGAACAAAATCGGTATACCGTCGGTATGGACCGGTATACCGTCGGTATGCCGGTTTTTATCCGAAAATGATCCTGGGCTAATTTTTACCCTAGCTTTCAATTTTACCATCCATTTCTTGTGTTTACAATTATTCCTAAGACTCATTACAGACTCCAGAAATACTGTAGCAGGTGTAGGCTTCTTCAGAGCCTTGAAATGATGATGGCATGGCATGGCATGGCTTCTTTCCTTGATAGATGTTGGCTTTTTCCCTTGGTGGCAGCTGTCCAAAGATATCCAATTTGTGAAAACTGAATACCTTTCGGGGACTTCGCCCCCGAACCCCCGACGAGGGGCGCTACACCCTCGACCCCCGTCCGCTGACCGGGCAGCGGAACCTCCGAGTGCGTGGCTCCGGAGATGTCGTCGGGTGGTTCAGAGAAATCTTGTGGGATCCGTCATCTTTGGCCAACTATGATTTCTTCATTGCATATGTCCATGTTGATCTTGCTTATTGCTTTTTTGTATGTACATGTTAGACGAACAAAGCAATATACATAGTAGCAAGTATGATAAGTTTAATGCACATTAGGACAATGCTGAGTTTAAGTATAAGTGCTAAGGTGATAGCATAAATGTTAGTGATATCATAATGATTAAAATTAATTGAATAACCAAAATCAAAAACATAGTTTTGATTTTGGCAACCCGATTAAATTTAAGATAGATAAGCTCATATCACTAATATGTAAACCAATAGACACATATCACCAAAGGTATAAGTATAAGTAGAAATGCTATAGCGATAGTATGAAGATTAGTGATAAAAAAATGCTAAACTTAACATATTAACCATATTCAAAAATATGATACAATCATTGGGCCAACAATCTCCCCCTTTTTATTATGGAAAATCGGTTAAGTTTAGTATGGATACAATAAATGCATGTATCACTAATTTACAAGAGATATAAGCAATATCACGAAAAGCATACTACTTAGATTACTTATAAATACATACTTAAACTTACTTCTCCCCCTTTGTCATGATCAAAAATAGGCTCCCTCGTACTAAGAGATAAAAGAAAATTAATCTTAAGTACATAAATCAGAGCATGAGGAAGACATAGACAATCATGATCAAGAAACACTAAATGAAGAACAATGTGAGAAGTGTGTAAAGACAAGTATAGAAACTACATAACAAATGTAGAGTGCCAAATGGAAAATAACTTGTCAAAACACAATATAGTTGGTAAAACAAATAAAATTAAAAACAGTCAATAAATAGTTTTACCAACTTGAAGTCCAAGAAAGAAACTCCAAAACAAAATATTATATGAATTAAAAATCTAGTTTTGGAAGGAGGCAATATACCAATTCAAATAAAATATTTCAATCAAGGATTTCAGTCAAAAGCCCATGAGGATTAGATAATTACAAAGTAATTGATATAAAATAATCTTATTATTTGCAAAAACCTATATGCTTACCCAAGTTCATGCATTTGAACTCAATTACCTTATCATCCTATATGAATACCCTTTTAGATAAACATGAAGGTAAAGGAGAAAAATAATTGAGAAGGAGAAATTTAGTCGACTTGAATGCTCCCCCTCAAAGTATTACCAATATAGATAGACAAGAATTTTATGTAAGTCCCCAATAAGAAAAGCCAAATCAATTAAGCGTATAAGGAAATTCAAAACAATGAAAGCACAATAGTCATCAAGATAAGATATGAAAGTTAATATTAACAAGATGACTTATTTAATCCATATAAAAGAGAGATAAATAATAAAGACACTTGCATACACTCTCATAAATCCTTCACAAATAAAAATATCATGACCTCAATCAATAGGATATGAAATAGAGGAAAATATGGGTCCATGATGAACTAGGTATACGACATATTTAAGGGTATAAATAAATTGAATCAATTGATTTGCTCCCCCTCAAAATATGCGTATATAGTTCCAAAGCGCTTATAGCATAAAATATAGAACTAAAAAATTTGGAGGTAAATTAACTGTGGATTTCTCCCCCGTGTTCAATGCATATAAGGCAACAATATCGTCAAAAGACGAATAATGCCATCTTTAGTCAAGAGAAGATGTCCAATTAATAGCCGCTAAAGATGAAAAATCAAAAAAATATTCCAATTAACCACATATAATCAAAAGATGGCATACATTAGTCTATATAGAAGGATCTTATACTTAAATATGATAGATCAATGTATGTTATCCTTTGAGAAAATGTCATCATGAAAAAGAATAAAGTCAAATAAGAACAATCATGATGATAGACAGAATATAGCTCAAAAATAAAATAAAAATAAAACTCAAACATCATGTCCATGATTATCTATTTAAGAAAGAATCAACCAATTTATTACTTTACGTGGACTAGGTATGTTTCACCATATATGTGCCCATCAACGGATAAAATCCAAACCTTGCTAATGGTAAATAATAAACCATAAAGGTTAAATAGCAAAGGCCCATATGTGACAATCCACGAGTAGTAAAGGTAGAGTAATAAATTAGTTTGATAATCACATAATAAGATAATATAGGACTACTCAACCATTATGACCTTTTATCAATAAAAAAAATATGATCCAACAAATCTCATAAAGAAAATCCCAAACCCATATTTATGATAAGATCTCATATATCAATAAAAAATATAGAAAAGAGTCATTCTCATTTAAATGATTGCAAATATAATCAAGAAGAGATGTAAATGATAATAAGATGAAATCATGATTCAAAAGTAGGAGAAATTTAAGAGATACTTGCTAATGACTAATAAGGAAGGAGACTTAAAGAAAGGAATTACAAACCTCCAAGAGAAACAAGATCTAATCAAGAATTTGTAAAACTAGTTTTAGAGAACAAACATATGTATCTAAAATAGGATACAAATTATATTTAGAAGAATCACAGATCTTGTTTATGTAAACTAGCATATCATATATAGATTGAAACGAAAAACAATAGCTAGAAGAGTGAATGTGAACATAGATTATATAGCTTAATAATATATCATAACTTAGCAAGCTACATAACTAATTAAGATTAATGAGGTAAGTCATTAACAAGATAAAAGTGCTCATTAAATCTTAAGTCACAAATACTAAAGATACTTGCTTAAGCATAGAGTTCACAATTAAGGGCATACATTTTGAATGATCAAAATGATTCATAGACTCTTTACTAAGCAAGGATAAGAGCATAAGATGACAAATAAATGAATTAATCTCTTATCAAGTATAGGCCAAAAGAGATATTCATGAAAACATAATAAAATAAATCTCTTTGCCAAGTATTGAGATTAATCCAAGATAATAAAATGATAGATCGATCTAGAGAATGCAAAATATTATAGCCATTATGAAATAAGTGTATTCTCTAGAAATGGAAAAATCTCAACATAAAAGCTCAAATCATAGTAGCTAAAGTCATGAGAAATATGATGTAACAATTACATGTATTCTCATGTGCTACAAAAATATCATTGGACAACAATAATTCAAAAGAAGTATATGCCAAAGAAATGAGCAAAGAAAGATTATTAAGATCGAGAAAGCTAATTAAGAGCTAAAGATAGCAAAAGACACATTTTTTAAAAGCTTTCATAGTGCACCATAGTAAAATATAAAAATATAAACTAGAAAAAGTGCACTAATTAAGGAGGTGAATTTAACAAGCAAGGTTGTCACTACCATATTTCTAGCTTGAGGGTATTTTGGTCATTTTTAAAATTTTAGGAATTATTTGGAATTATTTAGTATTAATTATAATTATTTGAATTTAAGTGATTTTTAGTATAATTTGTTTTAGTGCTATTATTGACTTTGACTCAGGGTGACTTAGGAGACTGTCCTAGAAGCTAACCCTAGTCATGACTACTTGGGTAGATTATGAAACCCTAGCTTGACCTAAGTTAGTGATATCACACTCACTAGAATTTATTTGGGGAAAATAGGATATTGATTTAGTTAAAGAATGACTTATGATTTCATAAGTCATGGCTTAGGCCCATAGAGGCCCATAGGCAACTAGTGAAACCATAACCCTAGCCCTACACCCACTTGGCCGGCCACCTAGGTTTTCCTCCATCTATTTAATGTCTCCTCAAACTTAGGGCTAGCCTCCTTTAGGAAATAGCAAGTTTGGAAATAGAGGTAAACCCTTTCTTCTCCAATCCCTATCTTCTCCATTTCAACTCCTTTCTCCTTCTAATTTCTTGCAATAGGTTCTAATCTCTATGCATTTGATGGCTATGGTGAGAAATTTCAGTAAAAGAGCAATTTGGAGGAGTTTGGATAGCTAGAGGAACAACGCTCTTTGAGGCTTTTTGAGCCATTTCACTCACCTAGGTAAATCCTAATCCCCTCAATAAAATAGTGTTTTAATTGCATGAATAGGAAGCCCTAGGTCTACCCTAACTGTTGGTATAGGCATTGTTAGCATTCGAGTCCAATACGTGTCCGTATCGGACACGTATCAGTGGCTAACCTAGGTGTTTGATAAAATGCCGCAGTGGGTATTTCATCCTTGTTTTCGGATTCTATTTGAATAGAAATTTAGGGTTTGCTGTCGTTTATCGATTTTTGTTGGACTGAGGTGGTTGTGGTGTTATGTCGGGTCGTTATGGACACGGGAACACACTGGGTTCACTCACACGCACGCGCATGGCAGTTCTCCTGCTACTCGGGGGCCACAGTGCACTGGATATACCACGTGGATACATGAAACTCGACACATGGGTACGGGCTGATACTGACACGAGGCTTCTAAAGTTTTGTGAGTCCTCGTGTCATGTCAGACACGGAATCGGGTGTGCACTGGTCGTGCACTGTGTTGTGTCAGTCCAATTATTTCTTCCTGTGTTTTATTCCTAGTTTAAATGGTTTAAATCATGATTAAATTGCTAAATAAGTTCTAGACATGATTAATAATCTCTGTTAGTTGATTATTACATTTTAGATTAGGTTGTTGATTTGGAAATGGAATATTGAGATGGGATTTGACTCGTGTTCGACTGATACCACTGATACATATTTCCCATTCATGTTTTCTTATGTTCACCCTATTTAATCTGTTTTAATTGATGTTTAGATAGTCATGTATGATCCTACATGTTGTTAGTTCATGTTTAATTCGATTTACTTATTCGAATAGGCTATATGATTTGGAAAATGGGATTTTGGCATTAAGTTGGCTTCGAATATATTTGACTGAAACTGAGAATTGATTTCTCTTTAATACCTGAACTGATTTTCCTTCCTTAAACTAAAATTTGAATGTTAGTTCTCATATTGGTATTGTTTTGTTCATTATTGAAGATGGAATGGGTTATTTGACAATGTGTTTGGGCTTCGAAATGTTAAAACTGATATTGATTTCGTTTCCTTTAACTGATTTTGATTCAATATTATTGATTTCCAGATTATCACTACACTGATATCTACCTGTTCTCTCACACACATGCCATTGTATCTCACAATTCTCTCACACTATACACATGTTTGTATACACCATGCCATACTGTTCACTGATTTTCTAATACCATTCACTATTTTCCTATTCCAGGATTTCACACTGATATTCCTATTGACACAGGTTACACCATCTTGTTACTCTCATGACACTTTGCTCACATGTACACACAAATACATGTGCCCATTCCTATCTTCTATGTATATATATATATATATATATATATATATATATATATATATATATATATATATATATATACATAGAAGATATGAGATGCATATATAGGTATCCTATATATTATAATATGTGTGTGTATTATATTTAGATATATGTATTGATATGTTAATATGTGATATGTGCGTTGGCTTAGGCATGATATAGCCTATAGCCTAGGGCTCTTAGCCTATGGGTGTGGCTTGAATGCCAGTATAGAGTCTAGTTAGACTTGTATAGTCTAGAATTGGTGTGTGCTTGCTAAAATAGACTAGTATAGACTTGTTTGACTTAGGTTTGACTTAGTTGACCTAGTTTGACTTCTAGGGTTGACCAGAGTTAACCAAGGGTTGACTTTGGTCTAGATTGACCTAGATTCATATAGAATGCATTGAATTGCATCTTATTATCATTTTAGACTTATAGTGACTTGTACTATTCTATAGGAGACAGACACCACTCCTCGGACAGTAGATACTCTTTAGATACTCAGGACACAGGCGAGTACATTCTCTGATCATTTCATATCATGCATTAGGAGTATTTTCTTGCTTTAATTACTTTACATGATGCTGACATATTGTAAACACGGATTAGTACTATATGGATCTTGTCGTGCGATGTTATCCCCTTAGCGGATACATCGGGTATTTTGTGTTCGTGTACTTTATCATGAACATCGTGTACTTCTTGTGTTCGTGCCTTTCGTGTACAAATCGTATGAAATCGTGTATACTCATGTGCTCACATGATCTTCGGGTGCGACTATACTTCGTGTGCAATAACATATCTTGGCTAGATCCTTGTGTATTGATTGGGGTGGGGGAGTAGAAGTGGTTATATAATCAATCCAGTAGATTACTCGTGTACAACCTTTATAGATTACTCGTGTACAATATCGTACCGTTTACATAACCGTCTTGCGCTCTGAATCACTAGTCACTGATAGTTCTCTATATACTGTATCTATTTATTTACAGTCTTCCTTTTTATCATGTTATTTCCTTCAGTTTCTTGTATCTTACTCTCTAGCATGATTATATATCCTGACCTGCTATGATTTGTTGAGATGTACTGTGCTCGCTCCTGTCCTGACTGGACCTGTTGAAATATTACAGAGGACGAGGCTGAGGCATTCTGTCCTACATACTACGGTACTACCCTAGAGGATTGCTGTGACTTGGACCAGCAGCAGGACCCACTAGCAGTTGACGACACTCCCCTAGATTAGGATGTTTTTACTTTTCTGGATTACTGTATATGGATTCTGGGATGTTTTGGGAGATGTACTTATTTAGACACTTAGACTTCTGGATTGTATCTCTGTGTTTTTCTTCTGTTCTGGTTATCTATCCATCTATCTTATCATGCTCTACCTTAGTTATGATTGAGACTGTATCTGCTATGTCACCTCCATTCGGAGAGTATATACTATACAAGTACCTTTATATTGTTAGATGTTGACCTAGGACAGCGTTCTACCGCCGACACTGCGGCGTAGGCTGGACATACCCACGTCTCGTGCCCTTACTCTAGGGTGCGGGTCGTGACACATTTTAGTGGTGGCCCATGCAGGTCTAGTTTAGAAATGTAGTGGTATTCGAACGAGAATATCGCTGTAGCCTGCAGTAGGAATTAGTATTTTTTTTGAAGGTACTCAATCACACTAGGAAAAAAACTTCTTATCAGATTCCGTATATCTACTTTTGCTGCTGATTATCTTCCCTAGAATTTTAAACTGTCCTCTTTTGATATTTTGACTCATTCTCAGTAATTGTTTCTTGTTTGATCTGTGTCTCCAGGATGATTGAGACGAGATCGCATCGCCCCGGACCGAAAGACGCTGGAGAGGGGTCTAGCACCTCTCGACCTCAGCAGCAGCCAGCTTCCGGTGCCACAGGGCCAGTGCAAGCCCTCAGGAGTCGGTGTCTCTACAGATTTTGGGGGAGCACCTCCACCAGCCAGGAGGCCGAGCTTTGTGATTCCTGAGATTCTTCCACCGCAGCAGCCTCCGTCTGCGGGGATGGTAGATGCTGCACATCTCTTCTCCTTCGTGGAGAGGATTCTAGAGTCCCACCAGCAACAGCAGCAGCAGAGGCAGACTGCCAATTTTCGTCAGGGGATTGACGAGGCGCACCAGCTGGTTCGTACTACGGTTGAGATGGTAACTGCTCAGGGGGCGCAGCAGCAGCCCCGTAGGAGGAAGAAGGACATACAGGACTTTCATAAGATGCATCCTCGAGAGTTCCTGGGCACAGAGGGCATCCATTATGTCGACGACTGGATCGAGTATATCGAGGAGATATTCCGACTGGCGGAGATACCAGATCGACTCCAGATCGAAGCAGCGGACAGCCAGATATAGGACTTAGCCCGTGCGTGGTATCAGACAGATCCCAGGGTGGGAGTTGAGGGCCAGACTTGGGCCCAGTTCAAGGAGCTATTTAAGAAGCAGTTCTTTTCTGATGTGGCCTTGGGAGGTATCGAGGCACAGCTTGAGGGTCTGGTTCAGGTGAACCAAACGGTAGCTGGGTATGCTGGAAAGTTTTGTAGATTGGCCCGGTTTATAGATGACTTGACCGAGAAGATGAAGGCGAGGAAGTTTCATCGAGGCTTGATTAGACAGGTTCGGTCGCTGCCTAAGAGCGATCGGAATGCTACTTTTGTAGAGATATTTTCTGGGGCTATGGCGGCGGAAGACGACCTAGGGTTGAAGCAGAAGAGGGGTCGTGACTTCCAGGGTGGTAGCAGCAGTGAGGGCCAGGCCAAGAGGCCTCACTTCCAGCACCAGCAGCCATATAGGCCAGTTCAGCAGTATCAGCATCAGGGCCGGGCACCTTTTCAGCAGGTACAGCATCAGCAGCAGAGAGGGCAGCAGGCACCCAGGCAGCAGGCTATCAGTTATATTTTCTGCAAGAAGCCTGGGCACAAGTGGGAGGAGTGCATGAAGAGGCTTGGTAGATGCTTGATGTGTGGTTCGGTGGACCATCAAATACGGACTGTCCAGTTGCGACGATGCGTCCAGTACCAGGAGGAGTTGGGGCAGCCAAGGCTCCAGCAGGTCAGCTGAAGGGGCCATTGCAGACCCAGCAGCAGAGGTTCCACCAGCACCAGCAGCAGGCACGAGGTGGACAGCAGGGGCGAGCTTTCGCCATGGCGGCCGAGGATGCAGAGGCCGTTAGGAAGTTGATAGCAGGTTCGGTTCTTCTCGACTCCATTCCAGCTTTTGCACTCTTTGATTCCGAGCTTCTTTCAGCTTTGTGTCAGTATCTTATGCTATTAGATACAGTCTGGTATCTGAACCATTGCCTAGGACCTGTACGATCACGACCGGGGGTGGGGTCATCCTCGTGAGTGATGTTTGCAGAGGACGGAGCGTTATGTTGGGAGGCCGAGAGTTGGGGGTGAGTTTGCTCGTCATGCCACTACCAAACTATGATATTGTATTAGGTATGGACTGGCTGAGTAGACACCACGCCCGTATTGATTGTCGAGGGGGTAGAGTTTTGTTTGGGGCGCCAGGAGAGCCAGAGTTTGAGTACACCCGGCGGCGGGCAGAACAGGACAACGGAGTCTTCTGTGGAGCTTCAGTTGCGGAGCAGGTGGCTCCGTGTAACTCCCAGTTTTCTAAAATTGGGGTATTTTTGAAAATTTATTATTTTATTATTTATTAATGGTATTTTAGTCATGATATGATTTTTGGTGATTTTTAGTTAGATTAAAACTATTTTCTAAGTCACGACTTATGACTTTGTGATTTTACTAGTATAACCCTAGTGTAAACCCTAGAGATTTCATAACCTAGAGACTAACCATGACCAGGTAAGCCTAACCATGTGATTAGGATATCAAATTACCACTTTTTAGTCAAAAGGGTATTTTGGTAATTTATTTGGATTTATTTGAATTATTATTATTTAATTAGTTGTTAAGTGTCATGTTAGCCCTTAACCTAGTTTAGCCTAATCTAGAGGTTAGCCACTAACCTAGAAGACTAAGTGAAAGATATTGCTTTATGTCATAAATATCTAAGGTTAGATAAATATCTAGATACTATGTATACTTAGATATTTAGGTAGACCTAAAGAAAGATCTATTGGTCTTTACCTTAGAAGTTAAGTTACTTCACCTAGAAGGAACCCTAAATATCTACCCTACCCCCCTGGCAGCCTAACCCTACCCCCTCTATATAATCACACCCCCCCCCCCCCCCCCCCCCCCTTCATTCAAGCCTCTTTTCATTACACTTAAAACCTAGTTTTTCCTACAAATTCAACCCTTCACCATTTAATCATTTTGACTCCAAATTGAGCCTAGTTTCTTACATTAGAACCCCCTACACTAGAGGATACCAATTGTGGCTTGCTAACAAGGAATTGTAAAGCTTTGGACATTAGGAGTTGAAGGAAGTTTTCATTCAAAAAGGCCTATTATTGAGGATTTTGCACTCATAGGTAAATACCCCCAAACCTTGTTAATATTGTGTTTTATCTTCATGGTTGCATGCATATAGGTATGCCCTAGTTGTGGGTCAAGTTTGGTAGAAAATAGGTTTGGTTTCGTGTCCGTATCGGACACGTATCTATGTTTAAATTTCAGTATTTGGTGAAATGCCACTTAGGAATAAAAGTTATTATTTTACAAAACAAATTACACATTTGGGTAGCCCTTAGCATGCTGATCACGAAACACTAGGACTGAGCACGAATCTGAGTCGTGTCCGTGTCCAAAACGGACACGAATACTCTGTACACACACATATACTGTGTCCTGTTGCTCGAGCCCCATTTCTCACTGTACACGACACTTCGACACACCAATTTTGGTGGACACGAAGGGGCCATGACTGACATGTCAGCCCCCAAGTGCCATGTCATCTCGTGTCGTATCGGACACGTAATCACACGTGCACTGGTTTAGTTTACACTGCACACAGTGTTAAAACACGCACTGACACGGCCTTCGTGTCGTGTCTAGACACGACGTGGACATAAAGTGTCAGGCCTAAACCCTAGCCCTAGACCTAGTCTATACCCTGACACAAGCATGACACGTATTGATGTGTGTGTCGTGTCCACGAGGCTCTGTCCTCGCTGCACGAGACCGTGCCACGCGCGCGTTCAGTCCCCTGCTGTTCGGGGCTCACATAGGACACGACACGACACGTGGAGGGGTGACACTTGGTGGACACGAGGGGGCAATGTCTGCGAACATGCCCCCCAAGTTTCGTGTCTTCTAGTGTAGTGTAGGACACAAATTCGTGTGTGCATCGAATTTGTACAGACAGCACACACGTGGAAATTGGGCTCTGATACGGGCTCGGACACGACACTGTACGATGCTTGGACACATTTCAGGCTGTGGGACACCTAGCCTGACCCTAGGCGAACCTAGGGACACGACCACGAGAAACATGGACACGTGTGTCGTGTCCTACACGCGTGTGCATCTCTGCACGACGCTGTGACTCTGCACAGTGCACTGTATTTACCCGATTGGGATTTTTTATTCCTGGACACGTCGTGTCATGTCGTGGTGGACTCCCATGGACACACACGACACGTACACATGTGGGGACACGATTACCAACCCTTAGATTAGGGTATTAGCTAGGTTTTGTGTGTTAAATTTGGTTTTCCCCCAATATTCAGGAATGAACAGTAATTCCTGTTATTTTTCAGTATTTTTTTGAATTTTGAATTGATTTTTATGTGGATACACATGCGTATTTATGTATATATATACTGTATATGTATGTATATATGTATATGAGTGTGTGGGTATATGTGTATGGGTATGTGAGTGTATAAATGTATGTATATAGGTATGTATATATATATATTTTTTTTTATATAGGTATGTATATATATATGTATATATATGCATATATGTATGTGTGAGTTTGGTCCCCCTATCTCAGATTTCTGAGATTTAAACCCCCTTGTTGTCCCCCTTCCCTGTCAAAGTCCACACACTTTTCACACACACACACACACCACTGCCTAACACTCTCACTCTCTTTTCACTCTCTCTCTATATATATATATATATGTATATATATATATATATATATATATATGTTATATTATATATAATTATATATTGGTATATATAGTTGAGTGTATATATGGGTTAATATATATATGTGTATTATATATATATATATTTGGTTATCTATATATAGTTGGTATATATATGAGAGTATATATATATATGTTATATATAATGGGATATATATATATATTATGTATATATGTGGGTACTATATATATATATATATATATATATATATATATATATATATATATATATATATATATATATATATATATATGTGTGTGTGTGTGTGTGTGTGGGTATTATATAGTTGGATATATATATAGGTTATATATAGGTGAGACTATATGGTATTTGAGATATATTGTATATATATAATGGCTATATATATTGTATACATATGGTAGTGTCCTAGTTACACTAGCCTATGGTTAGTGAGTTTGGGATTGACCAATAGGCTTAGTAGACCTAGGTTGACTAGCAAGTTGACCCTTGTTGACCATTGTTGACCAAAGTCAACTATAGGTCAAACCTTGACCTAATTAACCTAGAAATGACTTGGATGAACATAGAAGGACTATATGACTAAGGTTTGACTAAATCCTAACTAGATGATTAGGTTAACCATATGGATTATGAGGATAATCCTATGTAGATTAAGATATGTATGGGGTTAAGTGGAATACTTAGAGTTGAGTCATGACTTGAGTTGGAGCATAGGATTAGCTTGATTATAGGATTAAGGTTGGTATTATATGCATGTATTTATGTGTGATATCTTTGTATAGATAATTGGTTATGCCTTAGCTTTGTGGTATAGAATCTTAGGTATCCTAAGACATGATAGCCTATGATTGGTTTGAGTTAGCCTTAAAGAGTTGACCATTGACCTAATTACCTTATTGACTAGTCTATGATTAACCAAAACCTTAGTTAGTCTAAGTTTGACCTAGACTTTGACCTAGTTTGACCATATTGACTAGTCTGACCATTATTGACTAAACCCTAGATAACTTGACTAGTTTGGCTAGAATATTTGACCAAGAGTTGACTTTAACCTAGATTAGACTCGTTTAACCTTGTTTGACCTTGTATGACTTAGTTTAACTTCTTGTGACCTAGTATGACTTGATTTGACTTAGTTTGACTGTAGTGTTGACCAAGTTTGACTTTTACCTAGATTGGCTTAGAATTCATATAGATTGTATCGTAGATTTTATTTACCTTCATTTTGGACATGTCATAACTGTATTGCTCTATTTTAGGACATTGTGACCCTGGTACAGATATCTGATATTACACTACTCTTTCCAGAGTATCAGGCGAGTACATTCTCTGATAGTTCTCTCATTTATTTGTCAATTACTGTATTTAAGTTCTAGTTAGTTCTATGTGATTCTCTGTATCAACACGTATGGATATTCTGGATTCATGTATCGACACATACCTTACTTGCTGGCCTCTATTACTGGAGTCATTGGTATCATTCCGGAATCATTTCTGGAATCATCATGTATTGGCCAGACTCATCTCGATTCTTTTGTCGATTTTGGATTCACTTGCTGGACGGGGAAATATTGAGTAAGACATGTAGACATACCCCAAATCCGGAATCTCCCACTGGAATCTACCGGAAGCATAGCCATCTCTTGCTCGATCAGTGAGAGATGTGCCTGATACCTACAGCCGTTTACATGTCGACCTCGGTATTTTAAAACACACTGTTAGATCATAGTTGGACTCACCCTGGATTCATTGATCACTGTTAGACTCATCTTGTACTGGAAATCATCTGGTATCGGATTATATGGACTGGACTCACACTGGGATTACATTAGACTTATATCGTACTGTCTGGACTCATACATATTATTCTAGTTCGGTTAGCTTTTATTACAGTCTTCATTGCCATGATTCTTCTCTTATTTTAGTTACCTTTTTTTCTTGTATCTTACTGTTTCTCTATGCCATCATTACCTGTATAAAACTGTCATGCTCATCAATAAAACTGTCTATAACTGCTTTATAGTTCTTTGTCATTTACTTGGATTTTCTAGATGAGTTGTACTCGTTCCTGTCCTGATTAGACCTGTTGAAAATATTACAGATGATAATCCTGAGGACACATGCCCTACTTACCATGGACCTGGCGAGGGATTAGCTACCTTTGGTCCCGACTCTCAGGAGTGATTCAGGAGATTAGCTAGTAGACTACTTTAGCTTTCATGTTTTCACTTGTTGTATTAAAGTTAAGATATTGAGTTTGTATTAAGTTTGTTTGAGACATTGTTGTATTATTTTAGTAGTTAGTTGTTGTTGTCTTCAATTCCTTAGGTATAACTTCTGTGTTATCTTATCGTGTTTTAGACTGTGATTGAGTATATCCTATCCTTTACTTGTCCTCCATTCGGAGCTGATATCTGGACAAGTACTTTATATTCAATGCATAAGATTAGTTAGCAACCTAGGACAGCTTACTACCGCCGACACTGCGGCATAGGCTGGACGTACCCACTTCTCGTGCCCCTATACAGGGTGCGGGTCGTGACACGTTTTTAGTGGTGGCCCATGCAGGTCGAGACTAAATTGTTTGGTTACGTTATTGTACCAAGCATGCCTGCAATTAGGAGCTTAAGGTAATTAGACAACATTAGGAATGACGCTTAGAACACCTAGAGGAATACTAGGATTGCAACATAGGAAATACATCACATGCTTGCTATTATAATTAGATTTTCTTGTCTATGATTGTTTTGCTTTAAGAGTGCTTATAAGTCCTTTTATTGTAATTAGATGGTGCTTACTCGTTCATCCCGGTATGTCTCACTTGAGAATGGCACGCTCCCCATCCAGTCAGCTGACCAGTTAACTGATACACCTCCACCTACCACCTTCCCCCACTCTACAGATCCACAAACCCAGATGCCTCCACCACCTTCCACATCACAGTCCCAGCAGGACCCGATACTTCTACCACCCCCTATCACTATACCTATCCAGGCTTCCGTCACACTCGACGGGAACCAACTGCTCACTCTGATCCAGGGGTTCCTAGCAACCCATCAGGAGCAGACCACCCTACTCCGTCAGAGCATGGAGCATTCTGAGGAACGTACCGTGGTCCCACCACCTGTAGAGCCGCGGCAGAGAGCGGGGACGATCAAGGACTTCATGGGTCTGAACCCCAAGGAGTTTTTAGGGACTGAGGGCATAGTAGTAGCAGATGACTGGTTAGACTCGGTAGAGAGGAAGCTCCTTGGAGTTAGGATGCCGGATGACCTCCAGGTCGAGGCAGCGGGATTTCTGCTGATAGACTTGGCAGGGGTTTGGTTCCGGAATAAGCCGTTGTTTACGAGAGGGAGAGCCACTTGGGATCAGTTCAAGACCCAGTTCAAGAAGAAATTCTTCTCGACCACCGCTAGGGTAGCCATGGGGCTACGATTCCAGAACATCCAGCAGGGGAACCGTTCTGTCGACGAGTATACGGCAGAGTTTAGTCGCCTGAGCCGTTTCGCTCCTAGCCTGGTTGCTGACCCTGAGGAGATGACGCGTAGGTTTTGCCATGGTCTAGTTCCAGACATTGGCATTCTTATAGTGGCGAACGGTATGACTGACTACTACCAGAGCTTAGAGTTAGCCCGGAGTATCGAGGAGCGTCTTCTGTCTTGCAAGAGGCCGGCTTCTGTACACATTCAGGGACCCTCCAAGCACTAGGCTTTCCAGCAGAAAGTGCCGAAGCTACACCAGCAGACATATCATCCTCCCACACCACATCATTCGACCCCGCCAGTTAGAGCTCCGGGACCCCAACAGCAGCAGAGGCCATTTCAGCAGGTGCAGCATCAGTATCGGGGTCAGGACCCGAAGACGATCAGTTGTTCATACTGCAGGAAGTAGGGGCACATCAGGGAGCAGTGTAGGAAGAGGCTGAAGGTTTGCTATACCTGTGGGTCTGATACCCACCAGAAGATGGATTGTCCTGTTGCACCTCCTTATAAGGGTGCTAGGCCACCTGTAGCTCAGCACCAGAGGGGTAGAGCTTTTGCGATGATGGTCGAGGAGACCAACGCTGCAGGTGACGGGTTAGCAGGTTTGTCTTTCCTGTCCTTCCTTTCCCATCTTGTTGTATGATTCTATTAGTACCTGTCAGGATATGCTTGTGATGTGCTAGATAGTGTAGTTACCCTGTTCAAGACTGTAGAATCACGACCAGTAGGACTATGATTGCATGTTATCTTTTGACTCTGATTGACTGGGGGTTTAACCTAGGAGGAGTACGACCATCTTAATTTCGAGGACGAAATTTTTCTAAGGAGGGTAGACTTGTAACACCCAGTTTTCTGAAATTGGGGTATTTTTGAAAATTTATTATTTTTATTATTTATTAATGGTATTTTAGTCATGATATAATTTTTGGTGATTTTTAGTTAGATTAAAACTATTTTCTAAGTCACGACTTATGACTTTGTGATTTTACTAGTATAACCCTAGTGTAAACCCTAAAGATTTCATAACCTAGAGACTAACCATGACCAGGTAAGCCTAACCATGTGATTAGGATATCAAATTACCACTTTTTAGTCAAAAGGGTATTTTGGTAATTTATTAGAATTTATTTGGATTTATTTGAATTATTATTATTTAATTAGTTGTTAAGTGTCATGTTAGCCCTTAACCTAGTTTAGCCTAATCTAGAGGTTAGCCACTAACTTAGAAGACTAAGTGGAAGATATTGCTTTATGTCATAAATATCTAAGGTTAGATAAATATCTAGATACTATGTATACTTAGATATTTAGGTAGACCTAAAGAAAGATCTATTGGTCTTTACCTTGGAAGTTAAGTTACTTCACCTAGAAGGAACCCTAAATATCTACCCTACCCCCACCCCCATGGCAGCCCAACCCTACCCCTTCTATATAATCACACCCCCCCTTCATTCAAGCCTCTTTTCATTACACTTAAAACCTAGTTTTTCCTACAACTTCAACCCTTCACCATTTAATCATTTTGACTCCAAATTGAGCCTAGTTTCTTGCATTGGAACCCCCTACACTAGAGGATACCAATTGTGGCTTGCTAGCAAGGAATTATGAAGCTTTGGACATTGGGAGTTGAATGAAGTTTTCATTCAAAAAGGCCTATTATTGAGGATTTTGCACTCATAGGTAAATACCCCCAAACCTTGTTAATATTGTGTTTTATCTTCATGGTTGCATGCATATAGGTATGCCCTAGCTGTGGGTCAAGTTTGGTAGAAAATAGGTTTGGTTTGGTGTCCGTATCGGACACGTATCTATGTTTAAATTTCAGTATTTGGTGAAATGCCACTTAGGAATAAAAGTTATTATTTTCCAAAACAAATTACACATTTGGGTAGCCCTTAGCATGATGATCACGAAACACTAGGACTGAGCATGAATCTGAGTCGTGTCCGTGTCCAAAACGGACACGAATACTCTGTACACACACATACACTGTGTCATGTTGCTCGAGCCCCATTTCTCACTGTGCACGACACTTCGACACACCAATTTTGGTGGACACGAAGGGGCCATGACTGACATGTCAGCCCCCAAGTGCCATGTCATCTCGTGTCGTATCGGACACGTAATCACACGCGCACTGGTTTAGTTTACACTGCACACAGTATTAAAATACGCACTGACACGGCCTTCGTGTCGTGTCTAGACACGACGTGGACACGAAATGTCAGGCCTAAACCCTAGCCCTAGACCTAGGCTATACCCTGACACAAGCACGACACATATTGATGTGTGTGTCGTGTCCACGAGGCTCTGTCCTCGCTGCACGAGACCGCGCCACGCGCGCGTTTAGTCCCCTGCTGTTCGGGGCTCACGTAGGACACGACACGACACGTGGAGGGGTGACACTTGGTGGACATGAGGGGGCAATGTCTGCGAACATGCCCCCCAAGTTTTGTGTCTTCTAGTGTAGTGTAGGACACGAATTCGTGTATGCATCGAATTTGCACTGACAACACACACGTGAAAATTGGGCTCTGATACGGGCCCGGACACGACACTGTACGACGCTTGGACACGTTTCAGGCTGTGGGACACCTAGCCTGACCCTAGGCGAACCTAGGGACACGACCACGAGACACATGGACACGTGTGTCGTGTCCTACACGCGTGTGCATCTCTGCACGACGCTGTGACACTGCACAGTGCACTGTATTTACCCAATTAGGATTTTCATTCCTGGACACGCCGTGTCGTGTCGTGGTGGACTCCCATGGACACACACGACACGTACACATGCGGGAACACGATTACCAACCCTTAGATTAGGGTATTAGCTAGGTTTTGTGTGTTAAATTTGGTTTTCCCCCAATGTTCAGGAATGAACAGTAATTCATGTTATTTTTCAGTATTTTTTTGAATTTTGAATTGATTTTATGTGGATACACATGCGTATTTATGTATATATATACTGTATATGTATGTATATGTATATGAGTGTGTGGGTATATGTGTATGGGTATGTGAGTGTATAAATGTATGTATATAGGTATGTATGTATATATATGCATATATGTATGTGTGAGTTTGGTCCCCCTATCTCAGATTTCTGAGATTTAAACCCCCTTGCTGTCCCCCTTCCCTATCACAGTCCACACACTTTTCACACACACACACCACTGCCTAACACTCTCACTCTCTTTTCACTCTCTCTATATATATATATGTTATGTATATATATATGTTATATTATATATAATTATATATTGGTATATATAGTTGAGTGTATATATGGGTTAATATATATATGTGTATTATATATATATATATATATATATTTGGTTATCTATATATAGTTGGTATATATATGAGAGTATATATATATATGTTATATATAATGGGATATATATATATATTATGTATATATGTGGGTACTATATATATATATATGTGGGTATTATATAGTTGGATATATATGTAGGTTATATTTAGGTGAGACTATATGGTATTAGAGATATATTGTATATATATAATGGCTATATATATTGTATACATATGGTAGTGTCCTAGTTACATTAGCCTATGGTTAGTGAGTTTGGGATTGACCAATAGGCTTAGTAGACCTAGGTTGACTAGCAAGTTGACCCTTGTTGACCATTGTTGACCAAAGTCAACTATAGGTCAAACCTTGACCTAATTAACCTAGAAATGACTTGGATGAACATAGAAGGACTATATGACTAAGGTTTGACTAAACCCTAACTAGATGATTAGGTTAACCATATGGATTATGAGGATAATCCTATGTAGATTAAGATATGTATGGGGTTAAGTAGAATACTTAGAGTTGAGTCATGACTTGAGTTGGAGCATGGGATTAGCTTGATTATAGGATTAAGGTTGGTATTATATGCATATATTTATGTGTGATATACTTTGTATAGATAATTGGTTATGCCTTAGCTTTGTGGTATAGAATCTTAGGTATCCTAAGACATGATAGCCTATGATTGGTTTGAGTTAGCCTTAAAGAGTTGACCATTGACCTAATTACCTTATTGACTAGTCTATGATTAACCAAAACCTTAGTTAGTCTAAGTTTGACCTAGACTTTGACCTAGTTTGACCATATTGACTAGTCTGACCATTATTGACTAAACCCTAGATAACTTGACTAGTTTGGCTAGAATGTTTGACCAAGAGTTGACTTTAACCTAGATTAGACTCGTTTAACCTTGTTTGACCTTGTATGACTTAGTTTAACTTCTTGTGACCTAGTATGACTTGATTTGACTTAGTTTGACTGTAGTGTTGACCAAGTTTGACTTTGACCTAGATTGGCTTAGAATTTATATATATTGCATCGTAGATTTAATTTACCTTCATTTTGGACATGTCATAACTGTATTGCTCTATTTTAGGACATTGTGACCCTAGTACAGACATCTGATATTACACTACTCTTTCCAGAGTATCAGGCGAGTACATTCTCTGATAGTTCTCTCATTTATTTGTCAATTACTGTATTTCAGTTCTAGTTAGTTCTATGTGATTCTCTGTATCAACACGTATGGATATTTCTGGATTCATGTATCGACACATACCTTACTTGCTGGCCTCTATTACTGGAGTCATTGGTATCATTCCGGAATCATTTCTGGAATCATCATGTATTGGCCAGACTCATCTTGATTCTTTTGTCGATTTGGATTCACTTGCTGGGCGGGAAAATATTGAGTAAGACATGTAGACATACCCCAAATCCGGAATCTTCCACTGGAATCTACCGGAAGCATAGCCATCTCTTGCCCGATCAGTAAGAGATGTGCCTGATACCTACAGCTGTTTACATGTCGACCTCGGTATTTTAAAACACATTGTTAGATCATAGTTGGACTCACCCTGGATTCATTGATCACTGTTGGACTCATCTTGTACTGGAAATCATCTGGTATCGGATTATATGGACTGGACTCACACTGGGATTACATTAGACTTATATCGTACTGTCTGGACTCATACATATTATTCTAGTTTGGTTAGCTTTTATTACAGTCTTTATTGCCATGATTCTTCTCTTATTTTAGTTGTCTTTCTTTTTTTGTATCTTTCTGTTTCTCTATGCCATCATTACCTGTATAAAACTGTCATGCTCATCAATAAAACTGTCTATAACTGCTTTATAGTTCTTTGTCATTTACTTGGATTTTCTAGATGAGTTGTACTCGTTTCTGTCCTGATTGGACCTGTTGAAAATATTACAGATGATAATCCTGAGGACACATGCCCTACTTACCATGGACCTGACGAGGGATTAGCTACCTTTGGTCCCGACTCTCAGGAGTGATTCAGGAGATTAGCTAGTAGACTACTTTAGCTTTCATGTTTTGACTTGTTGTATTAAAGTTAAGATATTGAGTTTGTATTAAGTTTGTTTGAGACATTGTTGCATTATTTTAGTAGTTAGTTGTTGTTGTCTTTAATTCCTTAGGTATAACTTCTGTGTTATCTTATCGTGGTTTAGACTGTGATTGAGTATATCCTATCCTTTACTTGTCCACCATTCGGAGCTGATATCTGGACAAGTACTTTATATTCACTGCATGAGATTAGTTAGCAACCTAGGACAGCTTACTACTGCCGACACTGCGGCATAGGCTGGACGTACCCACTTCTCGTACCCCTATACAGGGTGCGGGTCGTGACACTCCGCATCCCTTGATTGCAGAGTTTATGGACGTATTTCCAGAAGAGTTGCCAGGGCTTCCACCGGATAGAGATGTAGAGTTCTCGATTGACTTAGTTCTCGGTACGGAACCGATTTCTCAGCATGTCTATCGAGTGAACAACAGTGAGTTGGTGGAGCTGAAGAAGCAGGTGGATGAGCTGCAGGACAAGGGCTTCATCCGATCGAGTTCTTCACCTTGGGGTGCACCGGTACTCTTCGTACCCAAGAAGGATGGGTCGGTACGGATGTATATCGACTACAGGGCACTCAACAAACCTGATGATCAAGAACAGATACCCACTATCGCGGATCGATGATCTCTTTGATCAGTTGAGCGGAGCTCGGGTGTTCTCCAAGATTGATTTGAGGTCAGGTTATCACCAGGTGAAGGTGAAAGGGGAGGATATTCCCAAGACCGCTTTTAGGATGCGGTACGGGCAGTTTGAGTTTTTGGTTATGTCGTTTGGGCTGACCAATGCACCAGCAGTGTTTATGAACTTAATGAACAAGGTGTTCCACCAGTACTTGGATAAGTTTGTGGTGGTATTTATTGATGATATCCTGGTGTATTCCGAGACAGAGGAGGAGCACGAGGAGCACTTGAGAGTGGTTCTGGAGACACTCAGGAGGGAGAGATTCTATGGCAAGCTCTCGAAGTGCGAGTTCTTCCTAGACAGAGTTGACTTCTTGGGTTATGTGGTAACTGGAGATGGTATCTCAGTGGACCCGAAGAAGATCACAGCGATTGAGGCTTGGGCAGCGCCGACTTCAGTGGCAGAGATCAGGAGTTTTTTGGGGCTGGCAGGATATTATAGGAGATTTGTACAGGATTTCTCCCGGGTTGCAGAGCCGTTGACTCGGTTCACCCGAAAGGATGCTGAGTATGCTTGGTCAGAGGAGTATCAGACAGCTTTTGATGAGTTGAAGAAGCGGCTTACGACAGCTCCAATTCTGACATTGCCTTCAGGATCAGGTGGATTCACTATCTATAGTGATGCTTCAGGGAAGGGGCTGGGTTGTGTCTTGCAGCAGCATGGGAAGGTGATTGCCTATGCTTCCAGGCAGTTACGTCTCCATGAGAAGAACTACCCTACCCATGACCTGGAGTTAGCAGCAGTGATTTTTGCTCTGAAGTTATGGAAGCACTATCTTTATGGAGAGAGGGTGGAGATTTTCACAGATCATAAGAGCTTGAAGTATGTTTTACACAGAAAGAGCTCAACATGAGGCAGCACAGATGGCTAGAGTTGATGAAGGACTTTGACATCCTACTTCAGTATCACCCAGGGAAGGCCAACGTGGTTGTCGATGCCTTGAGTAGGTATCCGACAGCCATGTGTTTGACTATGGATCGGCAGTTGCTTGCAGACTTGGAGAGCCTTGGGATTGAGGTGATCGTGCCTGGAGTGCAAATGCAGTTGTGGGGCCTTCAGATACAGTCGGACTTGATGGAGAGGATCAAGGTGACGCAGTTCGAGGATGTGGCTCTGCGGTGTATTCGAGAGCAGGTTCGTGCAGGGTTGGTGGATGGCGAGTTTTCTCTTGCAGAGGATGGTGCCTTGAGGCACGGTTCCAGGTTATGTGTGCCTAGTAGGGAGCTCAGAGAGCAGATCATGCAGGAGGCTCACAGATCGCAGTACTCTATATATCCTGGTGCCAACAAGATGTACAAGGATCTACGAGAGCACGTCTGGTGGTACGGAATGAAGCGGGAGGTAGCCCACTTCGTAGCTAGATGCTTGGTCTGTCATCAAGTCAAGGCAGAGAGACAGAGGCCCGAAGGATTATTGCAGCCATTGTCCATTCTAGAGTGGAAGTGGGAGCATATCACCATGGATTTCGTATCTGGGTTATCGCGTACACCAGGAGGGAAAGACGCGATTTGGGTCATCATTGACAGGTTGACCAAATCAGCCCACTTTTTGCCATTCAAGGTGGGTACATCTACAGAAAGGCTTACGGAGTTGTACATGCGGCAGATAGTCAGGATTTACGGGTTTTCCGTCAGCATTGTCTCAGATCAGGATAGTCGCTTTACTTTCCATTTCTGGAGGAGTCTGCAGACTAGTTTGGACACTCAGCTCAAGTTTAGTACTGCATACTACCCCCAGACGGACGGACAGTCAGAGAGGACTATTCAGACGCTTGAGGATATGCTGCGGACATGCGTCCTAGATTTTGGACGTTCCTAGGAGGATCATCTACATTTGGTGGAGTTTGCTTACAACAATAGTTATCAGGACAGCATTGAAATGTCACCTTTTGAGGCTCTGTACGGGCGTAGGTGTCGTACACCCTTATCTTGGGATGATATTGGAGAGCGAGCTTTACTGGAATCAGAGATGGTTGTTGACGCAGTCGAGAAGATGAAGCTCATCAGGGACAGACTTTGCATGGCGCAGGACATACATCGGCACTGGGCCGATAGCCATCGGAGGCCGTTGGAGTTTGAGGTACAGATTTAGAGATAGGATTAGAAGTAGATTGTATTTTTGATTGTTTGATTGATCGTGTTTGATTTTTAGTAACTTGAGACCTTGCTTGTGATTAGGTTGGAGACATAGTTTTTCTGCGGATATCTCCGACTCGTGGTACGATACATTTTGGTGGAGGTGGAAAGCTTAGCCCGCACTTCATCGGACCTTTCGTGATCAGCGGGAGAGTCGGTGATGTGGCTTACAGGCTAGACTTGCCACTTGCACTAGTGGGGGTCCACAACGTATTTCATATATCACAGTTGAGACGGTATGTGGCTGGCCCTAGCCATGTGCTCGATCATTCGGAGATTGAGGTTGGACCTACTCTCAGTTATCCAGAACAGCCTGTGGAGATTCTGGATCGCCGTGAGAAGGTGCTGAGAAACCAGGTGATACCCTTGGTTCGCGTTGCATGGAGGCATCATTCTCCAGGAGAGTCGACCTGGGAGCGGGAGGATGAGATGCGCGAGCGATACCCATATTTGTTCGCACCGTGAGGTATGATTATCTATCCTTCTCATCTGTTAGTTTCGTCCTTTAATTTCGAGGACGAAATTATTTTAAGGGGATAGATTTGTCACTACCACATTTCTAGCTTGAGGGTATTTCGGTCATTTTTAAAATTTTGGGAATTATTTGGAATTATTTAGTATTAATTATAATTATTGGAATTTAAGTGATTTTTAGTATAATTTGTTTTAGTGCTAGTATTGACTTTGACTCAGGGTGACTTAGAAGACTGTCCTAGAAGCTAACCCTAGTCATGACTACTTGGTAGATTATGAAACCCTAGCTTGACCTAAGTTAGTGATATCCTACTCATTATAATTTATTTGGGGAAAATAGGATATTGATTTAGTTAGATAATGACTTGTGATTTTATAAGTCATGGCTTATGGCTTAGGCCAATAGAGGCCCATAGGCAACTAGTGAAACCCTAACCCTAGCCCTACACCCACTTGGCCAGCCACCTAGGTTTTTCTCCATCTATTTAATGTCTCCTCAAACTTAGGGCTAGCCTCCTTTAGGAAATAGCAAGTTTGGAAATAGAGGTAAACCCTTTCTTCTCCAATCCCTATCTTCTCCATTTCAACTCTTTTTTCCTTCTAATTTCTTGCAATAGGTTCTAATATCTGTGCATTTGAAGGCTATGGTGAGAAATTTCAGTGAAGGAGCAATTTGGAGGAGTTTGGATAGCTAGAGGGACAACTCTCTTTGAGGCTTTTTGACCCATTTCACTCACCTAGGTAAATCCTAATCCCCTCAATAAAATAGTGTTTTAATTGCATGAATAGGAAGCCCTAGGTCTACCCTAACTGTTGGTATAGGCATTGTTAGGATTCGTGTCCAATACGTATCCGTATCGGACACGTATCAGTAGCTAACCTAGGTGTTTGATGAAATGCCGCAGTGGGCATTTCATCCTTGTTTTCGGATTCTATTTGAATAAGAATTTAGGATTTGCTGTCGCTTATCGATTTTTGTTGGACTGAGGTGGTTGTGGTGTCGTGTCGGGTCGTTATGGACACGAGAACATACTGGGTTCACTCACACGCACGCACATGGCAGTTCCCCTGCTACTCGAGGGCCACAGTGCACTGGATACACCATGTGGATACGTAAAACTCGACACACGGGTGCGGGCCGACACTGACACGAGGCTTCCAAAGTTTTATGAGTCCTCGTGTCGTGTCGGACACGAAATCGGGTGTGCACTGGTCATGCACTGTGCTGTGTCAGTCCAATTATTTCTTCCTGTGTTTTATTCCTAGTTTAAATGGTTTAAATCATGATTAAATTGCTAAATAGGTCCTAGACATGATTAATAATCTCTGTTAGTTGATTATTACATTTTAGATTAGGTTGTTGATTTGGAAATGGAATATTGAGATGGGATTTGACTCGGGTTCGACTGATACCACTGATTCATATTTCCCATTCCTATTTTCTTATGTTCACCCTATTTAATCTGTTTTAATTGATGTTTAGATAGTCATGTATGATCCTACATGTTGTTAGTTCATGTTTAATTCGATTTACTTATTCAAATAGGCTTTATGATTTGGAAAATGGGATTTCGGCATTAAGTTGGCTTCGAATATATTTGACTGAAACTGAGAATTGATTTCTCTTTAATACCTGAACTGATTTCCTTCCTTAAACTAAAATTTGAATGTTAGTTCTCATATTGGTATTGTTTTGTTCATTATTGAAGATGGATTGGGTTATTTGACAATGTGTTTAGACTTCGAAATGTTAAAACTGATATTGATTTCGTTTCCTTTAACTGATTTTGATTCAATATCACTGATTTCCATATTATCACTACACTGATATCTACCTGTTCTCTCACACACATGCCATTGTATCTCACAATACTCTCATACTGTACACAGGTTTGCATACAACATGCCATACTGTTCACTGATTTTCTAATACCATTCACTGTTTTCCTATTCCAGGATTTCACACTAATATTCCTATTGACACAGGTTACACCATCTTGTTACTCTCATGACACTTTGCTCACATGTACACACAAATACATGTGCCCATTCCTATCTGTAGAGACCCTAGAGGGGGGGTGAATAGGGTCAAGCTAACTAATCAAGCACTTAGCACAAGCTAATTAGCAATTTAAAAATATAAGTGCAAGAGAAGAAGCAAACACAATACCGACACCCGATGTATCCTGGTATCCTCCTAAGAGGCAGTCCAGTCCCGGAACTCTCTCCGGCTTTAATCCACTATTTGAGTAAATAGTTACACACGAGTTTGGATCCGAAGAACTCGCCAACTTCAACACGAGTTTGGATCCGAAGAACTCGCCAACTTCAACCGAGAGTTTGGATACGAAGACTCTCCAACTTCAACCGAGAGTTTGGATACGAAGACTCCCCAACTTCAACCTTTCACAATAGGTTTTGATCTCCTTATACAAAAGGATGAAGATCTCAATTTTCAACTCAATAACTCTAACACAATTTGTAGATGGCAAATGAAGGCTTTGTAGAGTTGTATGTGGATAAGCTTTGGTGGTTTAGAAATTTTTAGGCTCAAAGCATCAACCTTGAATGAAGGGGTTCAAGGCTATTTATAACCAAAGCTTGAAAAGAAGCCAAAGGCAACTTTTCAGTCACGAACCGGCATACCGCCGGTATGATCCGGCATACCGGCGGTATACCGGTCTGGGATTGCAACGGCTCGAAATATAGCCGTTGGGATCATTTAATGCTGAAAATTCGACCGTTGGAATTTTAACGTTACTGAATCGGTATACCGTCGGTATGATCCGGCATACCGTCGGTATGCCGATTTTGTGGACAGAAACTTTCTGTGAACAAAATCGGTATACCGCCGGTATGCACCGGTATACCGTCGGTATGTCGGTTTTCAGCCAAAAATGATCCTGGGCTAGTTTCTGCCCTAGCTTTCGATTTTGCCATCCATTTCTTGTGTTTACAATAATTCCTAAGACTCATTACAGACTCCAGATAAACTTAGGCAGGTGCAGGCTCCTTCAGAGTCTTGAAATGATGATGGCATTGCTTGGCTTCTTCCTTTGATAGGTGCTGGCTTTTTCCCTTGGCGGCAGCTGTCCAAAGATATCCAGTTTGTAAAAACTGAATACCTTTCGGGGGCTTCGCCCCCGAACCCCCGACGAGGGGCGCTGCCCCCTCGACCCCCGTCCGCTGACCGGGCAGCGGAACCCCCGGTGCGTGGCTCCAGAGATGTCGTCAGGTGGTTCAGAGAAATCTTGTGGAATCCGTCGTCTTTGACCCACCATGATTTCTTCATTGCATATGTCCACATTTGATCTTGCAAATTGCTTTTCTGCAAATACATGTTAGACGAACAAAGTAATATACATAGTAGCAAGTATGATAAATTAAAGCACATTAGGACTATGCAAAGTTTAAGTATAAGTGCTAAGGTGATAGCATAAATGTTAGTGATATCATAATGATTAAACTTAATTGAATGACCACAATCAAAACATAGTTTTGATTTTGGCAACCCGATTAAATTTAAGATAGATAAGCTCATATCACTAAAATGTAAACCAATAGGCATATATCACCAAAGGCATAAGTATAAGTAGAAATGTTATAGCGATAGTATAAAGATTAGTGATAATGAAATGCTAAACTTAACATATTAACCATATTCAAAAACATGATACAATCATTGGGCCAACAATCTCCCCCTTTTTGATTATGGCAAATCGGTTAAGTTTAGTATGGACACAATAGATGCATGTATCACTAATATACAAAAGACATAAGCAATATCACTAAAAGCATACTACTTAGATTACTTATAAAAGCATACTTAAACTTACTTCTCCCCCTTTGACATGATCAAAAATAGGCTCCCCCGTACTAAGAGATAAAAAGAAATCAAACTCAAGCATAGAAATCAGAGCATGGGGAACTTATAGACAATCATGATCAAGATATACTAATAAAAAACAATGGGAGAAGTGTGTAAAGACAAGTGTAGAGTACTAAATAAAAAATTGCTTGTCAAAACACAATATGGTTGGTAAAACTGAAAGGAATTTGAAAAACAAGAAATAAGTAGTTTACCAACTTGAAATCCAAGGAATAAATCCAAAACACAATAGAATATAAAATATTGCTCCGGTTTTGGAAGAGAACTGTAAAAATAAAGGATTTCAAACAAAAGCCATGAGGAATAGATAATTGTAACTAATAGATACCAATTGAGATATGAAATTAAATAAACTTGATACCAATTGAAAAGATGTAAACTTGAAACATTGATCAAAGAAACCATTAATAATCATAATTGTCCACAAATAAATAGTGGAACAAAATAAAAGAATGATCAATGTAAAATATTGCAATTGATATAAAGTAATCTCATTATTTGCAAAATCTATATGCTTATCCAAGTTCATGCATTTGAACTTAATTACCTTATCATGCTATATGAATACTCTTTAGATAAACATGAAGGTAAAGGAGAAAAATACTTGAGAAAGAGAAATTCAGTCGACTTGAATGCTCCCCCTCAAAGTACTACCAAAGTAGATAAAAATCATGAATTTGGATAGTCCTCAACAAGGAAAGCCAAATCAATTAATCATGAAAAAAGTCAAATCAACGAAGCATAATATTCATCAAGATAAGATCTGAAAGTTAATATTAGCAAGATGACATATTTAACCCATATGAAAGAGAGATAAGATATAATGGACAATTACATACACTCTCATAAACCCTTCAAAATAAAAATATCTGACCTCAATCAATAAGATATGAAATAAAGAAAATATGGGTCCATGATGAACTAGGTATACGACATATTAAAGGGTATAAATAAATTGAATCAATTGATTTGCTCCCCTCAAAATATGCGTATATAGTTCCAAAGCACTTATAGCATAAAATATATAACTAAAGATCTAGGGGTAAATCAACTATGGATTTCTCCCCCTTGCTCGATGCATATAAGGCTACAATATCGTCAAAAGACGAAATATCATCTTTAGTCAAGAAGAGATAACCAATTAATAGCCACTAAAGATGAGAAATCAAAAGAATATTCCAATAAAGCACATATAATCAAAAGATGGCATACATTAGTCTATATAGAAGAATCTCATATTTAAATATGATAGATCAATGTATGTAATCCTTTGAGAAAATGTCATCATAAAAAGAATAAAGTCAATTAAGAACAATCATGATGATAGACATAATAGCTCAAAAATAAAAAAAATAAAACTCAAACATCATGTCCATGATTATCTAATTAAGAAATATCAACCAATTTATTGCTTTGCATGGACTAGATATGTTTTATCGCATATGTACCCATCAACCGGATAATATCAAACTTTGCTACTTCTAAATGAAAGACCAATAAAGTTCAAATAGCAAAGGTCATATGTGATAAACCATGAGTAGTCAAAGTAGAGTAATAAATTAACTTGATATTTACAAAATTAGATAGTTTAGGACTACTCAATCATTAGGAACATTCATAAAGTAAACAAATGAATAAACTGATCCAATGATAAATCTCATCAAGAGAAAATTCAAATCCAATTTATAAAGAATCTCAAAAAAATGAAAAATGAAAAAGAGTCATTCTCATTTAAATGATTGCAACATAAACAAGAAGAGATGTAAATGATAATATGATAAAATCATGACTCAAAAGTGAGAGAAAATTAAGAGAGACTTGCTAATGACTAGTTATGGAAGAGAGTAAAAACAAGGAATCACAAACCTCTAAGAGAAAACAAGATTTAATAAAGAATTTGTAAAACTAGTTTTAGAGATTAACATATCACAAATCTTGTTTTTGTAAACTAGCATATCATATATAGATTAAGTATAGGAATATAGCTAGATGTGTGAAAGTGAGCCAAAATTATATAGCTTAATAATCACAAATAAGCAAACTATATAATCCAAATAAGATTAATGAGAGAAGCCATTAACAAGATAAATGTGCTCATTAATTCTTAAGTCACTAACACACAAAAAATACTTGCTTAAGCATAGAGTTCACAATTAAGGGAATACATTTTGAATGATCAAAATGATTTAGAGACTCTTTACTAAGCAAGGATAAGAGCATAAGATGATAAATAAATGAATTAGACTCTTATCAAGTAAAGGACAAAAGAGATGTTCATGAAAACACAATAAAATAAATCTCTTTGCCAAGTATTGAGATTAACCCAAGATAATAAATGATAGATCAATCTAGAGAATGCAAAATACTATAGCCACATTAAAGAAGTGTATTCTCTAGAAGTGGAAAAATCTCAACACAAAAGCTCAAACCATAGTAGCTAAATTCATGAGAAATATGATGTAACAATTACAAGTATTCTCATGTGCTACAAAAATATCATTGGGCAACAATAATTCAAAAGGAAGCATAACCCAAGGACTGAGCAAAGAAAGATCATTAAGATCAAGAAAGCTAAATGCTAAGGATAGTAAAAATCATTTTCAAAAATTTCATAGTGCACAATAGAAATATAGATGATATAGATTTGAAAATGTGCACTAAAAATGGAGGTTAATTATAAAAACAAGACAAAACACAAAACTTTGATTCTTAAAAGAACTTCCATAAATAGTCAAGTGCAATACATAAACAAATTTTCTCTCACCATCCCAACTTAAAGATATAAAACAAATAAATATCGAAAAGCTAGGAATCATTTATATATGAAATATATATATCACGAATAGGCATACACGAAAAGATCAAAAATCAATTAAGAGCATGTATCCCTAAAGTCAACCAAAAGCTAAAAAGACATCATTAAAAGAAAGCTTTAAGGAAGAATTATTGATTCAAAAAGAGATACACAATTTGATCAAAAGAATCAATAGCTAGAGTATGAGTTAAGCACAAGTTTAGAAGTAACAAGTATGAATAAAACTTTAGCTTAACTCATATGCCCATAAAGAATTTATACAAAAAATATATAAATAAGAATACATGATCTACATGTAAATAGAAATTTAATGAATATAGTCATGTATCCTTAATGAATGTTTGAAAAACTATTCCAAATCAAATACATATAAATAATCTTTATTAGGCAAAGACATAATTGATTCAAAGATATATCAAAATAAACATGAGAATCAATATGAATATACTTGTGAGCACAAGTTTAAAGTGAAAGTATAAGTATACTTGTCAAGTGATAAGAAGCTTGTGCTAAACATATATATCACAAATACCGATTAAGATAAATATGACATATTAAAACAAACCGGCAAGAAGTAACTATTTCAAAAACTTTAAAGACGGAGAGTTAAAATCATATTA
>JANAVB010022399.1:2696802-2706682 GCA_029216955.1 Iris pallida
TTTATATGGATTCTGAGATGTTTTGGGAGATGTACTTATTTAGACACTTAGACTTCTGGATTGTATCTCTGTGTTTTTCTTCTGTTCTGGTTATATATCCATCTATCTTTATCATGCTCTACCTTAGTTGTGATTGAGACTGTATCTGCTATGTCACCTCCATTCGAAGAGTATATATTGTACAGGTACATTTATATTGTTAGATGTTGACCTAGGACAGCGTTCTACCGCCGACACTGCGGCGTAGGCTGGACGTACCCACGTCTCGTGCCCTTACTCTAGGGTGCGGGTCGTGACAAAGGTTAAGCACAAAACCATGTGATCCTTAAAAGAACTTCCATAAATAGTCATGAACAAGACACTAATAAACATTTTCTCTCAACATCCCAACTTAAAGGTATAAAACAAATAAATATCAAAAGTTAGGAATCATTTATATATGAAACTATATATATCACGAATAGGCATACATGAAGAGATCAAAAATTAATTAAGAACATGTATCCATAATGCCAACCAAAAAGTCAAAAAGATATCATCAAAAGAAGACTTTAAGGAAGAAGCTAATTGATTCAAGAAGCATAAATTTGGTCAAAGGAATCAATAGCTAAAGTATGAGATAAGCACAAGTTTGAAGATAACAAGTATAATTAAATACTCTTCAAGTCAATATAAAACTTTAGCTTAACTCATATGCCCACATAAAGATATTTATACAAATATATATATCAACATAAGAAATACATGATCTACATGTAAATGGAAATTTAATGAATATAGTCATGTATCCTTAATGAATGTTTGAAAAACTATCACAAATTCAAAACACATATAAATAAGCTTTATTAGACAAAGACATAATTAATTCATAAGAGGTTTAATCAAAATAAAAAATGAGAATCGATAATGAATATATTATATAAGCACAAGGTTAAAATAGAAGTATAAGTGTATACTTGTCAAGTGATAAGAAGCTTGTGCTAAACACATATATTCACAAATACCGATTAATGTAAATATGACATATTAAAAACAACTCGAAAAAAAAGTAACTATCTCAAAAACTTTAAAGACGAAGAGTTAAAATCATATTAACTCAAATCAAAACCAAGCTCCTATGGACTAGAGTGATATGCATGCTTTATAAATAAAGATTAAGAATAACGAGCATGCATATATAAATGTGTCACACTAATAGAAAATGAGTGATAAATTATATAGTGTGAACTAATCATTTAAGCTGAGCAACTAGTCATGCTAAATAAAAGAATTAATAAGAAAATTAACTAAGCATGCTAGTATTAAATCTCACATTGATTTATATAAAAGACAACTAAAGGATATCAATGTGAGCTAGTAGCAAGACATCAAGAGAAACATGCTAGATACTACAAATATAAACAATTTAAAGAGAATCGTTTAGCATGTTACCAAAGTGGCTCTAGTGGCCATGCTTGTGTTGGTGCAATTGCTTGGAAGATGACATTTGAGCTTTGCAACCACCAACACGCTCCTTGGTGCTATGTTTCGATACAAGAAGCTTCACCTACAACATTAGATGAAGACTTTGGTATCCAAATAAATTTGGATCCACATTTATTAGCTTTAGGGACCCATATATCACTTACTCTAGCATTGGTAGTAAAGGTCCTACGAATAGGGCATCTAAAGCTCATGTGTCCAATACGAGAGCAATAAAAGCACCTAATGCTAGTGTGTGCACATGTATCAAAATGAGCATGGTTATGAACATGTGATATACTAGAATGATGAATATCTCTAGAGTGAGCATGAGAAGATTTGGTTTTAAGAATATCATGTTCTAATAGCAAATCATCATACAAACAAGTAAGAGAATCAAATTTAGCATTTAAAACATAATTCTCTTTTTCAAATAAAGCAATTCTAGAAATAAAATTATCATTTTGTTTCTTTAAAGAATCAATAGAAGAATCCTGCAAAGAAGTTAACACATGCATTTGACTTTTAAGATCTTCTATAGATGAGGAAAGAGATTTGATTTTCAAGATTAAAGCCTCATTCAAACTCTTTAAAGCAACACATGATGAGTTTTGAGAATCAAGTCTAGATAATAAATCATTATTTTCATTTCTCAAAAACTCATTTGCTTCTTCTGAATGAATAACCTTTTCAGAAAGTTCTTCATTTGTAGAATGAAGGTTGTCAAGAATCTCTAAGGATTGTTTAGCCATGGCTTTCCACTTAAAGCATTTCTTGTATTTAGAAGAAACATGATTGTCTATGCTACTAGAAGTAAAACCCTCTTTATCGGAGGAGGAGTAGGAGGAATACGATGCCATAGAAAAATAACAAGGATCTACTCTAAGGATATTAAGCCTAACAATAGAGTCCTTGCTCTGATACCAATTATAGGAAACCAAGAGGGGGTGAATAGGGTCAAGCTAACTAATCAAGTACTTAGCACAAGCTAATGGGCAATTTAAAAAATATAACTGCAAGAGAAGAAGCAATAACAATACCGACACACGATATATCCTGGTATCCTCCCAAGAGGACTCCAGTCCGGAACTCTCTCCAGCTTTAATCCACTATTTGAGTAAATAGTTACACACGAGTTTGGATCCGAAGAACTCGCCAACTTCTTACACGAGAGCTTTAATCCGAAGGCCTCTCCGACTTCAACCGAGAGTTTGGATACGAAGACTCTCCAACTTCAACCGAGAGTTTGGATACGAAGACTCTCCAACTTCAACCTTTCACAATAGGTTTTGATCTCCTTATACAATAAGATAAAGATCTTACTTTTTAACTTAATAACTCTAACACAATTTTTGGATGGCAAATGAAAGCTTTGTAGAATTGTTTGTGGATAGGCTTTGGTGGTTTAAAAAGTTTTAGCCTCAAAGCATCAACCTTGAATGAAGGGGTTTCAAGGCTATTTATAACCAAAGCATTGAAAAGAGCTCAAGGCAACTTTTCAATCCGTGAACCGGCATACCAGCGGTATATCGGTCTGGAATGCAACGGCTAGAAAAATAGCCGTTGGGATCATTAATTGCTCGAATTTTTGACCGTTGGAATATCAACGTTACTAAACTGGTATACCGTCGGTATGAACCGGTATGCCGTCGGTATGCCAATTTTGTAGACAGAAACTTTCTGTGAACAAAATTGGTATACCGTCGTATGGACCGGTATGCCGATTTTTATCCGAAAATGATCCTGGACTAATTTCTACCCTAGCTTTCGATTTTACCATCCATTTCTTGTGTTTACAATTATTCCTAAGACTCATTACAGACTCCAGAAATACTGTAGCAGGTGCATGTTTCTTCAGAGTCTTAAAATGATGATGGCATGGCATGGCTTCTTTCCTTGATAGATGTTAGCTTTTCCCTTGGTGGCAGCTGTCCAAAGATATCCAATTTGTAAAAACTGAATACCTTTCGGGGACTTCGCCCCCGAACCCCCGACAAGGGGCGCTACCCCCTCGACCCCCGTCCGCTGACCGGGCAGCGAAACCCCCGAGTGCGTGGCTCCGGAGATGTCGGGTGGTTCAGAGAAATCTTGTAGGATCCTTCATCTTTGGCCCACCATGATTTCTTCATTGCATATGTCCACATTGATCTTGCTTATTTCTTTTCTGTATGTACATGTTAGACAATGCTGAGTTTAAGTATAAGTGCTAAGGTGATAGCATAAATGTTAGTGATATCATAATGATTAAAATTAATTGAATAACCAAAATCAAAAACATAGTTTTGATTTTGGCAACCCGATTAAATTTTAGATAGATAAGCTCATATCACTAATATGTAAACCAATAGGCATATATCACCAAAGGTATAAGTATAAGTAGAAATGCTATAGCGATAGTATGAAGATTAGTGATAAAGAAATGCTAAACTTAACATATAAACCATATTCAAAAACATGATACAATCATTGGGCCAACATCAAGTTGGCTTCCCCTAAATCTTTCATATCAAACTTGATGGATAAATAGTTCTTGGTACTAATTATCAACTCCTTTGATGTTCCTAGAATAAGGATATCATCTGCATATAAGCATTAGATGACACTACTTCCGTTTTGCATCTTTAGAATATAAACATTTGTCATATTAACCAAATTATAAAATAACTTTGTCAAATTTGTTGTACCATTGTTTGGGAGCTTACTTTAGGCTATAAAGAGATTTTACTAATCTGCAAACTTTCTTTTCTTGACCTTTAACAATGAAACCCTCAGGTTGTTTCATGTATATTTTTTCCTCTAAATCTCTATTTAAAAATGTCGTTGTTACATACATTTGATGGATTAGCATATCATGAATGGATGCAAAGGCTAGAAGAGTTCTAAGGGATGTAATCCTAGTTATAGGAGAATAGGTATCAAACTAATTTAATCTCTTTTTCTGAGTAAAACCTCTGGCTACTAATCTAGTTTTGTATTTCTCTATAGTACCATCGGCTCTAAGTTTCATTTTTAAAATCCACTTATAAAAAATGGGTTTACTACCTAGAAGTAGGTCTGCTAAAAACTAAGTACTATTCTCTATGATGGAGTTATACTCATTGTTAAAGGCTTATTTTCAGAAAGGGGCATCATGAGAAGAAATTGCTTCTTCATAAGTTAAGAGATCACCCTCTATCAAGTAAGTGAAGAAACTTTCTCCTATATTCCTTTCAATCCTTCCTCTTTTACTCCTTATAGATTCTATATCTTGTTCAAGTTTCGAATTGGATGTTTGAATATGAGAACTAGTAGATAGAAAAAAAAGAAGGGTTGGGGGGAAGGAAGAAATTTTATCCTTAAAAGGAAAAATATTCTCAAAGTAAACTGCATCTATTGCTTCTATAATAGTATTATTAGAGATTTCATTTACTTCAGAATGAGTTACAAAGAAATCTACTGATATTGTTATTTAGGGCACACACAACATCATCACAACCATATTCATCTTCCAAGGCATTTAAAAGTTCTTTAGCGTTTTTGTATTCAAAGAAGATGTCATAAAGAGACTCAGACAAAGCGTTTAAAATCCTATGGAAGCAATGGTAGTCCATTTTCTTAGGGGTCTTAGGTTGATGGAACTAGATGACTTGGATAACCCTATGTCAAACTCAATGTCATCAGAATCATTTGTGATTGGTGTAGATCCATCAATGGCTGAGATCAGTCCTAATGTTGTGACCAAAATTTTATCTGGCTCTGTCATCTTTTGAAGTATGAGCCATCGAACTTAATTGGTTGGTAGTAGAAGATTCATCCTTACTGGCCATGCTTGCAAATAATGTGGTCTAAATTTTTGCAAGAATATTGTTTAATCAATAAGAGTGTCTATGGTTTTAGAAAATAGTTTGAATGATCTTGCTAATCGATCTTAAAAATCTTTAATTTATCAAGTTTTGGTCAACTTAAGTTAGCTGTCGGTTCCCAGCTAGCGGTGGTCCGAAGAAAATTAAATACCGTGTCACTTAGGGCTATTTATACCTGGTTGACAGAAGGACCCTTTTAATGTACCCAAATTAATTGCTACTTTAGAACCTTAGATTTAAATGGATTTGCAAGGTCATTAACTATTTCATTAACCTTAATTATATGAATAAACAAAAACTGCTAATGACACAAATGTACTAATTTAAATTGCATATGGAAAGTGATAATTTCTCAAATCAAATTGATTATATCAGACTTAGTTTTTATTCTAACAGAATGAAGGACCATACTAGAATAATTAAGATTAAAGATGATAATGATTTGTATATTCTTATTCTTTAAACAGACAACATATATATATATATATATACACACACACATTCACTTCACAGAATGAAAGAACATGTATTGTTCTAACCACAAAATTTTATTGTATAAAAAAAATAAATGTATCTAAACAAACACAAATTGTGTTTGGTGTTATGACTGCAAAAGTTTCAACAATATATTTCTACTGATAGAAATAATATTCATGAGAATCAATCTCTTGATTAACGGCATTAGTTGTAAATGCTCCTTAATTTACTCATTCTTTCTCTCAATGACTTATTCTCTTTTTCAAATTTTTACTATTTGTATTCCAGACATAACTACCATAGTTATTGTTACCTTTTGTATTCTCTTTTTTAAATTGTTACCTTTTGTATTTCAGTTGTAAGTTGTATATATATGCGACCAATATCAATAATAATATTCAAGCTTCATTTTCAATCACAATCAAGATTATTTCCTCTTATATCTACTACTTGTTGTTTAATTAATCGGATGCCTACTGTCACGACCCGTACCCACTTTTCGGACGCGAGCACGTGAGCAAGCCAGCTACGTAGCGAGCGGACTCCAGCCCGACTCGAATACGTAAACGTTGTCACGGCTATGGCAATGGGCCTAATCACGGCAAGGCAAAACTATATCTCAATCCACAATAAGAATAATAAACAAGAATGAACAAGTATGGGTCGTGGTCTGCAGCCCACTAGCATGCATGTCCGATTAGACTCCAAGAAATAACATGAGTCTATAAACTGAATCAATAATATGATATATCATAATGATGAAAGAGAAACACGAGCTGGATGAACTGGATAATAAATATGGTATCAATACCTGAATCCCGCAAGCAATATCATCACATCCGGACCCCACAAGTGTCATAATCATCCGCCATCCAGAGCTGCTAACTAACTCCATACAATAACTTACCTGAAGAGATCATCAGGTCCTCAGGGGACATAGCAAGATACATAAAACATGCCTATCTAGCAGTTTATCATGTAATAAAGAAAATACAAGAAATAAACGGGAGAAGACCAATCAGCACGAAAACTCGACTATACACGACTGGAAGAACCACTACGCCTAAATGAACTGCTGGAGAATAACAAGAGAACACGATATCACGATGTCAATGGATAACCAATCGAATACTCAAACCCTCGCCCCTAGTGTGGACTCGCAGGTTTGAACAACTACTAGCCCTCGTCCCTAGTGTGGACTTGCAGGCTAGCATCACCCTCGTCCCTAGTGTGAACTCGCAGGTGTGAACCATATACTACTAACCCTCGTCCCTGGTGTGGACTCGCAGGCTAGCATCACCCTCGTCCCTAGTGTGGACTCGCAGGTGTGGACAGATAACTACTAACCCTCGTCCCTGGTGTGGACTCGCATGCTAGCATCACCCTCGTCCCTAGTGTGGACTCGCAGGTGTGGACAAATAACTACTAACCCTCGCCCCTAATATGGACTCGTAGTTTAGCTTAACTACTAACCCTCGCCCCTGATGTGGACTCGCAGGTTAGCTTCAAGAATTTTAAGGTACAGCAGTTCCGTTATGACTTATTCATCCTATGACACAATGCGACTCAGTCCAAGTACAAGTGATGACACGAAACGACCTAATCACGATACACGAGAAAACCAATCCAATATGAACTACAAAGTTAACTATAAACAAGAACTATATATACGTATATCCAATATAAACTACAAAGCCAATTATAAACAAGGCTATATATATACTAGCAGGCATGATATACAAATCACAAATAATTAATCAACTAGTAAAACTGTATAATAATATAAATATGTATGTAAATAAACTGTAGAGGGAGGCAAGGTATCTTGCTTGGAGGTTGTACGCAGATCCAATAACAATCTAGTCCACTGCTAAGCCATAAAGTCCAAATCATCATAACTGTCTCCAAAAGCTAAAATAAACATTACCAATGTTCTCAGAATACTCAAATTAGCTAGGATTGCCTGTCCTTAAGTCCAATTCTGGACACAAGGGCAAAACGGTAATTTTGGACAAAAACGATGTCCGCCGTTGGACCCGCTTTGCACCAAAAAATGTGCCAGAGTCAATGGTCTCTAAAGTCAACAAACTACATGTCTATGGATTTGTTTTGACGATACGAACCCAATGGTATGTCCTATTGTGGATTCCGGTGGGCCGTGCACAAAATCGCCCGTTGAATCGGATTGTGGGGCCCGCAAAACGGCGATCCAATCAACTGTCTCAGAATCGGACCAAACTTGGCATATAGGACCAGAAAAATGATACGGTCCTGTTGGCGCAAGTTTTGTCTCGATCTGACGAGCGTGCACGAAGTAATTGAGAAATTTGCAGAGAGGCCGATACGGTGAATTTCGACGGATACGCATCAAATTTGTCGTGCACACGCGATTAATTTGAATTCCGCCAAAGCCCACACGTCCACGAAGCCAATACGCACCTTTCGATGCTTTCGGTTTGCGACCACGTCGCCCGGATTGGCGGGACACACGTCGTGTGGATGAGTTTTTCTAGTTTTGAAAACAGTTTTTCGGTAAACTTCGTCAACGATTTAATTTATGCACACACTTCAAAAAACAGAACTGCAAGTTGCGTTTTGATCTTGATTATGGTTAACTTTAATTTTGTTCAATTAGTTTCTGAAAACTATTAAAGCACAGATCGAAATTCGGCTTCCAAGTTGGGTGTGGTGCGTGTTTATAAACTTTGTTTTCGAACAGAGTTTTCGTCACCTTCGAGTCGATCTCTCTTCGAATCTGGATCGACTCAATACAAACCAGCTATATGTATTCCTAGAGGGTTATATGGGTTCTGAATAGGACTTTACAGATCGGATTTTGGTCGAGAATTTATGAAGAAAAGAGGGTTCGAATTTACCTCCACGGTTGTCCTGCTACTGTCACCGTCCAGCTTGCGCTCGGCTATTGCCGTGCGCACGGCGGCGGTCGACCGTGCCACTGCGGCGGCAGCGGCGTGCAGGGTCGAGGAGGGGTCGACGCTGGTGGCGTTGTGTGGGTTTTGGTGGTTAGGGTTTTGGAGAAACTTTCTCCCTCTCGACTTTCTCTCTATATAGACTATATATATTAATGCTGCTCGGATATGTTCAGTTCGGGTTGGGGGGAATCATACGTGGGTCACTGCTGTTTGGATTCAAGCATGGGCCTGGGGACACTGGCCCGAGGCTGGGCTGGTTTGGGGCTTTAATACATATATAATAGATAAGTATATATCTTATAAGTATACATATATATAATGCAATATATTTTACATAATTCCAATACACAATTATATATTATATGAATATATATTCTTAAATATAATAAGCACATATTTACATATATATATATACATATATATTTATACATACATATTTACATATAAATACTTATACATGTTTACATATAAATACTTATACTATATGTATATACATACAAATATATTTATATATATACACAAACACACATATTCCTATATATTATACATACACACATATAATATAAAATATAAATATATCTATTATATATATATTATCTATATATATATATAATATCTATATAATATATATATATATTTATATATATATTTATTTTTATATATATATATATATATATCTATATATTATATATATATATCTATATTATATAATATATATATATATCTCTTATATATATAATTCTATATATTTGTTGTGTTGTGTGTGTATGTGTGTGTGTGTGTGTGTGTGTGTGCTTATTCTATATATATATATATATATATATATATATATATATATATATATATATATATATATATATATATATATATTATATATCTATATATATATATATATATATATTATATTTTTTCTTTTTTTTTTTCTTTTTTTGCTTATTTATATATATATATAATATATATATATATATATATATATTATATATATATATATATATATATTATATATATATATTATATATATATATATATATGTGTGCTTATTATATATAATATATATATATATATATATATATTATATATATATATATTATATATATATATATATATATATATATATATATCTAAAAAAATATATATATATATATATATATCTAATTATATATCTAT